>NQMI01000029.1:9038-26592 GCA_002270565.1 Stenocarpella maydis | reverse complement strand
CTAGCAAGGAGTTACCCTAGACTTGCGAGTCAGGCGATTTTCGCTAAGTACGCCCAGTGCGTGCGTGACGCAAGATGAGTTTGGTGGCCGTGAGTCGATTATTTTGGCCTGCATTTGCACCTTAATTCAGACCTCTGCATTACCCTTATTTCTTACCCAAAAAGTATATGACTTAGTGCATTGGATAGCCTGATTTCTGAAGTTTGTATGTACTTAATTTGGGCATTGCTAGGGCTGTGGTTGGCTAGTTGCTTGGAACCAAAGATGGTGTGTTGGAAGGGCGAATTTTCCGGCATTTGCAAATTTGCACCAGAGCCGACCGCAGCGTGCCCAGGGGTGAGACGACGTCGGAGGGTATATAAGGAGGGCTTACAGAAGCCCAACTTAATTCAATACAAAGTTGTCCAGACCATTGTCAATCGTCCCAATTCGCCTCAGAGCACCACACTGCGACCCTGCCGAAACACACGCTGAACTGAATGCTATTCTATAGCACAAATTCATCAGAACTTTAAGGATTTTTTTAAAACTTTATTATTATGTATGGCTTAAGTATTTCTAATACTTATAATTAGCAACTAAGTAATATACCTCTTGGGATTTTATTAGTATAATAAAATTAGGCCCTAGTAGTTAAAAAATATACTTAGGTATTCCTTTTAGCCTAATAAAGTAATTCTAACTACTTAATTTACTTATTTTTAGCTAATCTTTATAGTTTTTAAAGATATAATAGCTTTATAATGCCTTTAGCTAGGAGATAGGCTAAAGACCTATTACTCTCTACCTAGAATAAATATTTTCCGCTATAATTACCTCTTTATATGCCATCTAACAGTAATGAAGAAATCATTATCTTATTATAGTAGTTAATAAATTAAATTATCTAAGGCTATATAAGTACTTCTTATAGGAGGCCTTTAGAGGCATAAATACCCTAATATTAAGGGGCTATAGTGTTATGAGCCAACACAAATGGCACCCCAGGGACCCATTCGTGGACCCAGGCATCCAAGAAAGAACACCACAACAAGACCCCGCAGGACCCTAGCCGCTAAGTCAGCATAGCCTAACCTAAAAGACCCAGGGTTAGGGCTATGGACTCAATGGCTGCAAGTGCTCATCCGAGATCAATAAGCAGCAATAAGCAATGGCTGCAAGTGCTCATCCGAAATCAATAAGCAGCAATAAGCAATAGCTATAAGTGCTTATCCAAGATTAATAAGCAGCAATAAGCCAACTGAAGAGTCAGAATATATAAGGACACGATTATCACTATAGTAGATAGCTTTTATAACAGACTCTTCAGTTATCAATCTAAGTATTCAATCCCAGTATTAGATAGCCTTATAGCTAGTAATCATTATCAATCAATAATATTGCTTAATAACTGCCTAATAATATATTCTAAATATAAACCCTTAATCTTTTAAATTTAATATACTTGGAAACCCTCTAATCATCATATTTTAATAACTCTTATTTATATATTGCTATACGGACTTTAAGTAATATTACATATGAAACCCTTTATAATATCTAACTCCAGAATAACCACCCCTACTTATAACCTTCTTTATAAATTAGATAAGCTTGCTAATAATAAAACTATAAACCCCTGTATCCAGGAACTAGCTAACGAGATTAAGTAGCTATACCTCCTCATAAAAGGATAAGCTTAATATAATACGGAAATTAAACAGCTTCAACAGGAAATTACTACCCTCCAAGCAGGAGCCAACATCATCAACACCCCAATCCAGATAAAGGAACATATTAAGCTTAATACTCCAGCCCCTTATAACAGAACTACTAGATAGCTTCAAGCACACCTAACGCAGGTCAGAGCTTACCAGCACTTCCATAGGTTAGATACATAGCCCAATAGGAAAAGGGTTATACATATATCCTCTTTCCTTAAAGGACAAGCCTTAACTTAGTTTAAACCCTACTTAACTGATTTTATTAATACAGAATCATTTAAAACCTATAAGCTTAAAATACAGCAGATTTTCAGCAGCTATAAAGGCTATAAAGATGTCCTTGGGTCCCTATTCTAGAACCTAAATAAAGAACAATAAGCAGAAAGAGACCTAGCAAATTGCAAATAGCATAACTTAGCAATCAACTATACTACAGGATTCCAATAAATCTATACTAAAATTAACTATACTAATAACGCAAAGAAATTCATATTCTACTACAAATTAAAGGATAAAGTAAAGGATAAACTTAGGAAGATTATAAATCAACCTAATAATTTTCTATACTATATAAAAATAGCTATTCAGATTAATAATAAACTCTATAAATAACACTTAAAAAAGAAGGAATGAACTTCTAAATAACCCCTATTCCATAAATATAAACTAAATATAGGAAAAAAGTATTAGAAACCAAGCACCTAGTGGGAATAGCATATAGGCCCTATAAAGCTGGATATTACCCAATATAAGGATAAGAAAAACATTAAGTACTATAACTGCAATAAGATGGGATACTTTGCTTCAGAATATAGGGCTCTAAAGAAGAATAGGGACTAGAAGTCAGTACCCAAGGGAACCTAATAAGCTAATGAAGCTACCCGTTAGGCTAATATAGCCGCTCGCAATATACAAGGACCACCCAGGTCTAAACCACAATAGGAACTTGCAAATAAGTACTATATCTATAGAATAACTATATATAATTAATGCTAGGTATATCCAGATTAGGACCTAGATAAAGAATATAACTTCTATAATCCTAATAAAGAAGACCTTTATAATAGTCTATATTTGTTATAATATACTAAGTCCTAATATAAGAAACATTAGAAGGATAAAGCTTAATAGCAGCCTATTCTACTAATAAAGAATCCCTAGAAGCCTAGAATAATATATATATTACTTAATTAAATAGCTTACTTTAATAATAGCTATACCACTTACTATAGTAATAAGGAAGCTACTAGATGGTTTCCTAAGAATGCTTTAGGAAAGTAGGGAAGAACCCTAGTGGTAGGAAATAAGGAGGAACTCCTATAGATTAACCCTAAGATAAAAGGAAAACCTATCCCTTAGGCTATACTTGCACTACAAACTTAGTAAAAGGAACTGTAAGACTACCTAGGATAAGCGCCCCTTCTAGCCCTAAGAACTAATATTATAGCGGTTATAATTGCAAGAAGACCTTTTAAAGAAACTATAAGACAGCCTACCCAGGAATATAGGAGGCCAGGAGATGCAGGATACACATACCTAATACATAATAAGCACAAGGACATCTCCTAGGTATCATGTGTTTATAATGAATGCAAGGAATACATAAAGGAGAAAACTAAGTATAACTGGTTTCCCTAATAATATCTAGATAAGAATATTAAATATATATATAAATATAATGATTTTAAGAATTAGCACTTATACTAGAAATATAATAAGATAAAACATACCCTAATAAGGCTAAACTCTTATATACCCTTAGAATGCCTATAAAACTCTAATGAATAGGCAGATTATAATAAACTAATCTGCAAGGTGCACATATATAATAAGGCTTAAGATTAATATCTACTAAGATAGTAGGGGCTACTACTTAAAACTCTAATAATAAAGGAATAGAATTACAGCATGCAATAGCTAATTAATAACTTGTAAGAATTATAAGACATTATAAAGCAAAACCTTAAAAGCATTAAGAAGGTCCTAGCAACAGATAAGCAATTAAAAAACTAGGAGGGCTGTTTATAAAACCTTAGGTAGCAACTAACTATATTATGAGGTACTTATATGCAATAACAAGTAACTATAGCTACTTGATGGTTTAGGTTAAGCTAGGAGTTTATATATGCTTAGCACTCATTAATAGTAGAGCATAAGGGAATTTTATATCCCTAAAGGTAGTAAATAAATACTATTTACTATAGTATAAGAAAAGGGAATCCTATAGACTTAATATAGTAAATAAAACTAAAGTATCTTATAGTAATGGAATTATTAATATAAAGACTAATTCTCTCCTAATTTAGATTTATAATTATATAGAATTACTATTATTTAATATTACTAAAATAGTAAATCATTAGTTAATCCTAGGAATACCTTAGTTAAAAAAGAATAATCCCTAAATTAATTAAACTATTAGCTAGATCTTTTAGGATAATGCTATTCCCTAGGAGAAAGTTACAATTAACGGTAAGGGAAGGAGTTATATTATTAAGGATAGCAAACAGGCAATGCACTTAAATGGACCCATATATACCTCTAAGAGCAGGCAGAGGGCCTAACTCTAGGAAGACAGAGAAGGATTAAGCTACTCAAGCGCCTTACAGAAGGACTAAAGCTAATTAGGAGATTGCCACTCCAATACAACCAGTTAGCACATAACACAGGAAACATAATAATACCTCCTTTACCTAAAGGAAGGAAAGAAAGGAGATCAGACTAATAGACTAGCATAAATACCAAAAGACTATCATAAATTTAAGAAAGTATTCCAGGAATAACTCAACACTATATTACTATAATACATATAATGGGATTATAAAATACTATTAAAACCCAGAATAATACTCTAATTCAAGCCTATTTATAGACTCAATGAAGAATAACTCAAAGCACTTAGAGAATACCTTAATAAAAACCTTTAGAAGGAATTCATTAGGCTATTATAATCACTAGTAAGATACCCAATCCTCTTTATATTAAAGAAAAATAATAAGCTATAACTTTATATTAACTACTAACAACTAAATAACATCACAATCAAGAACCAATACCCTCTCCCACTTATTAAGGAACTATAAGATTAACTTAGGGGAGCAAAATAGTTTATAATACTTAACTTAAAGTATAAATATAACCTTATTTAAATAAAAGAAGTAGAAGAATAAAAGATAGCATTCAGAATATACTATAAATATTATGAGATAATAGTTATATCTTTTAGATTAACTAATATACCTACATCATTCTAGAAAATAATTAACTAAATCCTAAGCAAATACCTTAATATCTTTATTATTACTTACTTAAATAATATTCTCATCTTCTTAGAAAACCTTAATAATCATAAGGGATATATTAAAAAGGTTCTTTAAAAACTTCAGAATGCTAATCTCCTAGTAAAACTAGAAAAATGCAACTAGTATATATAAAAAGTTAATTACCTTAAATATATAATTAAATTAAAGAAAATCAAGATACAAGAAGGAAAAGTTAAAGCAATTAAAGAATAGCCAACCCTTATAAATATTAAGGATATTAAAGCATTTCTTAAATATACTAACTTCTATTAATAATTTATTATATAATATAGTGATATTGTAAAACTATTAATAGACCTTATTAAGAAGGATTATATCTTTAAATAAATAAATACCAAACAACAAGCTTTCTAGATACTTAAAGATAAAATCACAAAAGACCCTATACTTAAGGAAGCAGACCCAGAAAAGGAATTCAAAGTCTATATAGATGCCTCAAATAATACTGCAGGCAGAGAACTTACTTAAAAAGACAACTAAGGAAGGATATATATTATTATAAACTTTAGTAGGAAGTTTAATAAACTAGAAACCCGCTATACTATACTAAATAAGGAATTTATAGTAATAGTANCTTGGAACCAAAAATGGTGTGTTGGAAGGGCGAATTTTCCGGCATTTGCAAATTTGCACCAGAGCCGACCGCAGCGTGCCCAGGGGTGAGACGACGTCGGAGGGTATAGAAGGAGGGCTTACAGAAGCCCAACTTAATTCAATACAAAGTTGTCCAGACCATTGTCAATCATCCGAATTCGCCTCAGAGCACCATACTGCGACCCTGCCGAAAACACACGCTGAACTGAATGCTATTTTATAACACAAATTCTCAGAGTTATCCATATAAATGGAATTAAAAACGCAAGAGGAGATATACTTAGTTAAAGATCTAACCATTAAGATAAGGATTTACCTATAGAATAAATAGTATTTAAAACCTAAGAAGATAGAAGCCTTATTCTTAATTGCGAACTTAATGCTATAATTAGAGTTAACTTCCAAACTAGAAAAACCCCTACCGATCTAAAGGAATAAGATAAGTTGATTACAGAAATACATAAAGCACCAGCATATAGCTACCAAGGTATTATAGTAATAATCAAAAGGATTTAGTAAAATTATTAGATCCCTAACCTTAAGAAAAAGGTTTAAGATGTTATTAGCAAATGTAATGCATATAATAAAAATAAGGCCTCTACATACAAACTATATGGATTATTAAAACCCTTACTAGTACCTACGGCTATATGGTCATCTATTAGCCTGGACTTTATCATTAAGTTACCTCTCTTACAAGAACCCTTAACTAGAGTACTATATAACAGTATTTTAGTAGTGGTTTGTAGACTGAGCAAGTATGCATACTTCATACCATATAAGGAAGCCAGCACTACAGAAGAACTTGCATACACATTCTTATGAATTCTTATAAGCAACCATAGAATGCTATATGAAATCATCTTAAATAGAGACAAGCTCTTTATATTAAACTTTTAAAAGTTACTAATAAAATAACTCAGAATAAAACACAAGCTCTTAATAATAGCATATTTGCAAATAGATAAACAAATGAAATAAATTAACTAGATTATAGAATAATACCTTTAATACTATATTAACTAATTATAGGATAATTAGGTTAAATTGCTACTACTAGCATAATTTGCCTATAATAGTATAACTATTAGTATAACTAAACAGTTATCCTTCTTTACACTCTATAGATATAAACCTTAGGCATCTTATAAATCACTGCTAGATAACATCCTAGCGGAATTAGTGGAACAGAAAGCAATATAAATTAGGTAAATTTAGAAGAATATCCAAGCAGAACTTTCTTTTATATAGGAATAAATAACAAAATATATAAATCAGAAAAGAATTAAGGGACTAATTCTTAAGGAGGGAGATAAGGTCTATCTTCTTCACTAAAACATCAAAATAAAGTAACCTAATAATAAGCTTACCCATAAGAAAATCAGCCCCTTTAAAATTTTATAAAAACAATTAGATACTAATTATAAACTTTTACTACCTAAAGAAATAAAATAATATAATAACTTCTATATTTTACTTCTTAAATTAGCACTAGAAAATATAAAACTAGAAATATAGATTGAGACTATTAATAAATATAATAAGAAATATAAAGTAGAAAAAATTATAAACTTAAGATAACACTAAGGAGTAATAGAGTACCTTATTAAGTAGAAAGAATATAACTTAAGCGAAAATATATAGGAACTAGAGTAAAACCTTAGAAGAAATAAGAAACTCCTAAAAAGTTTTAAAACTAAGAATATAAATAAAGGCAAATATTACCTAGCCAAATAGTTAAATTAGCTATTATTTAAAGGAAATATTATTAGTCTAGAGATACCAGAAGATAAGGATTAGGAACTAGATAAGCCACCCATAAGTGCATTTCCTTTACTCCCAACTAGAAACCCAAACCAATTTACCACTATATTTCCAGTACTTATAGAATTCTAATTGAAATAAGAATTAGAAAGAGACCCTTTAGTAGCTATAACCTCCTATACTACTTCAGTAGTATAGGCTTGCTCCTCCTTAGCTAACCCCTTATTTACCAGCTTTACCCCCTTCTCCTGAAGAAAATGTTTTTATTTTTTTTAGATAAGCTAAACAAGCTAGAAATTCATTTAAGGAATCCTAAGCCTTTTGAAACTATGCCTATACCTCTTTCAAATGCTCCTCCTCCTTAATCTTACGGCTATCCAGCTTAGCTAGTTCGTTAGTAATGCGCAATACTATAAAGGTTAGCCTAATAACCACCCGTGGAAACAGAATACTTACAAGAAGATACTAGCATATATAATGCATTATAAGAACAACCATGCTTAGTGCATTATAAATAGCTCTCTATAGAATCAACCATCTTGCAAACTAGGTCCTTAGATAAATAATAAAAATATAGAGTAACTTTGTAATTATACCATTTAATAAAGGTATAATAATTAAGGTAAGCTTAATATTTCTTAGATACTCCTATAATGGAACTTTTTGCAACCTGAGAATCTTTAACTCTAGAAGATATAATAAATTAGGAAGGCATAAATAATAATATGGATAAATGAAAAATAACTTATGAAGTACTTTTAAGGATAAAAGAAGTAAGGAGGGAGATAGTATTATAAGCTAATATAAATGGTACCCTAGGGACCTATTTGAGGACTTAAATATCTAAAATGAACACCATAATATGACCCCGCAGGACCCCAGCCGCTGAAATAGTACGGCCTAACCCAGAGGCCCAGGGTTAGGGCTGCGGACCTATAAGCTTAATAGTGCTTACGCAAGCACCCATGAGTAATAGCGAGCAATGGCTGCAAGTGCTTATCTGAGATTGAGTGAGCAATAATGAGCCAACTAAAGAGTTGGAATATATAAGGATATAGTTATTACTACGGTAGATAGCTTTCATACAATAGACTCTTTAGTCGTTAATCTAAGTATTTAATCCTAGTATTGGATAGCCTTATAGCTAGTGATTATTATTAGTTAATAATATTACTTAATAACCGCCTAATAATGTATTCCGAATATAAACCCTTAATCTTTCAGGTTTAATGTACTCGGAAACCCTCTGATGATTACACTATAATTATGATAAAATGGGATATTTTGCATTAGAATATAGGGCCCTAAAAAGAATAATGACTAAAGGCCTATACTAAAAGGCCTTAAACAAGCTAATACTACTATAAAGGAATCATCATAGATTAGTATAGCATCTTAATCTTCCCCTTAGTTAAAGCAATAATAAGAGCTTAAATATAGGTACTATATCTATAAATTAGTAGTATATAACTAATGCTAAATATACCTAAAATGAGACCCTGATAAAGAATGAGAATTCTATAACCCTAATGAGAAAGACTTATATAATAGTTTGTACTTTAGTTATTATAAAGACCCCCAGTGTAGGAAACACTAGGAAGATAGGGCCAGATAGTAACCTATCCCTCCAATAAAGAAACCCTAGCAAGCAAAGGATAACTATGCCTCCCTTAGTTAAATAGCTTGCTTTAATAATAGCTATCCTATTTACTATAGTAAGAAGGAAAGCACTAACTACTTCCCTAAGAATACCTCTAGAAAGCAAGAAAGAATACTTGTAATAGGGCAATTAAAAGGCCTTATAACTTACTATCCTCTATAAGAACTAATAGAATTCCTTATACTAGATCTACATATACCTTAAGCATAACAAGAAAAGTCACAGGCATACTTAGGACAGACGCCTCTCCTAGCCCCTAGGACTAACATAATAGAAGTCATAATAACTAGCAGGACTTTCAAATAGACAGCCTAGCACCCTAGAAGAAAAATAGAAAGAAGGGAAGATATAATGAGAGTATACCCTAAGCATATTAAATATAAGTAAATCTTATAAGCCTTATATATTTATAATAAATATATAAAGCACCTTAAGGAAAAAACGACCTAAGATTAGTTTGTATAAAGATATATAGAATCACCACTTTAAATAACTTATAAGTAATATAACTTATAAGAATAGGTACTTAAATAATAGCACTAGGATGCTAGCCATACTATATTCTAGCTAAACCTAAGGACCCCCTTAACTTATCAGTGCTAGCTAACGAAATAGAGAACCTATACTATAATTAAATACTAAATATATATTGAAGATAAACTTAAGACTTAGTATAAGATATAACTATAAGAATAAGCCATAAAGGCTGTAATATTAAAAAGATATCTTAAATAGGTTATAAAGAGCCTATAATAATTATAGAAAATTACTAAAAAAAAGCATTAAATGCATCTATAATATTATAGGGGAATAAATAAAAAATAAGTAGACCTATTTATAAAGCCTTAAATAACAAATAAGAATATTATAAGGTACCTATATATAACCTATAGGCAGAATTATATATACCTAAAAATTTAAATAATACTTAAAAAATAATAATATAAAGCATTTATTAATAATAATGCTTAGGGAAACTTTATCTCCCTATAAGTAGTAAATTAATATTACCTCCTATAATATAAAAAGAAGGAACCCTATAGACTTAATATAGTAGATAGGATTAAAGTATCATATAGTAATAAAGTTATTAATATAAAGACTAATCCCCTTTAAACCTAGATTTATAACTATATGGAATTACTCTTATTTAATATTACTAAAATAGCAGATTATTAGTTAATCTTAGGAATACCTTAGCTAAAAAAGAATAACTTATAAATTAATTAAATTATTAGCTACATCTTTTAAAATAATACTATTTCCTAAAAGAAGGTTATAATTAATAATATAGGAAGGAGTTATATTACTTAGAATAGCAAACAAATAATATACTTAAATAGACCTATGGTTACCTTTATAAGTAGGCAGGAGGCCCGGTTTAAAGGAAATAAAGAAGGATTAAACCTCTTAAGTACCTTATAGAAAGGCTAAAATCAATTAGGAGATTATTACTCCCAGAAATAAAACCTTAATCTACTACAAACCAACCCTTAGAAAACACAACCAAGCAATCAATATACTATACACTAGCAACTAATATAGCAATACCTCCTCTACCTAAAAGAAGAAATAAATATAAATAGATTAATATAAATACTAAAAGAATACTATAAATTTAAGAACATATTCTAGGAGAAACTTAATATAATACTATTATAATATATATAATACGATTATAAGATATCCTTAAAATTGGGAATTATATTATAATTTGAATCTATTTATAAACTTAATAAAAATAGCTTAAGACACTTAGGGAATACCTTAATAAAAACCTTAAGAAAGGATTTTTTAAACTATTGTAATTATTAGCAAAATACATAATCCTCTTTATATTAAAGAGAAATAGAAAACTATAACTTTATATTAACTACTAATAATTTAATAATATTATAATTAAAAACTAATATTCCCTACCCCTTATTAAGAAGCTATAAGATTAATTTAGAGAAGTAAAATAGTTTATAGTACTTAACTTAAAATATAGCTATAACCTTACTTAAATAAAAGAAGGAGAAGAATAAAAGATAGCATTTAGAATGTACTATAGGTATTATAAAATAATAGTTATACTCTTTAGCTTAACTAATATACCTATATTATTTTAAGAAATAATTAATTATATTCTATATAAATACCTAAACATCTTTATTCTTATGTACCTTAATAATATCATTGTTTTCTTAAAAACCTTTAAAGAATATAAGAAATGTATTAAATAAGTCCTCTAAAAACTCTAATATACTAACCTTGTTATAAAACTAGAAAAATATAACTAGTATATATAAAACATTAACTACCTTAGATATATAATTAAATTAGAAAAGATTAAAATATAAGAAGGAAAAGTTAAAGTTATTTGGAATTAATTAATACCTATAAATATTAAAAATATTAGAACATTTCTAGGCTATATTAACTTCTACTAATAATTCATTATATAATATAGTAATATTATAAAACTACTAATAGACCTTATTAAAAAGAACCTTACTTTTAGATAGATAGATACTAAATAATAGGCCCTGTAAATGCTTAAAGAAAAAGTTATAGAAGACCCTATGCTTAAAGAAGCAAATCTAGAAAAAGAATTTGAAGTCCATATAGATGCCTTAAATAATGCTATAGGCGGAGAACTCACTTAGAAAGACACTTAGGAAATAATTCATATTATTATAAACTTTAGTAAAAAGTTTAATAAACTAGAAACCTAATATGCTATACTAAATAAAGAATGTATAGCTATAATATACATATATTCCAGGAATAGTAATACTACCTTATTAGAGCTAAAAAATAGATTAAGCTTTATATAGATTATAAAAATCTTACTACCTTTATAATAAATAAAGACCTTAATAAGTAATAAATTGAATATATATAATTCTTAATTTAATATTAAGGTTATTTATATAAATACAATTAAGAATGCTAGGATAGATGTACTTAGTAAAAGATTTAACTATTCGAATAAAGAGTTACTTATAAAATAAATGGTTTTCAAATCTTAAGAAGATAGAAGCCTTATCCTTAACTAAAAGATTAATATTATAATTAGAATTAACTCTCTAACTTAGAAGACCCCCATTAATTTAGAAGAATAAGATGAGCTAATTAAGGAAATATATAAAGCACTAGTATATCGCTACTAAGGAATTATAGTCATAATTAAAAAGATTTTATAGAACTATTAGATCTCTAAATTTAAAAAGAAGGTTAAGGATATTATTAGCTAATATAACTCATGCAATAAAAATAAGGCCTCCTAGTATACACTATATAGACTCTTAAAGCCCTTACTAGTACCTATAACTATATAATCATCCATTAGTCTAAACTTTATAATCAAGCTACTACACTTATAAGAACCCTTAACTAGAGTACTATATAATAGTATTCTAGTAATAGTTTATAAACTAAGTAAGTATATATACTTCATACTATATAAGGATGCTAATATAGCAGAAGAACTTACAGATATATTCCTATAAATTATTATAAATAACTATAAAATGCTATAAGAAATTATCTTAGATAGAGATAAGCTCTTTACATTAAACTTTTAAAAGTTATTAATAAACTAGCTTAAAGCAAAATACAAACTATTAATAATAGCATACCTATGAACAAATAAATAAACGGAATAAATCAACTACATAGTAGAATAATACCTCTAATACTATATTAACTAACTATAGAATAATTAGGTTGAGCTATTACTACTAGTATAGTTCGCCTATAATAGTATAACTACCAGCACGACTAAATAGTCACCTTTCTTTATACTTTATAGATATAAGCTGCAAGCATACTATAAATCGCTACCAGATATAATACTACCAGAATCAGCGGAGCAAAGAGTAATATAAATTAAATAAATCTAGAAGGATATCTAGAAAGAACTTTCTTTTATATAGGAATAAATAATAAAATATATAAATCAAAAAACAAATAAGGGACTAATTCTTAAGGAAGGAGATAAGGTCTACCTTCTTTAATAGAATATTAAAACTAAGCAACTTAGCAACAAGCTTAACTATAAGAAAATCATCCTCTTTAAAATTTTATAGAAATAATTAGATATTAATTATAAACTATCCCTACCTAAAGGAATAAAATAATATAATAACTTCTACATTTTACTTTTAAAACTAGTACCTAAAATTGCAAAACTTAAAATATAGATTGAAACTATTAATAAGTATAATAAGGAATATAAGGTAAAATAAATAATAGATTTAAGGTAATATAGGGATATAATAGAATATCTTATTAAATCGAAAGGCTATAATATAAGAAAAAATACTTAAGAACTAAAGGAAAACTTAATATATTATACGGATAAGCTTTAGAAATATAATATGAAAACTATTATAAACTAATACCCTAAAGCTAGAAATAGGCTAAACTTAAAATTAAGTATAACTAACTAAATATTATAATAAAACTAACGACATAATAAAACCTATATATAATAAACCCTAGCAAAAAAACAATAACTAATTAGGATATTACCCAGGCAAATCAGGGGATAACCTATATGCCTTAACCCTAAGGTTACTAGTTAAGCTACCTTTAACCTCCCTAAAGACCAACTAAGCCACTCTAGAATCTCGCAATTACCAGTAAAACATACTCTAAGGACTATAATTACTAGCTACTCTTTTCAAATTAGAACTCAAATACTGATAACTCTAAGAAATACTTAAAGAAAGACTAGTACCTATATTATATTACCTTAGCGAATATTAGTTATAAGGAAATAAAATAGTAAGAAATATTTGCAACTAATAAACCTATAAAATAAAGATAACTATAACTAGTTAAGATTATATACCTAAAAATTTAATTCCTAGTAAATAAGTTAATAATTAGACGAGCTATCTACAGGCGCACCCTCCTTATTATTAGTATCTATAAATTCAGATAACTCAGCATTATTACCCAGTAGAGAACTCTAATTAAAAATACCAACCGCACCCTTAGAATACAACCAGACCTCCTGTATTACCAACTCGCTAGGCCCCTTAGCAGGACCCCAGCTAATAAACTTAGCAGACTGCTTAATAATATATATATGCTTAGCTTCAGCCTCTGCTTTTTCTACATAATCCAACTTATCTAAATTCAATAAGTTATAATAAATAGCCCGTAATATCTTTTTATGCTATATATGCTTCTACTTGTATAAATAAAGCAGTCTCTCCTCTAACTCCTTAATCTTATCCTCTAGTTTGTAGTATTAAGCCAAGATATATAAAAGATCCTTTAAGTTATTAAGCTTTAAAATATTATATTTTAATTACTATGACTAAATATACTTAGCATAATAATTAGAAGCTCTTTTTAAAATTTTATAAGACTTAATACCCTATACTTTATAGGAGGAATAAGGATATATTATAATAGCATCCTATACAATAATAAATAATAAAGAAATATACTATTTAACCTTTTTAAAATAATGGGATAATATAGAGACCTAAGAATCTCTAACTCTAGATAATATAATGAATTAGGAAGGTATAAGTAAGAAGCATAATAAGCGAAAATTACTTATAGGATACCTTTAAGGATAAAGGATATAAGGAGGGAGATAATATTATAAACCACTTAAGGTTAGCAGCTAACTACCATAAAAAGTACCCCTAACCTCAGCAGGGTAATCACCAAGCTAGCCAGACACCTAAGGGGCTAGTAACGCTATGCCCCACTAAGGGTTAGGGTTTGGCTTTCAACACTTGATGGTGAGCCATATGAGCCCGCTTGCAGAAGGAAGCATCAAGCCTTGCATTATAGCTTGATGGCTTAATATGCGAGCCTGCGAGTTACTGAAGAGTTGGAACATATATACGGATATAGTTATCACCAATAGTAGATAGCTTTTATAGAACAGACTCTTCAGTCGTCAATCTAAGTATTCAGTTTACCTACTGGATAGCCTCACAGCTAGTGATCATTGTCAGTCAGAACGAATATTGCTCAATTACCGCCTCGCAACGTATCCCAACATAAACCCTTGATCCCTTGGGCTTTAGGCAACTCGGAACCCTCTGATCATTACAGTAAGCTAGGTAAGCTAGGCTAAAGAAATAGACTATATATACTTATGATTATTACTACTAGACAGTGTAGCTTAGAATAGCTCTTTAGTAGTTAATCTAAGTATTTACCTAGAAATAGCCTTAATGGCTTTTAATTACTATTGTTACATTGCTTAAAACGATTTCACATTAAACACCCCTTAAATATAAACCTACTCACTAGGTTTATTAGCCAAGAACCAGCTATAATCGTTACATACTAGTACTAGAGGTACTACTTAGTTAGTCCTATAAAGTATTTCTTATCATTTTATTACTACTAAAGTGTTTTCCTTAGAGCCGTAGGGAACCATCTTATATCCTCTTTAGCTAAAAGGTATATAAGGTAATAGCCTATATAATAAGCTATTTAATTAAGCTTAATATAATCTTTTAGGGTTACTTAAGTACCTATATTAGCTTATTAATCCTTTAGTATTAGTTTTTAGCTAATATTTTTTATTTTTAGATATTTATATATAAAGTAGCGTTTCTTATTATAATTATAATACTTAATATCTTACTTATTTATTTTAAGCTATTACTAAGTTATATTAAGTTCTATAGGTCTTATATATTATTCTAATACTATAGTTTAAAGGTAGTAATATTTTCTAATATTAGCTTATAATTAAAAGCTGCTTAAGATATTTCTCTTTCTTTTTAAATATTACTTATTTAGCTACTTATTAATTATAATAGCTGGCTTAATATATTATAATATATCTTTATGCTTATTTTACTTAGCCAGTTTATTCTTTACTTGTCCTTAAAGCCGTTTATAAAATATAAAACTATGAGAATTATCTATATAATTAATATATATATATATATATATATAAATATATTGGAAATCAACTATATAGGTTAAAGTAGGCTCCTTTTATTTAAGTTTTATAAGTTTATACTTAGCTTATTATTCTTTATTAGGATTCTAAAGGAGTATTTTTCAAAGCTTTTTTATAGCCTTTATAATTCTTAAAGATTTCCTAAGTCTTATACTTATATAATTTAAAGTCCTTATTTTCTAGCTAAATTGTAAGGTAAAGCTTAAATTATATAACGGCCTATCTCTTTAAGAAAGAAGCGGTATATATAACTCTTTTTTTATAAGCTTAAGTATTTAATTTATAGAATTAGTAATAGGCTTTAACTTAAGTAAAGTATATTTAAAATTATTCTAAAGTTCTATTATAGGCTATAGGAGCATTAAGTTTAATAGACTCTTTAGCTAAAATAGATATATTAATAATATTAGTAGTAGTATAAAGGGTATTAACTTCCTTTTAGAGGTTAGTTACTTTTTTATTTTAATAGCTCTGCTTATTTATAAAGGTTTAAAGTTAAATTATTTTTATTACTATTTGCTAGTATTCTTAAGTAGTAAAAGAAATATATATAGTATTTATTATTTCTTAATTTAAGTTATATTAAGGAGTATTAATATTATTAAGTTTAAATATTTCTAAAATAAAAACTTTATTAATTATAAGAGATATTATAAAGTATTTATATAGATATGCAAAATAAGAGTAGCTAAAATATTATAATTACTATAGTTTTCTAGTAATTAATTTATCATATAGGTTCATATTTAGAAGATGTTTGAATTATAGATTTAATAAGATAGATAGTTAGGTACAGCTAATTAAGAGCTAATAAGGCTATCTAGGGGTATATAGTTAGATATTTAGATTAACTATTAAAGAACTATTTTATTTAGGTGCTATCTATTAGTCATAATTATATGCTTATATAGTTTATTTACTTAGCTGGCTTAATGGCTTATAATGTAAGCTTGTGAGCCGGCTTATATGGCTCGCTTGTGAGCCTTATGAGCCTAACCCTAACCCGTGCTGTGGCTGATTCCGCCATTAAGGGCCTACGGGGTGGCATCCTGGTAATGGATTCTGATTCCCTAGTCATCAGAATGGGTCCTTTAGGTGCTATCGCAGTTAGCTTATAATAACTCCTAATATATAATATAGCCCTTAGAATTTATATATATATATAAAATTATAATATATATTGTGATGGGCGTTGCCCAGGGCTGGTTGTCCGGCTTATGTAACTGGACTATAAGTATTTAGATATGTTTCCTAAGGGCTCCCTATAGGGACCCTTCATCTCTCTTTTGTTTATCTTTTATATTCTATATTAATTCAATCGGATTCCCTAAACTTATCCACAAACCTTATAACATTATAAAAGACCCTCTTCTTTACTTAGCTAGTATACAAGAGTACTTAATTTCTTTTCCTTAACCTTTATTCTTAAATATCTAATTTCCCTTAATTTTCCTATACTTACTTATTTAATATACTCTCTCTCTAGGATCTATAAGATTTAAAATTATAATAAATTAAGATATATATAAATGGTATTATAAATATTAATATAATTAGTTTAAAATATATATAATTA
>NQMI01000289.1:1983-13493 GCA_002270565.1 Stenocarpella maydis | reverse complement strand
TATTTCCTAGTTTTAGTAATATAATATATTTTATATTAATTAAAAAGTATATAATAGCTATAAGAATATATAGTATTTCTAGTACTATTAATATATTTAAGGGTTATTTAAGGGGAATCATATTAATAATAAAGCTATTTCAGCTTCTTAAACCTCTATATTTCTACCCCTTTTTAAGATTATAATTTAAATAATATTAATATTTAATACTATTAACAATACCTTACTTATCTATTTATAAAGATTCTAAGTTATTAATACTAATGGTACTACTTAATTAATACTAATCTTATTTTCTTATTAGTTTACTCCTATTAATATCTTAACTTTAAATAATTTAGGGAACTATCTTAAGGCTTTTTTATTTAAATAGTTTATAAGATAATAGTTTATGAATTTGTTGTTTCAGTAAATTTAGTACACTTCTTAAGCTTAATTTTAAAAATAATATTAGCTTATTAGTTTTCTAATATAAGCTTTTAATTATCCTTCTTTGTATTATAATAATTATATATGAAGTAGTCCTTCTTATTATATTTATAATACTTAATATACTTTTTATCTTTTTTCGCTATTATTAAGCTATATTAAGCTTTATAAGTTTTATATATTATTATAAAAGTATAGTTTTAAGCTAATAGCATTTCTGAATATTAAGTATATATGAAAGGTTACTATAGTTATTATTCTTTTCATATAATGTTTAAGTAGCTAGCTTAATATATTATAAAAAGATATTAAATTAATGTTACTTAATTTGTTTAATCTTTATTGTGTTGTTAAATTTATTATAAAATATAAAAATATAAGTATTATGTATATAATTAGTTTATCTATAAATATATTCAAGTTCCACCATATATATTAAAATAGCCTCCTTTTATTTAAGCTTTATAAGTTCTTATCTAACTTATTATTTCTTATTTAAATCTGGAAAGATAGTTTTTAAAGCAGTTTTGTAACCTTTATAAGTATTAAATATTTCTTAAGTTTTATGTTTATAGTATATAAAGTCTTTAAATTTTAAGTAATCCTTAAGACAAAACTTAAATTATATAATAGCTTACTTCTATAAATAATATATTATCTATATAATTTATTTTCTATTAAGTTAAATATTTAGTTTATAAAATTATTACTAGGCTTTAAGTTATGTTAAATAAGCTTAAAGTTATCATAAGGTTTTATTATAAGATATAAGAATACTAAGCTTTATATAGTCTTAAGTTCAAATAAATATATTAATAATATTAACAGCTACTTTTAAAGTATAAATTTTTTAATGAAGTATTTCTATTTCTTTGTTTTAATAAGTTTAAGTATTTATAAAAATATAAAGATAGTTTATTTTAGTACCTATTTCTTAGTATTCGTAAAGAATAATAAATATTTATTTAATATTAAGTATTTCCTATTAAAAACTATATTAAATTATATTGTTATTTTTATTTCTATTATTATTCAATATCAATATTATAAAAGTAAAGTTTAAGGTAATTATTTAGGTTATTATTTACGGTTTATCCAAAGTATTCAAATAAAAATAATAAATCTTTAATAATTATAGCTAGTTTTGAGTTAATAAACCTAATAAGTATATTTATATTTAAGGAGTATTTAAGATAAAATTGTTTTAAGTAATATAATAATAGAAATTAAAAGTTATTAAGGCTATTTTTAAATAAATACTTAAATTCATTATTAAAGTCCTATCTTAAGCTAATACTATCTAATAAGTAATAAGTATAAGTTTATATAGTCTATCTCTTTAGACTAGCTTATTAAGAGCACTAGTTACATTAGGCAATCCAGTATAAGGCAGTATTTAATATAAGTATTACTTTAGTTACACCTTAGTATTAGAGCGCTAAGAGTAATTATTGCTCTAATTGCTCTAGCTTACCTAATACTAGGTTATATACTAAGCTATGCCTATTTGTGCCGCTTCCTCTGGTCTGCTAAGCTAGCCTAGCAGGTTCCTATTCCACTTCTAGCTAACTACTGGTCCCTGGTCCTATTTCTATTAGGGTTGTGATATATTTCATTTAAGGTTTATATATTTATTAAAGTTATAAATCCATTTTGAGCTAATTTTATTATTTATTCATTTATTTTAAATATACTAAAGTAATTAAAAGCTAAAACAATCTTAACCTTTAATTTTATTGAAATGAAAATAACTGGTTTAAATAGCAATAAATATAGCAATATATTACCTTATGATCTTATTATATTAATACATGTTTTTGCTATTACTTTTTCTTTCTTTATTTAAAGAAATCAACCTTATTTATTTTTATTAATATATAATTATACTTATTACTAATATAATAAATATATTTATTATAAACCTAATTTTATTAAAGTTACAAAAATCATTGTTAATAATTATTAACCATTATAAAAAGCATTTTCATAAATATAAATATAATTAATCTTAATTCATAAATTATATTATGTATTTATAAGATATTAAGCTTAATATACATTTATAAACTTAGTATTATATAATATTAATAAACGTTAATTATACTTTTTTAAACAAATTAAAAAGGATATATTGGAATACTATAATTAATAATATATTTAATACAATATTATTTCCTAATTTATGAAACCTTTTAAATTTTAATATAGAATTCTTTATAGCTTTATTATTCATTTACTTTATATTATAGTATTTATATAAAATATTAAATATTTGAAGACTTTTATTTATTTTAGAAACTTTACATTAAATTAATAAATTTAGGTGTCTAAAATATAACATTTATATTATTAGTATAGAATATTAATATATTAAATATTTAAATTAAGACCTTTATATAAAAGTAATATAAGATTTAAAGATGTGTTTAATATTAAAATATTAATATTTATAAGCCCTTTTATATTTACTTTAATCCATTTAAATAAATAAATTTAGTTACAAATATATAATTGAGTATAGTTAAGTTTAATTAGTATGAACATTTATTAATTAATTAGCTTTACAAATAATAATAAAGTTATTAAAAGTTAATAAATATTATAAAATTAATCTACTAACTAATATAGTTTACTTATTAGTAACCTATATTATAGTAAAGTAAAATACAATTTTAAAATAATAATTATAGCCTTTAGTAACCCTTATATATATAAGTATATAGGTATAGGTATAGTAGGGCCCTACTAGGTACTTAGTTATCCAGAGGGCCTAACTCGCTCATACCCTCTACTAATGAAGACCTTTTCCTTAGCCTATTTAACCTTCCCTTTTATAAAGAAGGTATTGCTAACTTAACCTTATTTAATATATGAAGGATAGCTGCCTTATCTCTATATTTCCGTTTATAATAATGTATAAAGGAGATTAATTTATTTTATATTCAAAAACTATTTACAAAATATTACATATTTAAGTAGCTTTACATATATTTATAAGCTTTATATTTCTTTTTATATTATAAATAACTTAAATTATTATCAATGTTTTACATTCCTAAAATATAAAATAACTATTATTATGGATTTTTTATACACTAAATATTAAAGTAATTAAAGTAATATATAATTAATATAAGTATTAAAAATATAAATAATATTTAAAAACCTCTGGAATATAAACCTTAGTACGTTTTAGACTATTTATATTTATTTAAACCCTTTTAACTTAATTAAATAAATTCGAAATAAATAGTTTAAAGTAAGAACCATTAATTAATAGAATACTTTATTAATTATATAGCTTGAAGTTATTATTAAAATGAACTAAACTTAATAAAAATAATAAAAATATTTCTTTCCATTATATATTACTTTTTTATATATTATTTTATATTAACTAACATAAGTATTTTGTTCCTAATCTATTTACTTATTATTATTATATATAAATAGTTTAATAAGTAATATAATAAAAAATAATAAAGGCAAGAATTAAAAATTAAGTTAAAATGATTAAATAAATACTAAAAATAAGTAGTAAGTAATTTAAACTTAGTTATTGGTATATATAATAAATAATTAAAAATAAATGAATTTTAACTAAGTGTAATCATTATTAAATCAGTTACTAAAGTATTCATTAAAATTATAACAGTTTTAATATTATTTTAAAAATAAATGATAAGTTATACAATATAAAGAAATATTCTATAACTGTTTATTATCACCTCTTATAATACTTATAGTATGATAAATATATATAAAGTTTTAAAAGAAATATAGCCCTTAGTATGTAATAATCCCTTATAATTCCTCATATTTAATAATAAGGATATTATTAAAGATACTTCTTTTATAAGTACTTCTTTTTTAACTTTAGAAAGTTTACTTATTTTAACTCTATTAATCTATAGTTGCCTTTATAACGGTTACTTAGTATTAGTTAAGTTATACATTATAATATAATTATTAGTTGCAGTGGTTATTTTCTTTCGCTGTAGAGGAGGTTGTACTGTTGTGCTCGTAGCTCGTATAGCCAGTAGTGGTCTATATACGTGTACATGGGTCACGTGCCCATATTCAGTTACTATGGTCAGTACTACACTGCCCTGCTGGCTGGTAGTCGCCCACTACTATTGCCACAAAAAGGCTAGAATTTCCAATCCATCAGAAATCTGTACAGCAGTATATAAGACCCCATATCATCGTAATATAAGATAAGTTAAGGTACGTGAGACCTATGTAACTAAACAACACGGGCTTTAAGTCCTCCTTCGGTTTAAGGTTCCATCCCAGACAATAGCAGCAGCCGTGAGGCCAGTGTTTTTGTTTGTAAATTGCCTGCTCCGTACGGAAGGTAAGGTTGTCCAGTTATGTTCAAGCACAGGAGTCAGTGACACCTTATCGACGATTAATGACGCACCTTCAATCCTCGCGAAGTGGCTAGTGGCCACCAAAGGTTTTGGACTTCACCTGAAGCGCACACATCTCCCGCGTATTTCGGGAAAGGACCTGAAAACCCTTGATTAACTGGCCAGAACTGATAATTTAGTTTCGAATCATCCTTTTGTACTATTTACTTCGATACGTAGGTATGGGAAATATAATCCATCCGCAACCCGCCTTGCTGGAGGTACTCTCAAATATGCATGTGATGGGCAGGCAGCCCTATACTAGCAGGAACATTTCTCCCGGAAGAACAGATGCAGCCTTGAGGAAATGTTTTGAGACATGATGTCCAAGGATTAGTGAAAGAATCTGGAACAATTCGCACGATTCGGTGTTGGTTCCTTGTATATTCACCATCTCACAATCATGCTTCACTGTCTCCTGACTTAATAGTCCTGTCTTGCCTCCTCGGAAGCCTCCTGCGTGTGGGACCTGACGCCAGAAATGTGTGTGTGCCTCCGGATTCTAGAATCTGGACCACCGCTGAGTAATAGCACGTTATATGGTGGTATGGCTTTGATGAGGATGCAAAGTACGCGGTGGTATAAACAGTATAAAACATCTGGCGGTTGAAGATTTCATTCAATGTCATCGGGCTAACACTGTTTCGCGGCCCAGCCCAAGGCCGGATGGAAACATTCTATGATGCCCCAATTCCGCAGTACCTAGTAGGTAGCTAAAACCGAGGGCCAAGCCTAGGTTGAACCGAGCAAAATGGTATTGGTCTCGAGATAGCACATTTCCTTATAAATCTCAAAAAACTTCAGCTCTTAATGCAGTCCTCTCGCTACCAGTTGGTTGATAGAAATTGGGGTAAGTGATGAGAGAGAACCGTCGCCCAAAACCTCACAACGGAGAGGCTGACGAATCTGGGGCGGCCTACTAGTAGAACATAAGACACTGAGAGGGTTCTCCCTGTATTGAATTCCATCTCCAGGAGAAATAAGACAAATTGCCACATAACTTAAGCCATCGGCATAGCACCGGGCAGCTCAGTAAGCCCTTGAATTTAATTAGCAATTGATGACTCGGTTTGCTTCAGCTTGGAAGAGACTTACATCCGTCAACCTCCTCCTTGACTGTCGACTTGATCATACATTTGTTGGCCTGCTCAGCCGTCTGCGTCTTCATACCTTGGCAGGCATCGCCGTTACACCGGATGTCAAGCGCATGCTGCAAGGCATCTCCCTTCCAACCGAAGAGGTAGTCACCATGCCAGGAGTAGCCAGTCCTGTAGTCATGATTAGTACCTTGCTCATGAGATATCACTACGGAGGCGACAAAGCTTACTTGTCTCCCGTACTGTAGAAGAAAGGCTGTGACCCATCTGCTGGCCAGTCGGCCTTATTATTGAACTGCCGTGTGTCCCAAATTACTTCGTACATAACTTGGGGCAATTTTACTGGATGGCTGGCCGGGCATGGGCCAGACGACTCGAAGGTTCCGCTGCTCGGATATGCCACGTGAGACTTGTGGTCAGGGCTGTCAACATTCTTTCCATCCCAGCACCTGACGTTATGAGATCCTTGTTAGCAAGTCCAGGCTTGGTGGAAAGAGAAGACTGAGTGATCACGTACGTTGGGAAAGTGATAGTAGCCCGGATGCCACCGCCGCAAGTGCCACTCGGCAAGGCGAAGGTGTCCGACCCCGTGCAGGGCGCACCTCCGAAGGGGTTTTGTTCGATGTTAGGCTCGCACCGGTGGCACAGCTGCCTCTGGCCTCCTTGTGCAGTGCGCAATGCCGGGTCTCCGACGATCATGCGGAAGCCCTGGGTATGCCGTCAGCTATCGGGGAACTTCTAGCCTCGATGTATTGCATCTCATGTGCTCACAGGCTTGAAAGCAGTTGTCTTAGTCTTTCCATCGTAGGGTGAGTTGTAATACACAGTCAATCCGCCATTCTTTCCTCGCAGGCCGAGGTTTGTCAGCTGCGGGACACGCTTGAAGGTTCCGTTGCGGGCGCGGAAGTAGAGACTTGCGGTCCAGTAGTTGGAGAAGTCATCAGCGTAGGTGCAAGAAGTACATGTTGATAGGGCGCTAGGGTCGTAAGTACCCGGTGTCATGGTGGCGTTGAACGAGTTACCCCCGGCGATCTGGTGGACGTGAGCAGAAGGAACAGAGCCTGGTTGCACCAGAGGGTCGATACGCTCAATGGTGAGCTGCGAACATTCGAAACGCATGAGAGCGGCATTGTATTGTCGATTCTCCACCGCAGGGGCTGATAAGACCCCTGGGATGGAGAGAACCGCTGCCAGAGCTTTGAAATACATCTTGTTGGTATAGCAATCTCGAGTGATTGAACAAGTATTGGTGGATCTGACAGGGAATAGAGAAGAAAGAAATGCCCTTAGGATGTATGACTGTGGAAGGCATTCTTGGAAATGCTAGAGTACTTATATGTATTTTTGGCAAGTGGTCAACTCCGTGTACCTACAGAGTTCGACTGCCGAGGACGCTTATCTGCAATGTCCCGCTATCTAAGCTTTGCGTTTGCAATCTTCATATAAGCTTGTATGCGCTGTGGCTAATGGTTGGTAGACATGTCTCGGTGTGTTGAACGACCTAGGCATCTTCGGCACAGTTTGCATGTTGCTGGCACCAAGTCATGGCGCTGGGAAGGCAATTTCCAGAACCAGAATACGTCAATATTTATATCACACACAATTGGTCCACAGCAAATAATCTCCGCGAGCGCCGTTGTATTTTGCGTAGGCGCTGCTACCATATTCATCGATCGGCGTGGCGGGGTCACTCGCATCAGACATTCACCCTTTTTACCAAATTACTTCCGGGTCGAGAACGCCGTTTCATTGGACAAGATAGAGCGGAACGGAAGGCTCGATTTGTCTCATCAGTATATAGGAGACACATCCTAAGGGATGAAAGGGAGAGGTCATTACCGGGGGGTATATGGCCATGGTAAGCTGAGAAGGCGATACAGTCTGCTCATGGTATGTTACGGATTTTACACTTCCGCTCCTAATCACCACCCGTCAAACAAAGCGATTGCATCCTTGCCCGACAGAAACGGACAGGGTCATTTAGCAGAATCGCCTCGAATTCTAGACCGGGACGACAATATTCTGATCGTGTTTGAGTGTATCGTCTAACTACAACTTAATTCCTCGACCTCGTTAGGCCCAGGCCGTGGGATGAGGCTCTTCTTCCTCTCTTGTAATAACATTCACCCTACTTGGAGTGTGCACCGGGTATCAGGGCAAAAGCTGGTAGTGTACAGTCAGTCTTGACCCGTCCAAACAGTCTCAACATGGAATAGTCGAGATATGGCTATGTATCCCGAAGCCTTTCAAAGCTAACATTGTAGCCGACTCTGCGTTCTAAAATACCAGTACCCAAGTGACGGAGGCAATGGTGACCATCTATTGTGCTCGTTCAGAGTGTCGACTAGGATGGAACGCAATCATTTTTCTACTGGAAATGCTCCTCATGTCAAAGCTAGATACAGCAAAAATAAAAAGAATTCATTCCGGCGCGATTCGCCTTTTTTGACTTCGTCCAACCCTCTCAAGCCTGCCAGGTGTATTTTCACCATCAAATCCCCATACATGGCTCTCAGGACGTGCATCACTCCTTCCTCTCGCCCGATAGCCAAGCCGTACGCATTCGGCCTTCCGACGAGCACGCACTTCGAGTCAAGCGGCAGGGCCTTGATAATATGGACACCACATCGGATGCCGCTGTCGAAGAAAACATCGCGCTTGTCAGCAACTGCCTCCACAACTCGTGGAAGCATGCCCAAGCTGCTCACA
The DNA here is from genome assembly GCA_002270565.1 of Stenocarpella maydis. Classification (NCBI taxonomy): domain Eukaryota; kingdom Fungi; phylum Ascomycota; class Sordariomycetes; order Diaporthales; family Diaporthaceae; genus Stenocarpella; species Stenocarpella maydis. The sequence continues at coordinate 4,846 of NQMI01000289.1, read as the reverse complement.
CCACCGTCCTGCTGTCGCCCACCCTACATAGACCCATTTGTGAGCATCCGGCACGTTCTGGATCCCTTTCAGCACTATCGGCCCGTCCCAGTGCTGCTTCAAGAACTTGATGTTCTCCCGCGAGTGCGAGTGTTCTGGGAAAACAATCTTAGCACATTCCTGTGCGGCCTCGCTCAAGTTCCGGCCCGTTATTGTCACGCCCTCGTTCCGCGGCGCCTCCTCAATGCCATAGCCGTTCCTCTCTGATCATCGCCTGGAAGACAGGGTCGCCAAGCCGATCTCCAGATTGTACCCGTTGTTCACATCGCTCGGCTTCCAACCGAGCACATCGGTGTCCAGTGTACCCAAGATGTATCCGGCCTTCTTTGCTCAATGAAGTAGCGAGATGGTGATGTCATCGTGCTCGCGTGACGGCCAACACAGCTGATACCACCGCGGAGTCTTGTTATGGCTCTGACTCTGGCTTGGGCTTTTCTCTCACCGTTCCCCCGAATGTCAATCGCACATCCAGCCTCTTCGATGCTGGTGCTCGAAGCGGTGCTGAGTGTATCCGGCACCCCAACAGCATCGCTCGCCCTCGCCCCTGCAACCTCGCCCTCGGGATGGAAGATCTTTTGCACGCCTATCGGTGCAATAGCGATTGGAAAAGGAATCCCCTTGCCGAGTACCGTTGTGCAGGTGTCGACGTAAGCCTCGCCTTCCTACTGGGCGCCATTCTCCTCGGCAAGATGGATCAACAGGCGAAAGCTGGGAGGTTCTTACAGGAGGTCGAGCCGGTACCACAGTTACCGTGTATATAACCCCAGGAGTTGGCGGAGAGGGTATACTTGGCATTTGGCTCCCATTCTAAGGGCTGAACGGTGAATGGTGGCTTAGTGGAATGCAGGCTGGCTTGGTAAATGCAGTGCTCCAGGGCCACGGTATCTGGGTTGCTTGATGGAGCCATTTCTAGCCGCGTTGTGATATCCGACGAAGATGACGTAAATTGTGAGATCAATAGGCTGTGCTAATAAATTCAAGGTCGTTTTTATCTCACAAAAGCTGGCTTTGCGTGGTTCAAGGACGGTGGTGCGCGATAAATTCAGGTCTACTTCAATAGCAAAGGCCAGTACAAAGGGCTTCAGCCACATTATATTATCTGCCCACTATCTTCCAAAGTTCCTAACTTAGCTTTAACCTAAAGCATTAGCATAAAGCTTAAAATAATACTATACAACTCTTACTTATTAATATTAAATAATAACTTAATCTCTGATTTTAATTTGCTTAAATTACTTAGAATTTATTTCAAATACTGATATAAGAAACCTAATTAATAATATACGAGTACATTCAAAAAATTAAACATTATTATAATAGGGAGTTTTGAAATATATTTATATGACTTAAACCTAAGTTCTTTAAATATAAATCTCTATTATCTATTCTTTAAAAACATTTAAAGATAATCTTAAAGTTTATAGTAAATAAAAATAAAAATCTTATAATATTTCATTTTTATTTATCTTAGAAATTTAAACTTTATAGGTTAATATTAAGAATCTTTTAGTATTTAATAATTAAGTATAATATTAATATAATATATTAAGAAGTAAACTATTAGGGTGTAGTATGCCACTCTAGGCTAAGGCACCTAAGCGCCCTATAGGGACACTATAAAGAGGCAACTAATATATAACAGGCAGCTTAAATAGAAATAAAGAAGATTATATATTAAAAGGGCTTATTATAAAAGCATAAGTTATAAATAGCTTTAGAATAATAAAGTAGTAAGAAGGGACTTTTATATAAAAGAAGGGAAAAGAAGATTAATTAAAAGAAAAAGAAGAAGGAGGGTAAGTTAAGTATATTTACCTTCTTAAAAATATAATACTTATTTACTACTATTTTACTATTTAGTTATAATATATATTTATTTATTTTATTTATATTTAGAAGTTTTATCATTTAAACTTTTAAATTCTTTTAAGGAAATATATTATTTAAAACATTAATATAATTCTTATATTTTAGCTAACTTTATTATAATATAACATTGTTGTATTTAAGTAAGAAATATTTAACGTATAATTAGTTACCTTGGATTTTAATTTATACTTCTACTTAAAAGTTAATATTCTGGTCTTTAACTTTATAAATTAAATATACTTCCTTTTAATGTATATACAGCTATATTCTTATACTTCAGCATTGAAAAATATAATTAATAAGGATACTTACTTTAATAAAAAGTCCCTTAAATATATAAAAGAGTAGTTATATTAATACTTTTAAGCTAAATATATAAAACTAATACTTCTTTTTTATATTAAAAATAACCTATATATTACCTTTATAGTAATAATATCCATAAGATATGATAACTTCTTATTTATAAGTGATCTTAATAAATAAGCTACTTTTACGATATATAAATATATTAATAATTTATTTATTTCAAAATAGACATGGCTATTATTAATAAATAAAGCTTAAGTAAAACTAGATTAGCTCTATTATCTAGCTCAAAGTAATAAGAAAAGGCCTTTACTTCCTATTATTCTTAAAATTAAAGAAGTTTATTCAAAATTAGCTAACTAATTCTACTACTTATATTATATTTAGAATAATAAAACATATAAGCCTTTTTTAACAGGAATATAAATCTATTATAAAATTCATATTTCAATAATAAGGAAATAAAAAAGAGGCTAATTAAAGTTTCTTGATTAGAAATATATTATTAGTATATAAATATAAATATTTAATAACTAAAATAGCCTTATTAGCATAATATACTAAATAAAAGCTATTTTAAATAATAGTCTATTCTTTGTATATAATATTAGTATTATGATTAGCTAAAGTATATTATAAGGCTTTA
>NQMI01000288.1:987-21587 GCA_002270565.1 Stenocarpella maydis | reverse complement strand
GGCTTTTAGCGGTTATTAAAGTTTAATATATACCTTCTATTTATAAAGTTAATATTTGCCTTATCTTAGGTAATAAATTATTAGGTTAAGTTTCTCTTTATAGCAACTTAGATTGCTGCTTAAAGGTCTATAAATAGGGCTTTGTATGTTAGTTTCTGGTTTATTAGGGTATATTTAAGTTCTAGTACTGCATGATATGTTTGGAAAACTGTTGTATGGAGTGCAATCTCCCCTTAGTATCTCTCTCCTAGGGCCTGTTGTATGAGTTGGAGTTTGTTGAGAAGTACCTTTAGTACTTCTAGGAGTGTTTTCTCTGGATTCTCCCTTTTAACTTATATAAAGGATATAATCATTCAATCTGCTTAGTATTAGCTATAATTGGTATTTATATTAAAGTGCATATTCATTAGATCGTATATTTCCTTCTATATCTTGTCTAAGCCTATATAATAGAGGTAGAAGTCCTCTATATGGTCTGAGAGTATGTTTGGGAAGATTGCATAGTATTAGTCCTCTTGGATTTATAATCTTCTGTAGTACCCTATAAAGATTTATGCTTTATTATATAATAGATTATATGGCCTCCCTATATAGTTATATTCCTTCTTTCATCCCTTATGGAAGTTAGCTATAGCTTGGGGGTTGATTGGCCTATTATAGACTATTCGGGTTGGAGGTAGGTTGTATAAAGTATTATTCATATAAACGGATTATGCAGTGAGTATGGTGTCTAGCTGCTGTAGGAAATTGCCTACCTCTTACATATATCTCGCACTAGGAGGTATCTATTGTATAGGATAAGTTTCTGCTGTCTATACTTATACAGTTTAGGGGGCTTTATGCAAATGGGATTATTGCTATTATTTATACGGCTTAATAGTTGCTTATATGGGTTATATTAATTGCTATCTAGCTAGTAATATTGTAGCTTATATGGGGCTAGGTGGGGTTTATTAAGTTTACTATAGCTGCCCGCAGCTTGCCTTTCTAGCCTTAATAAGTTATATGATTCTTGCTGAATAGGATCCTCCTGGTATTTGTATTCCCTCTTTACTGATTAGGTGAAATAGCTCTTTCTTAAATATATAAGGGACCTAATTAAATTAGTAGGTAGTCCACCCCTTAAAGTCTTTAACTAGGGAGTCTAGGAGTAGATTCCTATATAATTATAGTTAGGTGTCCTCTATTAGGACTTATATAAAGTATATAGTAAGATATATCTCTAAAGGTAGTTCTTTTAGGTTAATCTCATCCTTATCCCAGAATTATAGGTCTATCTATTATTACTACCTTGAGATTAGTATTATACTCCCTTCAGCCATTTCTTTATATGTGACTATAGGAGGTGGTCTTTCTATATTCTGGCTGGAAGGTCTAGGAACATTCTATTTAGGGTTATTTAATATAGCTAACATCTTAATAGTTTCTATATTAGTTTATATAGATTAAGGTATTTTATTATATAATTATATATACTCCTTTTATCTTACTCATACGGATTACCTCTTATACTATCTCCCGATCCTCATTCAATAGTAATAGGTATAATTTATATAAGATAGATAGAGATTGTCTTTTAGGTGACCTCCTTTCTCATGCTATACTGCAGCTTGATTGAGGAGATCCCTAGGCTCTTAGTATAAGCATATAACTCTGGCTGTTCTGCTTCCCGATCCTCATTCAGTAGTGCAGCTAGGGAGTTATATAGGGGCTTATCTCTTTACTCTTGCTAATCTGTGATCGCGCCAAGTAATCACTAATTAGTATTAAATGGCCTTTATTATATGGCTATTGATATGTATGTATAGTAGTTATCGAACTGGTTCTATTATTCGATGATCTATCTAGGTTCTGAAATAAGGGAGGGGAAGCATACGGTAGGAGCTTAAGGCCTCCGTGCGGTACCTAGGTGGCTGACTAAGCCACCTCGTCCCCATACTGATGTGCGATCCTAAGTGATATTCCAACATTATAAGTAATAATATATAAGACTATAATTATAAAGAATTAAATTTATATACTTAAGAAGGCTAATATAGTACTTATTAAATATTAAAAGTCTAAAAGGACCTAAGTATAGCTTAAAGAGATACTTAGTATTAAGGAATCTTAGGTAATACTTAAAGAAAAGGAAAAGGGGAAGCAGCTAGCTAGTAAAATTAGTAGTGGCGCTAAGGAGGTAGTCAGCAGTAGATTAAGTAAATAATGCTATAGTAACTATAGTAAGGTTAAACATAATGCTAGAATATATAAGAAAGAGGAAGAAGGATCTAATAAATTAGATTCTAACTATATTATAGCGAATCTAGCCTGGTTACTACTAATTAGTGCTAATATTGTTCCGGGGTCTAGGGGAACCGGCATGTTTCGGAATCCGGAGGAAAACCAGCCTTAGCATCCCCCCCCCCCTTCAAGACTATAAGAAGGGGCCTTCCTGCATTGCTTTTGAGAAATTTCTAGTCCTAGAGAATCAATCTTTTTATACCCTATGAATTTATATCTGTCAGATATATATGTATATACNAATGGCCTTTGCTATATGGCTGTTGGTATATATATATAGTGGTTGTTGAACTGGTTCTATTATTTGATGATCTATCTAGGTTCTGAAATGAGAGAGGGGAAGCACACGGTAGGGGCTTAAGGCCTCCGTGCGGTACCTAGGTGGCTGACTAAGCCACCTCGTCCCCATACTGATGTGCGATCCTAAGTGCTATTCCAACAGGATAGAACTAAAGTATCCTATAGCAACAGAATTATCAACATAAAGACTAATCCTCTTTAAACTTAGATTCATAATTATAAGGAACCTCTTGCATTTAATATCAGTAAGACAGTACATCATTAGTTGATCTTAAGCATACTTTAGTTAGGAAAGAATAATCTATAAATTAATTAAACCACTAGCTAGATATTTTAGGATAATACTATCTCCTAGAAGCAGGTTACAATTAACAACACAAAAAGGAGTTACATTACTAAAGGATAGCAAGCAGATAATGCACTTAAATAAACCCCAAAATGCCTCTGAAACAAACAGAGAAGGACTAGACCCCTTAAGGACATTATTAGAAGGCTGGAGTTAGTTAGAAGATCATTACTCCAAACATACCAGTCAGCACACTACATACTAGCAGGCAAAATAATACCTTCTCTACCTAGAAGAAGAGACAAGCAGTAAGGCAGATAAACTAGCATAAATACTAAAGAAATATTATATATTTAAGAAAGTATTCTAGGAATAACTTAATATAGTATTACTATAATATATATAATGGGATTATAAAATACTATTAAAACCCGGAATAATACCCCAATTTAAACCCATCTATAGGCTTAATAAGGAATAACTTAAGGCACTTAGAGAATACCTTAATAAAAACCTCTAAAAAGGATTTATCAGGCCCTTACAATTATCTACAGGATACTTAATTCTCTTTATACTAAAGAAGAACGGAAAGCTATAACTTTACATTAACTACTAATAACTAAACAATATTATAATTAAAAACTAATACCCCCTACCTCTTATTAAGGAGCTATAAGATTAACTGAAAAAGCGAAGTAGTTTATAACACTTAACTTAAAGTATAGATATAACCTTATCTAAATGAAAAAAGAAGAAGAATAAAAGATAGCATTTAGAATATACTATAAATATTATAAAATAACGGTTATATCTTTTCAATTAACCAATATACCAACATCATTCCAGGAAATAATAAACCAAGTCCTAAACAAATACCTTAACATCTTTATTATTACTTATCTAGATAACATATTTATCTTCTTAGAAAACCTTAATAAATATAAGGGATATATCAGAAAGGTTCTTTAGAAACTTTAAGATACCAACCTCCTAGTAGAACTAAAAAAATATAACTAGTATATATAAAAAGTGAACTACCTTAAATATATAATTAAACTAGGAAAAATCAAGATATAAGAAGGAAAGGTTAAAGCAATTGAGGAATAGCTAACTCCTATAAACATTAAGAAGATTAGAGCATTCCTTAAATATACCAATTTCTATCAATAATTCATTATATAATATAGCAATATTACAAAACCACTAATAGACCTTACTAAAAAGGACCGCACCTTCAGATAGATAGATACTAAATAATAAGCCATTTAAACACTTAAAAACAAAGTTATAGAAAACCTCATACTTAAGGAAACAAACCTAGAAAAAGAATTCAAAGTCCATATAAATACCTCAGATAATACTGCAGACAGAGAACTTACCCAGAAAGATAACTAGGGAAGGACACATATCATTATAAACTTTAGTAAGAAGTTTAATAAACTAAAGACCCATTATACTACACCAAATAAAGAATTCATAGCAATAATATATACATTCTAGGAATAGCAATACTACCTTATAGAAGCTAAAAAATAAATTAAGCTCTATATAAATCATAAGAATCTTATAACCTTTATAACAACTAAGACTCTTAATAAGTAATAAGTTAGATATATAGAGTTCTTATCATGATTCAACATCAAGGTTATCCATATAGATAGAGTTAAAAATGCAAAAGCAAACACACTTAATTAAAGACCCAACCATCAGGATAAGGATTCACCTACAAAATAAATAGTATTTAAAACTCAAGAAGACAAAAGCCTCATTCTTAACCAAAAACTTAACACCATAATTAAAGTCAACTTCCAAACCAGAAAAACCCCTACCAATCCAAAAGAATAAGATAAATTAATTACAGAAATATATAAAGCACTAGCATACAACCACTAAAGTATTATAGCAACAATCAAAAAGATTTAATGGAACTATTAGATCCCCAACCTTAAGAAGAAGGTCCAAGACATTATTAGCAAATGCAACTCATATAACAAAAACAAGGCCTTTAAATACAAACTATATGGATTATTAAAACCTCTACTAATACTTACAGCTATATAGTCATCCATTAGCCTGAACTTCATCATTAAGCTACCTCTCTTATAAGACTTAACTAGATACTATATAATAGTAACTTTATAGTGGTTAAACAAAGCAAGTATACATACTTTATATCATATAAGGAAGCTAGTACTACAGAAGAACTCACATACACATTCTTACAAATTATTATAAGCAATTATGAAATACTATATAAAATTATCTCAAATAGGGATAAGTTCTTCATATTAAACTTCTAGAAGTTACTAATAAAGCAACTTAAAACAAAATACAAGCTCTCAATAATGGTATATCTGTAACAGATGGACAAATGGAATGAATCAACAGATTATAAATAATACTCTAATATTATATCAACTAATTATAAAAAATTAGGTTAAACTACTATTACTAGCATAATTTATATACAATAGCACAACTACAGTAAACTAAACATTACCTTTCTTTACACTCTATAGATATAAACTATAGGCATATTATAAAATTTAATTCCCCCAGCCAGAACAGCAGAATAAAAAGCAATATAAATTAGATAAATAAAAAAGAATATCCAAGTAGAACTTTCTTTTATATAAGAACAAATAACAAAATATATAAATTAGAAAAGAATTAAGGGACTAATTCTTAAGGAGGGAAATTATCTTCTTTACTAAAGTATTAAAACTAAGCGGCTAAGCAATAAACTTAACTATAAAAAAATCAGCCCCTTTAAAATTTTAAGAAAATTTTTAAATACTAACTATAAACTCTTATTACCTAAACGAATAAAATAATACCTGGTTTTTTATATCTTACTCTTAAAACCAGCACCTAAGAATGCAAAACTTAAAATATAAATTAAAACCCTTAATAAATATAATAAAGAATATAAAGTAAAGAATATTATAAATTTAAGACAGCACTAAGGAACGATAGAGTACCTCATTAAATGAAAAGGCTATAATTCTAGCGAGAACATATGGGAACCAGCCTAAAATTTAACACACTATTATAATAAACTCAAAAAGTACCATACGCGAACCACCATAAAACAGCCCCAGGAACCAGGGATACAGCCTAGGAACCCCACACATAATAAACCATAATGAACCAACATTACAATAATACCACACAACAAACCCCAGTCTTCGCAGCTAAAACAAGGAAAACAACCAATACAGATTTCATTCCTAGTAATAAGAATCAGGCACTAGATAAGCTACCTGCAGGCGTATCCCCTTTATTACCAGTACCCACAAATTCAGATCAACTAGTACTATCGCCCATTAAGGAACTCCAATCACCAACCTTACCTTCAGAATGTAGCCAAGCCTCTTACGCCACCATTCCACTAGGCTCCTCTATAGAACTCCTCCATGCAGCCTCAGCAGATCGTGTGATAATCCGCGCCCGCTCTACTTTAGCCTCCTCCTTCTCTATATACTCCAACTCCTCCATATTATTAATACCCCGATGGACCATATGCATTATCTTCTTGTATTATATCTGCTTCTATTTGCAAAGACGCAGAATTCTTGCATTCAGCTACTAAGCCTCCTCCTCTATAGCCTCCAGCTCCTCCTCCAGCTAATAATATATTAGAATAACCTTATTTAGCTAATTAGGAGTAAGACCTCAGACATTATAATTAGATAAGTTAAGGCAAACATAGGTCTAATAGCGAGTAGATTCTAAATCCGCAACCTTGCAATCCTTAGCTAGGTTATATTCTTCGTAGTAGGAATAAGGTATAGGAATGATGCTGCCCTTTAAGGCAATAGCGAAAAGAAGAGCGGCCTTATGCTTAGCAATAAAGAAAGACTTCACGGGATAAGACTTAGTAACCCTACCTAATATAATAAATTAGGAAGGTATAAATGAAACTATAGATAAAACTAGAATTACTTATGGAAACACTTTTAAGGATAAAAGAAGTAAGGAGGAAGATAGTATTATGAACTACTAAGTATTAGCGGCTAACTATTGCAGAAGATAACCCTATAGGTCGGGAAACAGCTCCCGAAAAGGTTATCCCACCTGATCTAATTAATAATGCCACCTTATCAGGGTTAGGATCAGGGACCTATTAGAATTAAGGGGATCTATGTTAACTCCATTAAGTAATACTCAGTTGATAGTATTACTATTAATTCTATTAAGTTACTAAAGAGTCGGAATATATATACAGATATAGTTATTACCCTAGTAGATAGCTTTTATAGGATAGACTCTTCAGTTATTAATCTAAGTATTTAATCCTAGCATTGGATAGCCTTATAGCTAGTGATCATTATTAGTTAATAATATTGCTCATCAACTGCCTAATAACGTATTCCGAACATAAACCCTTGATCTTTTAGGTCTAACGTACTTGGAAACCCTCTGATCATTACACGGGAAGCCATCTGAATCATCAAAATACTATTAAATAAAATTAGTTATAAATTAAGGGTTACGGCTTTATATATTAATGTTAAGTTACATTATACCATACTATATAGCCGTACTTATAATGGACGGAATTAATAAATTCTTTATATGAATGATTCAGAAGGAAATCTCGCTAGGCAAGATTACTAGGAATTCCTTTCCAAATTTCCTTTTCCCAAGTATCTTGGAATCGAGCATTAATCTATAGAATTATTAATATATAAAGGAAAATAGGGTTAGGGTTTTATTTACTGCTTCCGCTCGATCTATAAGATTTAGTTCGTCAAGATGCGTTCGATATAGGCGCTGCTGTAACTCCTCAACTGGGTTACTCTAAAATATTGTTAATATATAGTTTTATATAAAAATAGGGTTAGAATTACTTATATACTTACGGGTGGTGTAGGAATATTCTCGGATTTATCCTCGAATGAGAAAGCAGGGCCGTCGAAAGCTGGAGGCTCAAGGTCTAAAGTCTGATTGAATTCTGAAAGAATTTCGTGGAGCTTTAAAAGGATATTTGTTAAATAGGGTATAAAAGGTAGGCTATAATAATATACTACTTACCCAGAAGTGTTGATGTTCAGGGTTTATTCGCGGGCTTAGTGGTTTAGCCGCTGAGAGAGCAGGGGAAGCCGGTAGGAGGGGAGGAGGGTAAGAAGCTATATAATATTATTAATATTTTTTTAAATGTTTTTTCAAATACTTACATCATCCCCGACCCCTGAATAGTATGAGAAGTCTTTTCTTGCATACTTTCCTGCAGAGTACGACCGTAAAGTATTATTAATAAGTAACTAAATAAATAATTAGTCTATTAGTCTATTAGTCTATTGGTCTATTAGTCTCTTAGTCTATTAGTCTATTAGTTTATTAGTCTATTAGATTATTACATTATTAGTTTATTGGTTTATTAGTCTATTAATTTATTAGTTTACTAGTTTATTAAGTTAGTAGTTTATTAGTTTATTATCTTATTGGCTTATTAGTCTATTAGTTTATTAGTCTATTAATTTACTAGTTTCTTAATTTATTAGTTTCTTAATTTATTAGTTTCTTAATTTATTAGTTTCTTAATTTATTAGTTTCTTAATTTATTAAGTTATTATTTTATTATTGTATTTATTAATATTGTTAATTATTTATATTATATATTTCAATTATATATTTATATATCCATATACTTGAAATGTATACTTATATACTTGTATACTTATATACTTATGTACTTATATACCCGGGGGTCTTGTATACTTGTATACTTATATACCTGTATACTTATATACTTTGTATACTTGTATATCTTATATACTTATATATTTATATACTTGTATACTTGTTGTATACTTAGAACTCTGAATGTAAGTATAGGTATATTAGTATTCTTTATAATAAGGAGGTATAACCCTAACCAAATTATTCTAGTAATTAAGAACTGAGAGCTAGAGGGCATTATAATAAGGCCCCTAGAGCAGCAGGCAGAATCCTTTATCCAGAGGCTCTAATAAATAACAGACCTCTATTAAGCTACTATAGTTTCCACTTCTTAGGCCTAGGAAAATGCAGCTAATTAAAAATGCAGGCTAGTATTATACTTTTAGGAAGGGGATTTAATATAGATAGATTTATAAAACTATTGCCTATTATACCCTAAAATAAAACTTAATTAGAAATATATAAAATTTAGGATAGAAAGAATAATATCCCTACTAGTAGCAGACATCTCTAGATTCCCTAATAGCTAATATATAAAAGTGCATATTAAATACCTCCACTATATAGCCTAAGACCCATTACTCAGCCAGAAATATATAGATTTCCAGCCCCTAGTAGTAACTAGTAATAGGTATCAGAAATATTTTATAGAAAAATTATTATTTGCATATATAAAGAGGGTGGGTAGGGGTATATAATAAGAAGCTCTAATTAAGTAGGTAGGGTATTAGGATTCCACCTAAATTAACCTAAAAAACCTAAAAGAAACCTTAGCTTAAGATGAATTTAAGAAGTAGTATGGCAACCCTTGCTAGAAGGATGAGCTAGCAGTAGTATATAATGCTTATAACTTGGGACCCAAGAAAAAGCATAGGGAACCTGCTAGAAGGAAGAGTAAAGGGCAGACCGCACGAGGCTAAAAGACAGCTCCTATAGTGAAGGGAGTAAAGAAAGAGGAGGATGCTTTAGGTAATCTAATTAATTAGTAAAACTCTGTATAAATACAACTGGAAATCATATAAAAAAAGAAGAGGCCTAAATTCCTAAAGAGAGTTATAAGATATCTATTAGTATGAAACCTATCTTAGAAAGAGGGCATAAAAAGCTTTTATAAAAACTAATAATTAATGTTAGAAATTCAATTACTTTCTACTAAAGACTAATTTATTTAGGGGAATCCACTAATAAAGTTCCAGTTATTTGTATTTATATATAGGATAATTGGGCTAGAGAAGGCAGCTAAAGTATATCTGCTAGAAAACTATTGGTAAGGGTGCAAAAGCCAATAATATTAATATAGGGATTACTTATAAAAGGAAAATGTAAGCATCCTTGCATATAAGCATAGCATATAGATAGTGTAAACCTTTTTAAAACCTGCATTCTATCCTAGTTAGCAAAAACTAAAGATAAAAGCATAAAAACTACATAAATTAGGCTAGAAATACCTTATAAATCTAGTTAGCAGAAAGCTCTTCCTTCACATAAAGGTAGTCCTAATACTTTATAATAAGGGGAAGCACAATATTATAGGGTTACTATATTATTAGTATAATCTAACTAAATTAGTATAAAAGTTATATACCTTAGCCTAGAAGTAGGAATAATAAGAATTACAGACTTTACTATTTATACTAGTACAGGACTTACAGTTAGCACTAATAAAAATATAGTTGTTAAACGGAACCGCTCAGCAGGGCGTTGGTACTCCGTGCAAGGAGTTACCCTAGACTTCGTTGTAAGGAGTTACCCTAGACTTCCTAGCAAGGAGTTACCCTAGACTTGCGAGTCAGGCGATTTTCGCTAAGTACGCCCAGTGCGTGCGTGACGCAAGATGAGTTTGGTGGCCGTGAGTCGATTATTTTGGCCTGCATTTGCACCTTAATTCAGACCTCTGCATTACCCTTATTTCTTACCCAAAAAGTATATGACTTAGTGCATTGGATAGCCTGATTTCTGAAGTTTGTATGTACTTAATTTGGGCATTGCTAGGGCTATGGTTGGCTGGCTGCTTGGAACCAAAGATGGTGTGTTGGAAGGGCGAATTTTCCGGCATTTGCAAATTTGCACCAGAGCCGACCGCAGCGTGCCCAGGGGTGAGACGACGTCGGAGGGTATATAAGGAGGGCTTACAGAAGCCCAACTTAATTCAATACAAAGTTGTCCAGACCACTGTCAATTGTCCGAATTCGCCTCAGGGCACTACACTGCGACCCTGCCGAAACACACGCTGAACTGAATGCTATTTTATAGCACAAATTCATCAGAAAAAGATATTATGATTATGTCTCTTTTAATAATAATAGATCATTTGAAGGATATGCACTAGTATTGAGTAATGACTGGAGAATAGGCTTAAGTACTTAGGGACTCATACTGCAACCCACTGCACCAGCTGTACCCAAACCTTAACCACTATCCCGTTAGCCACATGGCGTTTATGCTTTTAAGACCTCTGATGGCTATAAGTTATTACTTAAGTAGGAAGAATTCCGAGTGTCCTATGAGAAGTATGTAATAATCCCTTTAGTACTACTAAATAGCATATTATTGGAGAAAGGGATATTTGCTAACTTGGCTAAATACTACTCAAATGATAAGAAGTTTATTAGGGTAATGGATAAAGTACTTAATAATAAGATTCGTCTTTTTTATGATATTTATAAGAATAATTACCTATACCCTACCTACTTTCAGGCAGTATTACCCATAATATTAAAGGGCGAGGCTAAGGACTTTTATATCTAGTTGATTATAAATAGAGATACCTTTGCTATAGCATATGCTAAGCTTAAGCAATGATTTAATATAGACGGCAAATAATGAGTGTATTTAACTATATAGAATACCACTACTTTTACATTAATATAGTAAAGAAATGAGAATAAAACCCCGTTAGAAGTAGTAGAGATTTTAATTAAAAATATGAAGTAATACGCCTGAATATTTGGCTATAAAGGAGCACTTGGAGATAAACCACTATATAACAACCTTATATACGTAATATATGGTATACCTGAGTTCTATTATGTTAAGGTAATAGCCCTAGCTACTGCTAATGAAGTATGTAATATGCTCCGTTATTGTGCTATATTATTAGGACCTTAGCGCCCCTCCCAGCAATATACTATAGGGTAAGGTAATAATGATTGGCTAGATAGCAACTATAATGATGAGGAAGACTAGGGTAATAATGAGCACTTTGATTACCCTAGTGATAACTACTTTTATTACTCTAAGCACCCTAATAATAACTAGTACTATCTGGACTGCTGGTATAATAATGACTGGCGGCACAGAGGCAACTACTTATGAGGCTCTGCATGTGGGTAATACCCCCCGGGATAAGGCAACTACTGTCCCTAAAGTAACTATTACCCCTAGGGTAACTTCCAATTACCCCCTAGAGGAGATAACTACCTATATGAAAGGCGCAGGAGAGATAACCCCCTAGATAAGAAAAGGTACTATATCTGCTAGAAGGAGGGGTATTAGTTATTAAATCACTCCTTTTAAGAGCGCTAGAGGGCTAAGGGCATATATATGTATATATATGGTAGCTTAGATAAGGAATTCTACTTATTTCTTATTAACTATAAGGGCATTAACTATAAGAGCAATAATTAAGAAAGCATTAGTATATTTATTAGTAGTACTAAAAGCCGCGAAAACTATATATAGTTAGTAGATTAAGCCTTCCTTTATACTTTTAGTATTAATAATAATAAGGAGGATTAGAACAACCCCGGCCCTATAACTAGTGGGAATNGCTATAGACTAACCCCTTTAGATAATGAATTTTATACATTCCTTATTAACTATAAGGGCATTAACTATGAGGGCAATAACCAGGAGAGCACCAGCATATTTATTAGCAATATTAAAGCCTGAGAAAACTACACGTGGCTGGTAGACTAAGCTTTCCTTTATACCTTTAGTATTAATAATAATGAGGAGAACTAGAATGGCCCTAGCTCTATAACTGATGAGAATAATGTTGGTAATGGTAATAATAAAGCTGATAAGGAAGCCGGTGATATTAAGGAAGTCTTTATAATAGATAACTACTTGCACCAGTGCTTCCAGGGGATCCTCCTGGATACCAGTACAGCCAACTATTCCACTGCCGGGTACAACCAATACACTGCTCTATAGCAACTATTACCTATTACTCTTAATAAGTCTTGCATAAGAGAAGCATCAGTTTGCTTTAGACCAGGAAAACTACTATAGTTAATAGGAGCAACTATAGTTAATATAGCAGCTAGCAACTTAATATTCTACATAATAAAGATAGCAATCCCCTTCCTCTTATATATGCAAGATATAAATATATACTTACTCTTTGTGTGAAATACAACCAATAAAGTTATATAATATAAGCTAAATTAGTAGTATGAGAAGATATTTCTTATTACTTACAAGTAGGGATACTTATGGTCCCTTATAAATATTAATAAGGATAATAACGCCCTTATTCTCTTCCTTATAGAAGTTAAACTATAGCGGCTATATAGATGATTTGGGCACCTATCTATTGATTATCTTTTTCAGCTGTTAATAGGCGCGGGCTATAATATTAATTCCTTAGCATTAAAGGCTATTACTAAGTTCTATTATTACTACTAAATGTACTCTCCTATGCCCTAAAGATTCAAGTTTAACCTTTATAATAATATTAACTATAACTATGAGGTTGTTATAGATGTAATATACTTAATAGGCTTTCCTATACTATATATTATTAACTTAGCTATTTCCTTCCAAGCTAGATGATTCTTACTTTTTCTTTTTATTAAAGATATATAGGAAGCCTTATGAAGTTGCTGGATTAATATATATATAGGTCCCCTAGACTGCCTTATATCTGATGCAGGGACTAACTTTGCTTCTAGTAAGTTCAAGAGTATAGCATGTATTATAGGGATTATATATAAATAGATACCTATAGAAGCATATTAGTTAATTAGTAAAGTAGAGTGATATTATACTCATTTATATAGGGCTTTCAATATCTTATATACTAAGTTATTAACTATGTTTACTAAGGAAGCTGTACTATAGATAAGCTTTATAGTAATTAATAATATGGTTGGCCTGAATGGCCTTATGCTAACTCTCCTAGTGTTTAGAGTATACTCATATATGATGGAAGACTCTGCCCCTATGCTATCTACTCTAAGGAGAGCTAAGGCGGTATAGAAGGTGATAAAGGAGATTAGGAGAATTAATGCAGTATGTAAAATTGATAAAGCATTATATATAAGGAATAGCTTAGATATATTAGGAATTTTAAGCCTTCCATTCTAAAGTAAAGTATACATATAGTGAAAAAAACTGGGTAGTAAGGCCTATATAAACTGCTCTTTATTAACAACTATAATATAATAATTAACCTACCAAATGGACCAGTTGTTTTCTAATTAACCCTTATATAGCTATACTATTAGGATGAAGAAGGACCTATTGATTTGCTAAACCCTAATAATATCCCTGAGGAGCCAGTATGCTTCAAGATAGACCCTATATTGGCTATCCCTGACCTAGTAGTCCCTTAATGATAAGGATGGCCACGGGGAACCAAGAGCAAGCAGAAGGCGGTTATTACTATAAATAATAATAATAATAACCCTGCTGCTAATAATGATAATAATAAGGTAGAAGATAAGATTGTTGCTTATGTATTTCTTACCTAATATAAGATTGAGAACTATAAACTTATTCTGAAGCTTCACTAGGATAGTATTATTACCACCCTAAGCGACCCCTTTAAGGAGTCAGATAATAGGGAAGTATTCAAGCTAATTGGCTAAGGAGTATTCCGGTTTGAGTAATTTAATAAGAGAAAATATAGAGAAATATAGATCTTTAAATCTTACATTATTAAGGAGATTAAGGGCAAAACTAAGAAGCTATATAAGAAGTCCTGCCTAATTATAGCTAGCTTTAGAGATCTTATAAAACATAAGATCCTTATATAATTACTAATGGTATAATATGCAAGTTATTAACTCCTTCTTGCCCTTATGCCTTCTTTAATAACTAAGGGACTATATCTTAAACTCCATAATATTACCCAGGCCTATTTACAGTCAAAATCTACACTTAAGAGGCCCATCTTATACTACCTTCCTCCTAAAATAAGGGGTAAATACCCGGCTGGCACAATCATGAGGGTAATTAAGCCTCTATATAGTATTACTAAAGCTAGCATACACTAGTGGGCTATATACTATAAACACCATATCAAGAAGCTGGGGATGATTGTATCTGCATATGACCCGTGCCTCCTGATAGCTGACTACAGTAGCAAGGGCAGTAAGGACATCTTTAGTATTACTGCTATGCAGACTAATGATACTCTTACCCTCTATACCCCAGCTTTCTTAGAACTTAAGAAGCAAAAGATTAAGAAGGAGGAGATCTGCTATAAGCCAAAGGATAGATTAACCCTTAAGAGATCACTAGACTTCAATAGCATAAAGATCATAATGTTATACAATAGCATTATGCATCTCAAACAGAAGGGCCAAGGGGTAAAGATACAGCCAATTAACTATATAGCTATAGATTACATTTAACAGTATATGGAATAACGTATATAAGGAGTATATTTAGCTTCTATTTACTATCTAGAAGCAGCATTTAACCTCTCTATTGCGGTATAAATTCAAGACCCCAAAGAAGAGGACTATGCTAAGTTAAATAGGCAGCTAAAGTGGCAAGCAGACCACCTTGATTGTGGCCTTAACTATATTCTTCTGGACCTTACGGTAGCTAAGTTGATGATCTTTATGAATGGGTCTTTTGCTAATAACAAGGACCTTAGTTCCTAAATTAGCTATATAATTGCCCTAGTAAATGAAAAGCAAATCAAGCAACCATCTATATAGAAAATTACCGGAAATATCCTCCATTAGTTGTTAATAAAGTATAAAAAGGTTACATGTAGCATACTTGCTTCCAAGATTAACAGTATAGTTAATAGCTTTAATATAAGGATTGTAATATTAGCTACTTTACGCTAGATTATCAAACACCTGAGTTTACTAGAGATCCCTCTCATCATCTATACAGACTCATACTCGTTATATAAGTGTCTGGTTAAGCTAGGGATAATAAAAGAGAAATATCTAATGATTAATATAATAGCATTAAGGCAGTTATATAAGAAGTATAAGATCCATAAGATCTGGTGGATTACTGGGGACTATAACCTAGTAGATGCCTTTACAAAGAGTATACTAAATAAGGCGCTAGAATGCCTTATTAATAATAATACTCTCATTATTAAGGTAGAAGAATATGTAGACTGTAGCTAGTTAGTAATGACCCCTTCCTCTACCTAAATATAAGAACAGCTATATGCTGACTTGCCTAGCAAAAGCATACTCAATAGCAATTGACTAACCAACGCAACTTAATTAGTAATACACCAACGCAACACCAACGCTACCCTATATAAAGGAAGAATTACTACTTCCTAGCACCCTGAGCCCCGGATGGAAGTTAATAAGTACCTTGAGATATAAAAAGAAATTATACAGTACTAACAACTAGTAAAACTTTAGATCCCTATCAACTAGTTACCTGCATCTTACCCTAAGGAGCTGTATAGTTGGCCAGTATATGGTTTAAATCTATCCTAAGGGCGAGACCTTGTAGCTAAGATTTTTATAGTGGTGCTTATGTACTGAGGGTTTAGGTAATAAGGGTTACTACTATCCTATGGGCACTTAAGTTGTTAGTTGTGTATATTAAGCATCCCCGGTCAAGATTTTGCAGTCTTGACTCCTGCTTAACGTATATTTTATATACTTATCAAGAGCGGCATTGGATATTACACGCTCTACTATGCATTTTATTAATAAGTTGGCTCTAATATACTATTTATTACTATCTGCTATAATTCCTATTTAACCTAACTACTACCTTATCTACACCTACTAACTCTTACTATTGGCTTATCTGAGAAATTTGTGCTATAAAATAGCATTCAGTTCAGCGTGTGTGTGTTTCGGTAGGGTCGCAGTATGGTGCTCTAAGGCGAATTGGAATAATTGATAATGGTCTAAATAACTTTGTATTGAATTAAGTTGGGCTTCTATAAGCCCTCCTTATATACCCTCCGACATCATCTCACCCGCGGGCATGCTGCGATAGGCTCTGGTGCAAATTTGCAAATGCCGGAAAATTCGCCCTTCCAACATACTATCTTTAGTTCCAAGCAACTAGCCAACCATAGCCCTAGCAATGCCCAAATTAAGTACATATAAACTTCAGAAATCAAGGTATCTAATGTACTAAGTTATATACTTTTTGGGTAAGAAATAAGGGTAATGCAGAGGTCTAAATTAAGGTGCAAATGCAGACTAAAATAATCGACTTATGGCTACCAAACTTATCTTGTGTTGCGCACGCACTAGGTATACTTAGAGAAAATCGCCTGACTCGCAAGTCTAGGGTAACTCCTTGCAAGAAGTCTAGGGTAACTGCTTGTATAAAGTCTAGGGTAACTCCTTGCACGAAGTGCCAATGCCCTGCTGAGTGGTTCGGTTTAACACCCCTTCTATTGAAGATATAGGCCTAATAGGCCTATAGCATTTAACCCTTACTCTTAAAACGGAAACGTGAGAGAGAAATACAAGTAAAGAAAAGCCCCCTTATAGAAAGAAATCTATCTACTGAAGAAATAGTGGCTAGAGGGCCCTATTAACCCTCTTCTAATCCACTAACTCTGCTAGACCTAATAGGCCTAGGAACACCTGAAATTTAGGTGCTGGAAGGGCTTTTGTAAGCCCGTCTGCTACCATTTTACTGGTCTCGAGGTATTTAACTTCGAGGGTCCCCTTCTGAACTTCAGCACGTAGGTAGTGGTACCTAAGAAGCGTATGCTTAGTTCGTTGATGGTGTGAAGGGTCCTTAGCAGTGGAGATAGCGCCCGTATTATCTCCATAGAGGATNAAGATATAGGCCTAATAGGCCTATAGCATTTAACCCTTACTCTTAAAATGGAAACGGGAGAGAGAAATACAAGTAAAGAAAAGCCCCCCTTATAGAAAGAAATCTATCTACTAAAGAAATAGTAGCTAGAGGGCCCTATTAGCCCTCTTCTAATCCACTAACTCTGCCAGACCTAGTAGGCCTAGAAACACCTGAAATTTAGGTGCTGGAAGGGCTTTTGTAAGCCCGTCTGCTACCATTTTACTGGTCTCAAGGTATTTAACTTCAAGGGTCCCCTTCTAAACTTCAGCACATAGGTAGTAGTACCTAAGAAGCATATGCTTAGTTCATTAATGGTGTAAAGGGTCCTTAGCAGTGGAGATAGCGCCCGTATTATCTCCATAGAGGATCGTTAGCCTAGGAATAGGCCTATTCAGTTCTATATAGAGCCCTCAAAGCCACTAGATTTCCCGAGTAGCCTCTATAAGCCCTATAAATTCAGCCTCTAGCGTTAATAACGCTATAGTGCTTCCTCGCTTTGATTTCCAGGAAATAGGCCCTCCTCCTAGGGTAAATACATACCCATATATTAATTTAGAGGAGGCCTTATCCCCAGCATAGTCGCTATCAGAATAGCCTATAGGCTCTAGGAGAGAGCTCTATAGGGAGTCTTTAAGACCCCTAGCAGAATACCTAATAGCAAGGTGTCGATAGCTATTTAGGTACCTAAATAGGTTCTGTGCAGCTACTAAATACTGAGATTTGGATGCTTGGAAGTGTTATGAACCCACACACATTGGCGGCTGACTACCGCAGAAGACAACCCCGCAGGTTGGGGAATGGACCCCCAAAAGAGTGCCTCGCCTGATCCAATCAGTGACGCACCCTTATCAGGGTTAGGGTCTGGCTCGCAACGCTCGATTTCGAGCCATATGAGCCGGCTTGTAGGATGAGGTGTCGAGCCTCGCGTATGGGCTTGAGGGCTTAATGTGCGAGCCGACGAGCCACTAAAGAGTCGGAGCATATATACGGATATAATTATTACTATAGTAGATAGTTTTTATAGAACAGACTCTTCAGTTATTAATCTAAGTATTCAATCCCAGTATTGGATAGCCTTACAGCTAGTAATTATTATCAGTTAACAATATTGCTTAATAACCGCCTAACAATGTATTCCAAATATAAAACCCTTAATCTTACGGATTCAGGATACTTGGAAACCCTCTAATCATTACATTTTAATGACTCTTATTTATATATCGCTATGCGGACTTTGAGCAATATTACACGTGAAGACCCTTCACGATATCGGACTCTAGAATGACTACCCCTACCCACAACCTCCTCCACGAGCTGGACGAACTTACCAATAATGAGGCTACGGATACCCGTGTCCAGGAGCTAGCCAATAAGGTTGGGCAGTTGCGCCTCCTTATGGAAGGATAAGCTTAGCGTAATGTGGAAGTCAAATAACTTTAATAGGAGATCACCACTCTCCAAGCTGGAGCTAACATTATTAACACCCCAATCCAAACAAAGAAATATATCAAGCTCAACACCCCAGCCCCCTACAACGGAACCGCTGGATAACTTCAGGCATACCTAATGCAGGTTAGGGCCTACCAATACTTCTATAGGCTAGATGCGCAGCCTAGCGGAAAAAGGGTCATATATGCATCCTCTTTCCTTAAAGGACAAGCTTTAGCTTAGTTTAAACCCTACCTAACTGACTTTATTAAGGTGGAATCATTTGAAGCCTGCAAGCTCGAAATGCAGCGGATTTTCAGCAGTTATAAAGGCTACAAGGACGCCCTTAGGTCCCTATTTCAGGACCCAAATGAAGAACAGCAGGCAGAAAGGGACCTAGCGAATTGCAAACAGCGCAATTTAGCAATCAACTATATAGCAGAATTCAAGCGAATTTATGCTAAAATCAACTATACCAACAACACAAAGAAATTCATATTCTACCGCAGATTAAAGGATAAAGTAAAGGATAAACTTAGCAAAGTTATAAACCAACCCAACGATTTTCTATACTATATAGAAATAGCCATCCAGATTAACAACAGACTCTATAAATGATGCTTGGAAAAGAAAGGATAAACTTCTGAACGGACTACATTCCATAAGTATAAATCCAACACAAGAAAGAAGTATCAGAAACCAAGCACCCAGTAGGGATAGCATGCGAGACCCATGGAACTAGATGTTGCCTAACGCAAGAATAAGAAAAACATTAAATATTACAACTGCAGCAAGATGGGATACTTTGCCTCAGAATGCCGGGCTCTAAGGAAAAATAGGGACTAAAAGTCAGTACCTGAGGGAACCCAACAAGCTAATAAAGCTACCCAACAAGCCAATATAGCCACTCACAATGCGCAAGGACCACCCAGGTCCAAACCGCAATGGGAACTTACAAACAAATACTGCATTTATAGGACAAACATATACAACCAGTATCAAGTACATCCAGACCAAGACCCCGAGGAAGAACGCAACTTTTACAACCCTAATAAGGAAGACCTCCACAACAGTCTACACTTCTCCCAATGCACCAAACCCCAATGCAAAAAACACCAGAAGGACAAGGCACAATAGCAGCCTATCCCTCCAATAAAGAATCCCCAGAAACCCAGAATAACACACGCATCACTCAGTTAGACAGCCTACTTCAACAACAGCTATGCCACTCACCGCAGTAACAAGGAAGCCACCAGGTGGTTCCCTAAAAATGCTTTAGGAAAGCAGGAAAGGACCCTAGCAGTAGGGAATAGGGAGGGGCTCCTGCAGACGGACCATAGGGCAGAAGGGAAACCTGCCCCTCAGGCTATACTTGCGCCACAAACCCCATGGAAGGAACCGCAAGACTACCTCGGACAAGCGCCCCTTCTAGCCCCAAGGACTAACATTACAGCCGTCATGATCACAGGGAGGCCTTTCAAGGAGGCTATAAAACGATCTACTCAGG
This sequence comes from Stenocarpella maydis, assembly GCA_002270565.1. Taxonomy (NCBI): domain Eukaryota; kingdom Fungi; phylum Ascomycota; class Sordariomycetes; order Diaporthales; family Diaporthaceae; genus Stenocarpella; species Stenocarpella maydis. The sequence continues at coordinate 1,113 of NQMI01000288.1, read as the reverse complement.
AATACAGAAAACTAGGAGATGCAGGACATACGTGCCTAATATATAGCAAGCATCAGAACATCTCCTAGGTATCATATGTCTACAATAAGTGCAAGGAACACATAAGGGAGAAAACCAAGCACAACT
>NQMI01000287.1:8351-21820 GCA_002270565.1 Stenocarpella maydis | reverse complement strand
TGAAGAGGTGTGTGTGGTGGTGGTGGTCTTGGCGGGTGGTCCGAATCAGGGGGTGGTCCGAATGTGGGCCCTTTGACTTAATTGAGGGTTGGAATAGCTTCAATAGTTAATAAGGAGGGTGGCCCAGATCAGGGGGGGGCCCAAATGTATGTTCATGGCAATTCTCATATCCAAACGCAGGTCTTTTGAATACCATTTAAATTATCAATAGAGATAGAAAGCTTGAGAACCGCTACTGTTTTGTCAAAGCGAAGTTGATATCTCCTGTGGATGCACCCCCGGGACAAGTGGCTGTGTAGGCTGCTCCATTCGTACATATTGCCTCGGCTGATTTGATGCACTGCTCCCACCTTCCCTTTGAAATGTTGATTGTGGCACCACTGTCGGTCGGGGTGAGGGTGAACTTGGCGTCTCCAGACTCGCCTGTGGTACTGGTTGGGTTGCCGCCACACTTTTGGATCGACCCGGCAATGCCACCGCAGATCTGGAGGAGAGCTACATTCTTGTTGTGCTCGTTGATATTGCTGTGCCGGCGTTAGTACCAATTGGTGTGTCGGCATGGATAGGACGGCATGGGGGGGGGGGGGTCAGGGGTCGTATTCACGCTGCTGTGTCGGTGCACTTGACATTCGTAGCGACTGCACCTCGCCTATCAAGCTGCACTGGGCCTGCAATCGCAATGGGGACCAGGGCGAGAAAGATGACTTGAAAAAGGGTCTTGAACATGTTGGCTGGTGGTGGATTCGTCGCGATGACACTGATCTGGTGAAACCGAAAGGGAACGTCTTCGAGAGTGGGCCAACCCTTCAGCAAGAGACCGTGGGGAGAGAAAAATTGAAGGTGCTCGGGGAGTTGCGGGCAAAGACCGGAGACAACGAATGCTACTCGATTTGGATGAGGCAGAGGCTATGTATATTCAGAGTCTGGCGGCCGCCGCATCATTCTTATAACGAGAACTGTCGATGATCCTACCTAATCTATTTCTCGGTATATTCGCGGTTGGATCATGAAACAGGAGCGAACACGGTGAGGCTCTGCTGTCTCATGTTGCCCAGACGTCAGACCAGTGCCATCCAAGCTTGATCCGGATGAGACAAGGATCCCTAAAACATCCCCCACATGTACCTGGTCACATGCTATAAGTGGTAAAAGTACATCCATTCTTGTAGTGATCGCTCCTTTCAAGGGTTGAGGCGGAGATCAGGCGATCCCGCGAAGCTTGTGCTTGTAACCACTGCGAGATGATGCAGGGGCTGAAGGCCAGTCCGTTCATCTCGCAGATGGTACTTGGTTGTGTACAGTTCTCACGTTCATGGTCGTCATTTCCACCTCTGCGTAAGTAGGTGCCCATGCGTTGTAGTATTACTGGGCACCTCGCTCCTGGGAACTCTCGTTGAGTTCTTACTCCGACAACAACCCGGACACCGATCCGGAGGTATTTAGCGCAGATAATTGCCAAGTCCCCCACCCGTCCTCCGGGCGTCCCAGCTGCTCGGTGCGCCGCTATCGCAGAACTTGGAGAGGGAAATCACTTTCCCGATCCGCACATGACACGCGCTTGATGGCTTTTAGCTCCCCATAACAAAGTCGGGCGAGTAACCGACATCACGCATTTTTCTGTCCAACACCGTCCACGCCTTCTCATCATTTCCTGGCTAACAGCTGCTGCAGCAGCCCTGATGCCGAGGACCGCAATCTGGGGGGGTATAAAACCAGGAAAAACGCGATCGACCGGCAGCAATGATGACTGTCAAACCAGGGTCTGAAACCCTTCTTACAAACGGCAAGATCTTTCGAGCCGACGCAGTAACGGGAAAGGGCCAACAGGCCGCTTTTGCAACCAGCCTCCTCATCGGCGCTGACGGGACGATCCGGCATGTCGGTAGCTCAGACAGTGGGGTTGATGAAGACATCGTCGCTTCAGCCCGCGCGAACGGTGCCGAGATCCACGACCTGAAGGGCAAGACAGTCCTTCCGGGCTTCTTCGATGGACACATACACCTGCTCCTCCTGGGCATGTCCCTGAAGAAGGTGGATCTGGGTCCCTGCAAGGACCTAGACGACATCCGAGAGACGATCAAGGCGTATGCAAAGTCCCACCCCGACGTCCCCCGTATAATGTGCAAATCATGGATGCACACACAGACGCCGGACGGCGTCAATCATGGCATGCTGGATGACCTTGACCCCAGGCCAATCTTTATCGACACTAAGGACCTGCATGGATGCTGGTGCAACCAGGCGGCTATTGACGAGCTGGACAGAGGGCTGGGCATCGGCACCATGCCAGACCCCCCGGGAGGGACAATCCATCGCGATCGAGAGGGAAAACCCACGGGGTTCTTTGAGGAGGCTGTCGTGTTCACAATGATCTGGCCATTCATCTCGCGAATCTCGTCGGTCGAAGAACGGGCCGTGGCGATGGAGACGGCCATCGAGGTCTACAACTCGAGCGGATACATTGGTCTGATCGACATGGCCATGGACCAGAGCAGCTGGGACGCCCTGCTGGCACTCAAGGCCCGCCGCCCAGACCTCCCGATGCGCATCGCAGCCTACTGGCTGATCCGCCCAGCAGATGAAGACGACTGCCTGAAACAGGTGGACTACGTCGCCGAGCTGGCCGGCAAATACAACGCCACCACGTCGCCGGACCTGAAGGTGGTCGGAATCAAGCTCGTCTGTGACGGCATTGTGGATGCGTGCACTGCCGCGCTCAGCGAGCCGTACTCACACACCGGCAGCATGGCAGAGCCGGTATGGACCAAACCGATGCTCCTCCCGGTTGTGCGTCGGGCAGACCAGGGGGGCCTGCAGGTCGCGCTACACGCCATCGGCGACCTCACGGCCCGCAACGCCATTGACGCGATCGAGGCCTGCGCCTCCCCCGAGCGCAGACCACGCATCGAGCATCTGGAGCTGACTTCGCCAGAAGATGCGGCAAGGCTGGGGAGGCTAGGAATCACCGCATCGGTGCAGCCAGTACACTCGGATCCCGCCATCCTGAGGGCCTGGCCTAGGCTCATCGGTAAGCACCGGTGCGGGAGGGCCTTTGCATACCGGGAGTTTGCCGACGGCGGTGCACACCTGGCCTTGGGTAGTGACGCGCCCACGGCGCCGCACAGCCTGACAGCTAACTGCTACGTTGCTACGAATCGCCGCTCGGCGAGGGAGCCGGATTTGGAGACTGTGGTCAATGGACATTTCGCGCTCGGTTTGTGCGAGAGCGTCGTCGCCGGGACTCAGGGTTCAGCGAGGAGTTGCTTCATGGATAACGTGACTGGCAGGCTCGAGAAAGGAATGAAGGCCGACCTGGCCGTACTCGATATGGAGTGGGACAAGACGGAGGTGCTGAAGGCGCATGTCACACAGACTTGGTTCTCAGGGAGGAAGGTGTTCGATAGTGAAGCGAATTGAGGCGATAGAACGGATATACACGGCATTTATTCGTCTCAGAGTATATTACAACTGAGAGAATGTATATTGAAGATGTGTCAATAAATTTAGCCGTTCTCATCTGACTCACTTGTCCCGCTACTGCCTCAGCGAGCCATTCAGTTAACGTCTGATAAGATCCCGACGTCTTCGAGGAGATGGCCCAACATCTTTTGTGCAGTCTCAGCGTTTCTTCAGGGCTGAACATGTTTGAATTTCTTGCGGTCCTCTCTTGTAATAACTGATACCTAGAATCTACAATATGTGGGTTCCTGTTGGATGGGTCACGTATTGCAATACGAGTGGGGTGTTGTTCTTGTATTTCTCTCTGTCTTTCGAGTAGTGGGTGCAGTGGGCGTAGCCCGCCAGCTATCTCGGGTCTATATAGTGGGTGGTAGTTGCTTAGTAAGCAACTATGCCCTCTGGCTACAGTACGGTAGCTGTAGCGATAGCCCACCAATGTGCTGTTGCACACTACTATTGCCNATTTCCTTAATAATTAAGTAAGTACTTACCTATATAAGTAACTTATTAATAAGTAAGTTACTAATAGTATATAAAAAAGCTACTAGAAGGGCTAAAAAAGAGTTTTCTTTATTTATTTTTTAGGAAACTATCCTTTATATAAAAGAAGAAAGAGAAAAGTAAAAAAGTATTATTATAATATTTAAAGAATAACTAGTCTTCCTAATATACTATATAATACTTATATTAGGCTTAATTATTTATAAGTTAATTAACTTAACCTTAATTATAAAAGATAGCTTTAGAAAAAAGCTATTATATAAGTAATTTAACCTACTTAAAAGTATAGTTTTTAGGGGTATATAATCTTAAAAGAAAAAAGAGTTTATATTATAGTATTACTTTATTAGATTCTTTATAACCTTATTAGGTTAGGCTGCGTAACTAAGCTAGGGGCTTAATAGGAGAAGAGGCTACTTCTCTTATTCATATGAAATTCCCTTACTTCCTCTAGATAGTAAGATAAGTAAGCAATTACAGACCCATCAAACAGAACCCTATATATATATATGTATATTATTATAACTTTAATAATTTTAGTATATTTCTCATAGCTTATATAAATATAATTACATTTATTAAAGAGTAATATAATTAGATTAAAGTTAATATTTATTAGCATTTTATTTTTTATTGCTTATAAATACTTCATTATATTAATTTATATTTACTTAATATAATATATTAATCTATAATAAATATATAGCTTTATTTATAAAGATATTATATACTAATAAGTTACGTATTAATATATTTAGAAACATTAATTATTCGTATTATGTATTAATCTATATATTATATATTGTTAGCTACCTATAATTTATAATAAGATTATATCTTATATTAAGAATTAACAACTAGGCTTACTTAAATAATAGGTTAAGCTTTAGGATTATATTAAGAGCTATATTAATTTGTATAAAAGGTTTACTATTATAGTGCTTATACTCTTTAAAATAAAGTCATTAATTCTTAAAGCTTAAAAATATTTAAATACTTATTATACTAGTTATATATTTGCAAATATATAATTACTTACTATTATATTAATTGGAATATCATTTATTATTAAAGATATCTTATTATATATTAAGCTATAAAGAATTATAAACTCTAAGCTTTTAGTTAATTTCTTTCTTTAATAACTTATCATTCTTTAATGCATAACATTTTCCCTAAATAAAAAGTAATTTATTCTAGTGTATAATTAGAATTATAATATTATACATATCTATGTAATATAAGACCCCTTATATATATAGAGTTATAATATATATTATAGCCCTTAGATAATTATATATATAATTCTAACTCATAAGGGTATTAGATAATTGGGGAATGATGTAATAAATGTAAAAGAAATACCATTATATAGAGCAAAGTTTTCAGATTTATATTATATATTTTCAAAATTAGTATTTATTTCTTCCAATTTAAAAATAATATTTTAAGATTTAAAATAAAACTAAAAAGCTTAAATTTTAAATATCTGCTATTAAAGTATTTATAGTATATATTATATTATTATAAAATAAAAAATGTAGTATTATATTATATTAATATAATATAATATTTAGTTAAGATGTATTATTAATTAATGTATTCTTAATATTATTAAATATGAGAAATTTCTATATATATATAGCAGTAGTATATATATAATATAGAATAACAATCTATATATATATATTTATATCTATTAATATTTAAACTCTAGTAAAAAAAGAAATAGCTCCTTATTATACTATAGAATATCTTTAATCTAGGTATAAAAGGCCTAATATCTGCCTAATACACTACACTTTAAGAAGTACTATACTTAATTCTAGGAATTTAATCAGAATTAGTATTTTATTAAGTAGCTATATAAGATTTATAAGACGTCTATTAGTATTAATTTAGGAAGTACAAAATAGAACTCTAATTATAATAATTAAGGTAGTAAAAGTAGAAATAATAACATAAATAATACCTAAGGAAATAATAAAATAAGGTATTGGAATCAAGAATACTAATGAAATTAAAACTCTAAAGTACGTTATTGACATTGCTTAGAAATGTATAATAGAAAAGCCCCTCATTTAAGAATAAAGTTTATAAAGCTTAAATAAGAAGAAGCTACTTTAATATATACGCAAAGTTAGGTATATAAGTATTAACTATCCTAAGAATCCTAACTAATACCTTAATATAGTAGCTTAAGATTATAGTATTATGAGCCAACTGCAATAGCACCTAATGGACCCATTCTAATAACTAGGGAATCAGAATCAAATGCCAAGATGTAACCCTGCAAGCCCTTAATAATGGAGTTAGTAGCCACTTAGGGTTAGGGTTATGGACCCACCAGAATTAAGCTTAGATCAACTAAGAAGGCTAGATATCATTAGGTAAAGAGATAACTAATATAAGGATATAATCATTACTAATAAATTACACTTAAATAGAAAAGCTTTTTAGTAGTTAATTTAAGTATCTAAGTACTTATTTCTCAAGAATAGGCCCTTAATTAGCTCTTAACTTGGGCTTAAACTTTAACTCTATAACCTTCTTATAAATTATAGCACTTAAAAAATCTCTTAAATACTAAAACCTATCAGAGTTCCATTCTATAAAGAAACCTTCAATATAATTAATTATATTTTAATTATCTTTATGAAAATATTTATTACCAAATATTTAATATATATCCGCATTATCAATTCTAAAAATAATATAGTTTAAAATAATCTAAGCTTAATAATCAATAATATTTTCTGATAAAACATAAAATAAAAATTAATAAATATTATATCTTATCCAAAAATTTCTTAAGAATTAGTTAATCAAATAATAATTGCAATAGGAAGCCTGCGCAGAATATCGGCAGCAATGCAACGATACATCGATTTACAAAGCCCTTATAGCATAGATGGAATAATTAAAGACCTACGAAGCAAGAACATCAAATAAAAGTAAAATTAACTACTGTCCTAAAAAGAAAGTTAGATAGCTCATCGCATCGACTCACCTTAAGAACGAAATTTGCTAGTAGCCGTTTTTCGACCGCCCGGATGACAATACTTCGTTCGTCGAGTAATGAGAGGCTCCAAGACAAATAGTCCTATGAGCCACTTAATACTACCTTACTCAGGCACTAGCAAAGCAAGTTTAACCAAATAACTTTTAGTAATAGCTTTTGATGGCTCGACGCCAGGCGATAAGTTTCCGGTGGGAGGTATATCAATAAACGGCATACGGACGTTAATCAGCCGAGAAGCCCTTTTGGGACACAGTCAAGAAACACATCGAAGACGCTAGTGCCGAGCGCTCATGGAAGAACTCGCGCCGACGAGATCACCCCTTGCCGTGGTTTGGCGGGTAACACCGATTTATGTCCAGGGGCCCCGATTTCTGACAACAGCGAGACAGTCGACCCACAGACCGCAAACCATCGGGCCGTTCTTCAATCCAAGCCCGACCGAACCGAAATATCATTGTCAGGACAGTATGACATCAACAACAGGATAAGGCAACCACAATACAGGCAACACATCCCACACCAAGACAACACCTTAGACAATACAGCGGCGCGCGAGCGGCGCCAGAGGGAGGAGGAATTCTTTGGCAGGGGCAAGTGGCGGTCTCTTCCAGAGTCAATGTGTGGCGCCGACGCCCTCAAGCAGAAACTGAGCGTGCAACTACAGCGGCACATTGGCCGTCACGTGAAGACGCTGCGCCGACAGATCCAGAAGGCTCTCGACGACACCGAGATGGAGCTCAAGTCGATGGGTGAGGGCAAGGACACGCCAGAGGAGATGCGGATAGAACTCGTAGAGCTCTTCAGCGCTTCTAAGGAGCTCGTCATACCTGCCGTCTACGGCTTCTACAAGAACCCGCCTGGCAAGACCTTCTTTCGATCCACTGCCGATCCCCGAGGCACACCGGCGCAGAACCTGCGTGCCAGGGCCGCCGAGGAGAACGACGCTTTCAGCCGACGCATCAGGGAGCACGGTCGCAAGTTCGGCTTCGCGCACGCGCCCGCGGGAGGCAAAGACATGTCAGATGAGCAGAAACAAAACTACGTCCGCCAGGAGGTCCAGACTCTTCTCAGCCAGATCCGTGGTTCTGAGTTCCCCGGCGATGCAAAACCCCGCGCTGTGTACATGCTCTTCCAGAGCTACTCCGAGTACTGGCCCAGGATGGCCCAGGAGCACAAGGACAACCTCGGCGTTGTGTGCAACGAGTTCTTGTCCGAGCTGATCGATTACGCATGGCCGAAGCGGATGCGTGAGCCGCTCCGGCGCGAGTTCCTTGACCTGCAGCTCAAGCAGCTCATGGACAAGGCTCAGAAGGAGCTCGAGCTGCTCTCCCAGGACATGCATCTCGAAGTCCAACCATACGACCCAGAGTACGAAGAGAAGCTGCGCGCGTGGCAGGCCAGGTCGCTGAGCGAGGAGGGCGCCCCACAGTGGTCCGAGGCACAGGAGGTGCTCGAGAAGATGCTGATCTACTATGAGTTGTCGGCAAAGTCCTTCATTCGCAACACCATCGTGCAAGTCATCGAGCGACACCTCCTGCAAGGCATGTACAACATTTTCGAGTCTCTGCACGTGCTGAAGATGAACGAGGAGACCATCCTCGCCATCGCGGCCGAGAACAAGCAGACCCGCGAGCGCAGGATTCTTCTCAAGAGCCGGAAGAAGGCGATCGAGGAGGCCAAGGACATCTGCGCCAGCCTCGCCATGCGCAAGGAGCTGAGGGCATACGCCAACGAAGCCGATGATGACGAAGAGTCGAGCGACGAAGAGGGTCAGCCACGGCGCAAACAGAGCGACCACAGCCGACAGACAAGCAGCGCCGCCGCGCCGCCGCCGCCGCCCCCCAGGTCCAGACGTCAGACAGCCCCCGCAAAAACCAGTCAGCCGTTCCAGAGCCACACCAACGCGCATCCTCCCAGCGTCGCAACAAGCCCCTACGCCAAACGCAGAATGGCGAGTAACAGGCAGCCCACAACAAGACACCCGAAGCAAAGCGCAGGGCAGGGCAAAAGCAGTGGCACAACAGGCGCAGGATCGAGATAGAGCCCGAGGAGGATTTCTACAGCGCCCCCACGTCGGCGCCTCCCCCGCCCCCGCCCCGCCCCGACAAGGTCAGGCCCGGGTCGGGCAGGGAGCAGGATGACATCTACAGCGGAGATGGGAGGCGTGACTCGTCATCAGGTACGCACCAGCGCCAGCACCAGCCGCCAGGCTCGCAGACTCGGGGGATATTTTCGCTGACGTTCCGTCGCAGCTTCGCGGGATGAGTATGGGGGATACCCCGCTGTAGGGACCGCGCAGCAGGCGCGCAGGGGCGGGCAGATTCGGAAGATCTTGGGGCGGGCCTAAGGATTTAGAGATACAAGATAGAAAGAGCGTGGGCAGTGGGGGGTTTTGATGGGGCTTTGTTCTCTGCCGTTTTGAGGGGACATAGCTTGTCTTTCATGTATGGTGCTATGGCTGTCTCTTTTTTTTTTGCTCGGTTTTTTGTCTTTAAGTTTGAGGGGCGCGATGATTTGGATTGGTTGACGATCTGCTAGCGATTGCAATTAAGGTCCATAGACTCAACTTGCCATAGCAGGTTTGGGCTATTGTGAGGCTTGCAAAATGCTGTGGTTTAACACGCGGAACGGGTCCATCGGATGAGTGAAGCGCCTTGTAAGCCATATCTTTGGAAAGCATCTGGCGCGTAACGTTAAGAGCAGCCCCGCAGGCTCATGGCATGCAAACCAAACCGCATGGGACGCTCACGTAGGCCAGAAGAATAAGATAGATGAGCCGGCAGCTCGAATTAAAACGACTCTACCCCTTGTGAGGCCGCCATCTCACGCCAGAAGAAAAAGGGGGATTTGTCCGTGTCTATTCCGAGTGCTGCTAACAGGGATATCTATCTACCCCCAGATATCGGCCGGGTAAGCAGGTCGACATAAAGCTCAAAGAACCTCGTGTTGTCAAGCGCAAACACCACAGAGGACACACCCACGACCCCTATCCCAGGATAAGGATCCTCCTCCCAGACGAGCCCCTTCCCATACTCGGCGCTAAAGTTACAGTCCACATCAACATACAACTCGCGCACGTCCGTGTCCAGGCTCCCGTCGTACAGCGACGCGAGCGCGACCGTGTCGTAGACATACGGCCACCTCTCCTGGTTGCCACGGCCGGCAAACAGCCGCGGACCGCCGTCGGGGGGCGCAGTGCCCCCGCGACGCGCGAAGTACGCTCGTCGAGAAACCGCCACCCGGTCGGGACGCCGACCCGAACGATCCGCCGCCTCGCCAACCGGCGGGCGCGCGGAGCCCGCGCGGGCCCGGCGGGTCGAACCAACCAAGTGTCCTCGCCGCCCCTCGCCCGTAGCCGTCCGGGGGGGGCGTACAGGACGCCCGCCGCATTAAGAGACCCCCCGCCCCGCGCCGCGCGGCGGGGCCCCCCGGCCGGGCGGCTCCCGCAGGAGCGGGACGATGTCCGGCGCCTGCGCTATCGCCAGCGCGACGTTGGTCAGCGGGCCCAGCGCGAGGAGGGACACCTCGTGCGGGCGCGCGCGCACCGTGGCGATGATGAAGTCGACGGCGTGCTGGGCTCGGGCAGCCGTCGACGCTGCGAACCCGTCCGGCGGGGCTGCCGGCGGATCGTGCCCCGGCGGGCGGGCGTACGCGCCCACGTACGACGTCGCGTTGCCGAATGTGCTCCGCTCGAGCTGGTACGCCGCGTAGGTGTGTAATAGCGGGGCCGCGGCGCCGGCGTAGATGCCTACCTGGCCGGCCACGCCCATGCGCTCGGCGGCGCGGAGGGCGTCGGACACGCCCTGGTCTAGGTACTGGTTCCCCACGACGACGGTCACGCCGAGGAGGTCGAGGGCGCCCGAGGCGTGGAGCTGGGACGCCATTGCGAAGGCCTGGCCATCGTCGCCGATTGTGTTGAAGTCTGTGTCGAAGATGACCTTGGGTCTGGGCCGGTTGGGAGTTGTTGTTTTGGTCTGTTTCTTTGTGTGGGGGGTTTGACGCCCCGTGGTTGGTGGTTGATTGTGAGGAGGCTCGGTTGGCGGGCGAGGAAGGCGCTGAGGGGCTTCATGAATGGCTAATCGCGCCGTCCACGTTGGCCAAATTTTGTTGTGCGCCATATAAAATTCATAAAAAGGAAAAAAAAAAAATAATCCCCAAATTATAAAAACCTTAAAAAAAAAAAGAAAAGAACAAAAAAAAAATATGCCCAGCCGAGGCTCCAAGGATTGTTCATAAAATTCTCCCCTCGTCCAACGGCCGCCGGCCCCATCTAAAAAACTCAAAGAATGGAAAGACCGGAGGGGCTCTTGAACAAGGTTTTTTGTCGCCCAAAAACCAGGGTCCAAGCCCAGTCAAGTCCTCAAGTGTTATCCCTCCGTGGGGGCGAGACCTTAAACCAGCCGGGTTACTTAAAACAACCACGACTGTCTCACCTTAAAGAAATGTCTTAGGGGAGCTGCTTCATGGCGAATGCTCTCATCCAACAGGACCAAGGGGAAACGCACCCCCGCCTCTGAGCAAGCCTTGGTGGGGGCCCCGGCTGCCCACCCAGGCCGCCGTAACTCCAGCCGTCGCACTGGAGCATCCAAGGGCCGAAAGGCATGAACCTGGCGGGGCTGCAAGGGGACAGCCCGGGACGCATGCACGTATAAGAAATTTTGGACCAACGATATTGGCTCCTTTTTATCTTTAAAAAAAAACAAGCGGTGGGAAGACCGCGGAGAATTCCCATGGGTCCATACACCACTTTTCCCGTGCCCCTAACCACCGTTTTTTTTGGTTGGTGGGCTTGGTCACAACCTCTTCCTCAAAGCTAGGGAAAGGTCTTTGTTGTTAGGCAGTAATGTCGGTAAAAGTGCTTTCGCCACACGATTAACTCGGAAAACTTCCACCAAAGCCACGTCCTCAAAAGCAGCCCTTCCAGCCCTGTGCCGCCGAGATCCGTGAGCTTGGTGACATGATTCAGCTCTGTGGGGACATGTGGTTGCCTATTTGCGGGCGGAAGGAGATACGGAGGTGCCTAGAGATCCTTCGTTCCATCAAGGCGCTCCAGAGGCCTTGCTTGGTGTGCAGGCTGACGCAGCGTCTCCAGGGAGTCGGCAGTGCACTCTGGGGGAAGGGGGGTCACGAAGAAACCCTGTTGGACACTTCCATGGGACGATCTCCGTGCCCTATGGTTTTAGGAAGTTTTTTTTCAAGCCAAAGGAGCCCCAAGTTTCCTGAGGATTGCCTTTCGCCAAGGCGTTGGGAGGCGCGGCGGCAGAAGTCATGTGCCCATGTTGCCAGCACAGGGCTACGGCCATGGCATGAGGCTTTGCGAGGAGCCCCGGAAGCACGCTATTGCCAGGCCATCTTGGCCCCATTTAGACCGAATAGTCGGGAAATCCGCAAGCGGACGGGGATTTTCCAGAACCAACAAATGGATTTCCCATTTGAACGGTTTTGCGACCTCCCGTCTGAATAAGGAGTTTCGTACAAAAATGCACCCGGAGCTCTCTGCTTTTAATAATAACGAAACGCCGTTGGGGCCCTTCCCGAAACCCGGCGGAAATGGCCCGTGGAAAACGACACCTTACTGGCGGCTCCAAACCCCACTTTTAGGGGCCGGAAGGTTTGCAACAGGCATTAATACCCAGGTAGAAGGGGGCACCCCTGCCCCAGACCGGCCAGCCAAATGACCCTAAAGTTTAAAGTGCAGACCCACCCTGATCTTAAGCCAGCATCTATGTTGGGAGGATCCCACGATTTCAACAGTAAGCCACCATGGCGGCACCTTGCAAGGACTCGTATAAGACTGCATCTATTGCAGCTACGTGAAGACAAGTAGCAATGACTTGAAACATATTGTATTGGTGGTCCTGTTAAGCCTACCTTAAAGCCCTGTGGGTAACGGTTGTTTGGGGCCGTTGTTCAAGAAACTCCAAAGTTTCCTGCCGGCCTTTCGGAAAATTCAATAAACTCTCAACAATGCCCCCCTATCACATACCTAGGTAAATTCTTCGAAGTAGTAATCCCACATAGCATTCTCCCTTGCAATCACTTGGTGGCAATTCTTTTTTCTTCGACCATCAATAGGCTGAGTAGAGTCCTTTTTCCAGCACACTAGTCCAAAGAATTCTCCCAGACCCTGAGTTCGAAGTCCTCAATCATGGAGGTCGAGTGCCCTGTGCGTTTCCATGGTTGCTCTGGACGGTCAATTTGGAAGTCGAAGGCCCGCAGGAGCTATTATTATTCCGTCAACATTCGAGTGGCCTTTTCAAATTACAGGCGAACAATGGTGTTGGAGGACGGGGGGAGTCGTACCTCAACGTAGATCTTGTTCAGCTCAAGTCGAGCAAGAGACCTGCCCAGACACAGCCAACGCCCCGTACGCCAAAGGGACAGAGTCAATGGTCTTCAAACCAGTTCATCGACTCTTGTTTTGTTCATCGCACTCGAGGAAGGCCGCTCGCGGACGAAAGACTTCTGGGGCGTCGCGCGCCCAAAA
>NQMI01000286.1:0-13588 GCA_002270565.1 Stenocarpella maydis | reverse complement strand
AGTAGCTTTATTAAACCTACTATAATTACTACTTTAGCCTATAACTATTATTATATCTTTTAATTCAGTTCATTAATATCGTAAAATAGAAGTAATATATAAAATAAGTATAATATATAAGGTATTAGTAGGAATTATAATGTTTTAATAGTAGGTATAAGAGGGAAGGTAAAAGAGAATATTGTATTATTTCGTTATAAGTATATAAGTAATAACTTAAGCCTAGAGTTAGACTAATATAGCTAAGTAAAATTATAAAGTAATATAGTAGGGTAGAACTATAAGGTAGGGTATATATAGATTATATATATATAGGAGCTAGAGAGCCCCTATAGCCCTAATAGGGTTTATTACTATAGGTCCCAAGCTAACACCCTGCACCCTATACCTTAGTTTTCTATAGGTAGGAAATGCTACCTATGCCAGCTCTATAAGGTTGGTATAGTACTTAGGCTAGGGGGCTATATAAAGGACTTAGGATTGTTTAAGCCTTTACTAGGCACTAAGGCGGGCCTAGGATAGGCTTGCTATAGGCCTTGTTACAGGGTGGAACCCTAGGTATTGGCGCGATTCAGCTCCCTCCGGACCCACCAGGGATTCCGCACACAGGATCGCGGATCCTAGACTTACAGGATTTTCCTTCTACTTTTTCATTCCTTATTGAATCTAGCTTAGCTATAGCCAATATACAGCATTATCTTATATATACCTGTTATATTAGGTTTAATCTCCTATAGTTCCTTTATAATTTTCTAATGAATTAGAACTCTAAATAAAATATTAAGAAACATACCTTAATAAGGTGCTAAAAATAGTAGTAAGGCAGGGTCTTTAAGAGCTGCTTACATCCTAGTAGAAAATGAGTTTATACGCATAATAGCTAATTATCTAGATTTTAGCTAAGCTATCTTTATAGTGCTATAAAACTAGGGTATCTTAAATAATTATATTTATTATAAACTTAAATTTATTAAAATTATAATAATTTTTATTTAATTATTATATTATAAAAGAATATTAGCTTAAATTTTTATACATATAATTATAGTTAGATAAAGCTTTTAAAATTGATGATTAAAAGAATTATATTTGAATTTCGAACTGGAATTAGTATATTTTTTGAAAGTATGTATATTTTATATTATATAATATTAACAAGGAGTTAATTATATTTTTTATTTCAGAAAGTTATAAATGGGACCTTGAAGTAATATACTTAATAATATAAAAGTAGAAATGATTGATTTTAAGTAATTAAATTTTTGGATGAAGTGGATTAATGTTATAAAATTTTTAGTGAATTATGTTGGAAGTTTTTTTATTTTATATTCATTAGTATATAACATATTAAAAATTCAATTATCGTTATATATCATTTTAAGATTTATATAATTATATTTAATTCATAAATAACTTTAAAGTTGTGGGGTATATATATTGCGATTTTTGAAGGGATATTTAAGCATATATATTGATTATTAGAGAAAACCAGTTAGTTGATATGAAATATTTATATAAGGAGGTTAATATAAGAATAATGTAAAAATTTAAAATATGATTAATAAAAAAGAATTCTTTTCTTAAAATCTTAATACTTATAGGCCTACTTATATTTACTTTAACCACTTTAAATTAATGAATTTAATTTTGAAAAAATAATTAAATATAGTTAGTATTAACTAGTATTAGCTTTTATTAATTATTTAGTTTTAAGTAGATATTAGGATTATTAAAAGTTAATAAATATTATAAAATTAATTTAATTATTAATATAGTCTACTTATTAGTTAATTGTATTATAGTAATTATTTATTAATTTACTATAAAGGAAACTATATCACAGTAATTATTTATTAATTTACTATAGAGGAAACTATATTATTATAAGTATAGCCTATATAACTAGTTTAGGCCTATATATATAGTTATGAATCACGTGACCGTACTGACTACGGTCAGTACTATATTGCCCTGCTGGCTGGTGGTCGCCTACTACTAGTGCTATAAGAAAAGGTTTTTAAATGTTATTATTCAGGGACTACCGTATAATAATGGTGGGCATCATGGAAGCCAAAGTATTCATTGCTAATAGATTCCCACTGTATCATCACACCCCGTGATTCGGTAACGGCCATACAGAGTCATCCCAATAAGGTTATTGTTACTAGTGTTACGGCATCATTAAACCGGACTCCGTCTCTTCATTTACTCGTATGTGCCAGGCTCAGTAACTACATAGGTAGCTGTGTTGCTCTCAACAAAAGGAATTCATCAAAGTTGATCGTCATACCCGAGGACATAATGTCCCCGCTTATGCAATTTTCTACCAAATCCTGAGTCACTTGAAAAAGGGAATAATACTAGCTCGGTCTTTGAACGTTTAGGACTAATGAACCGCCCACATCCCAACCCCCCCTTTTTTCAAAAAAAAAAAAAAAAAAAAAAAAAAAAAAAAAAGAAAGAAAGAAAGAAAACCGAAATAGAAAGAAGGAAAAGAGTATTGTGATCCGAATGAGAACAAAACCTGCTTAAAAAGGAAACATCGCAGCCTAGCGTTTCATATTAAAGATAGTGCAATCTACAAGCGAACAGAGTAACCCACGACCGGAGTTGAACAGTACATAGATAGTGATTTATTCATGCAGGACGATCCCATGTATTTCCAGTCCTCTTTGACCAGCACCAAGTCCTCGAACATCGCATTCGATGCTCACGTGTGTCCCGATATTTTCTTGGGCTGGTAGAGCTCTTCCAAGTAGCTGATCTCCTCCTTAGTCAGGACCTTTCCCTTTGCCGTGACGGCCTGGTCGATTCTCTCGGCATTGCTAAAGCCTATGATCGGGGAAGCGACCTTTGCGTTAATCCAAGCCAACGCTACGTGTGCCATTGGCCAGTCTTTCTTCTCCGCTAGTTCAATGACCCTCTTAATAATGGCCAAATCCGTTTCAGGGATTTCCGAGGTAGCTTTCTCCCCCTTGCTTCGTTCAGTTGAGCCGAATTCGTCAGGGCGACGGGCGAGGTGGCCACGGCACAACGGCGCCCACGGGATTAGGCCGACTCCAGTTTCGTCGCAGAAGCGGTTCATCTCGCGCTCTTCTTCTCTGTATAGGAGGTTGTAGTGGTTCTGTAGCAGCTTAAATCAGCCATCGAAAGGAACAAAGATGGGTGAGGTGTGACGATGGGTTGGGATACTGACCTGCATGCTCACAAACTTTGTCCAACCATTCTTCTCGGCGCAGAACTGGAGCTGGGCAAATTGATATGCCCACATGCTCGAGGCACCGATGTAACGGACCTTGCCGCTTTGCACGAGGTCGTGCAGGGCCTTCATGGTCTCCTCGATGGGCACAGTATCGTCGAAGCGGTGAATCTGGAGAAGATCGAGGTACGTGGTATCGAGACGCCTCAATGAGGCCTCAACCTGGTTGAAGATGGCTGATCTGCCCAGTCCAAAATGGTTCTGGTAGTCCTTCGATGCGTGGAAAGCCTCCCTTTGGAAGATGTAGCGCCCTTCAGGGTCTTCGGCGACCGCGCCATAGCATTTGCTCAGTATCACGACCTTGTGCCGCGCAATGTTGTATTTCTTCAGGGCCATTCCGATAATTTCTTCGCTCACTCCATTCGAGTACACGTTGGCGGTGTCCCAAGTATTCAGGCCCTCATCGTACGCTTTCTTCAAAAGCGGCAGTGCCTGGGAAGGTGGTCAGAGTGGAAGAGCATCCTGACGTGGCCTTGCGTCCACACGCTTACCTCTTCTTCACCAATTGCCCAAGGAAGAGTTCTCGGGTCACCGAAACTCATGCAACCGAAGATCGGAACGGAGACCCGAAGGCCACTCTTTCCGAGCTGGCGGTACTCGCATTTCGAGTTGGCCAGACTCTCTTTGAGCTTAGGAGGTAGGGGAGACTGCGCCATGGTTCACTGGAGTCTCCAGCAAGAGTCTAGGAGCGGTGATGATTGGGAAGGATTCAAACCACCCCGGCGAGTCTCTCATGGCCGCAGTTTACAGATTACAAGGTCACAGCTATTTAACCGGGCAAGGGTCATCGAAGCGGGGTTGCATGGACGGCAGTGATTTCTGCGGGGTTTGGCAAGCTCCGTGTTCGTCCTCGGCTGCATCGGAGTTAACCAGTGTCTGACAGAAAATGATCATGACGAGATATTAAAGAGACCCACGGGAAGTTCAATCATACAAAGTCTCCGAACAACGATGTGACAATATTCAAGCGGCAGACCTACTTCTGTGCTAAGTTACTGCAAAGCACCAATCCACTTAAGTAGCATAACTTAACATGTTCAAAATATTGGATTGTTCGGTCGTAAAGTAACATCGTCGCCCCGGCTTCCAGCAGGGCCCCCCTTCCGGCGGCCTTACAACCGCATACGCATATGAACACATCTATACCCACCTTCTAGGAAAACTTAAACATCTTAATAAGGGATTTTTCTTCTTATTAAACTTTATATATATATTAATTAAATAATTATAAAGTAATACTTAAAAGTAGAAGTTTATAATACTTTTATTATATTTAAGAATAATATAATTATTAAATAGGCTTCTAAAATTTAATATATTCTCTATATTACATTATTTAATTCACTTAATAGTAAATTAAGCTAATAAAAGGCTGCCCTACCTTAAANGGCTCTGGTGCAAATTTGCAAATGCCGGAAAATTCGCCCTTCCAACACACCATCTTTGGTCCCAAACAACTAGCCAACCACAGCCCTAGCAATGCCCAAATTAAGTACATACAAACTTCAGAAATCAGGCTATCCAATGCACTAAGTCATATACTTTTTGGGTAAGAAATAAGGGTAATGCAGAGGTCTGAATTAAGGTGCAAATGCAGGCCAAAATAATCGACTCACGGCCACCAAACTCATCTTGCGTCACGCACGCACTGGGCGTACTTAGCGAAAATCGCCTGACTCGCAAGTCTAGGGTAACTCCTTGCTAGAAAGTCTAGGGTAACTCCTTACAACGAAGTCTAGGGTAACTCCTTGCACGGAGTACCAACGCCCTGCTGAGCGGTTCCGTTTAACAACCTTTAATAAAGTCTATATTAGCCTCTAGCTTATAAGATATTATAATATATTAGGCTAGAAAACTTACCTGGTTATTATTAAATAGGGCGCCTATTAGTAATAGGTTATAATAGGGCTAAGTATACTTATTATATAACTTAAGCTTTCTAATATATTAAAGGAGGGGAATAATAAGTATAATAGCTAGGTTAATTATTTAAAAGATTATTCCTAAGGGTCCCCTTTATACCTATAGTATAGTTAAGAGTTTATTAGCACCTAGTATTAAAGTAGGTTAGAGCATTTTAGCTAGCTACTCCTTTATACTTAAGAAGGAATGAAAAATAAGTTTTATTTCTACTATTACCATCTCTATCTCTATATACTTAAGTTTAAAAAAGCAATTTAATATTATAGGCTAGCCATATAGTAGCTACTTAAAGGAGCCTAAAAGGAGTTATAAATTGTTATACCTAGCTTAACTATAGGGCCCTAATGAGGCCTGGATATTCTAGGGCCTATATAGATATATAACCAGGGTATATTTATGCTAGGCCCATAGCAGGCCTGCCCCAGGCCTACCTCTGTACCTAGTAAAGGCTTAGGCAAAGCCCAAGTTCTTTTGAAATTCTAATATAATTCAAAATATGTTAAAGATTTTAATTATTATAACTCTAGTTATAAAGGTTTTATTATTTATTCTATGTTTCTATATAATGTAAAGAATTTAAAGTAATTTGAATTTTTAAATATCAAATATATATTATTATTATGAAATATAAATATATTAAAGATTTAAACAATCAAGGAGTATGAAAGTTATATAAAATTTAAAATTATAATTAATATTGAAAAAGAACTATTATATATAAGCCTTGATATAATTTGATTTTATAATTCTTATTTGAATTATGACAATATAATAAAATTAATTAGAAATAAATAATTAAGTATAATCATTACTAATTAATATTAATTTTACTATATATTTATATCTAAGTAAGTATTAATAAAGTTATAACATTATAATGTAGATAAAAGTATAATAATATATATATATACCTCTTAAAATTTATATATATATCTAATTTTAATTCATAAGAGTATTAAATAATTAGAAAATGATATATTAAATATAAAAACATAATATAATAAATCTAAATGAAGTTTTATTATATAAAGTAAAGTTCTCTGTTTTAGATTATATAATTTATTAATCATTATTGAAATCTTTCCATAAATCATACTTTAATATAGTAGTCATGATTAAGTAAAATGTAAAGTTTAAACTTTTTTGCTTATTTTCATAAATCTAATACATTAAACTTTATATCTTTTTCTATATTTAAATAATAATTAATAAAATATATAATATAAATTAAAAACTTTACTTTATATAATACTATTTGTTTTATATATATTATATTATNTGTGGGCTGGCAGAAGCGATTGACCAACGGCTGGGGTACTGGAGGGAGCTCCTTGACACCTAATTTCAGTAGCAGCTTTCTCCTAAATAAAACTCTTTTTGCCCTGGTGGCTCATCCTTAACCACATCTACTACTACTTCAAGAGTCTCGTGATGCTGTATTAACGAGGCTAGTTAAGACCGGCAGCAGACTAGATCCGTTAATATAAATAGCCCATTACTAGCCTGCGCCAACTTGGGGTAATGAGTCACATGGTGAGTGATCTAGTGTTCTGGGGTGTAGTGTAGCACGTTCGCCAAGCCCTATTTATTTATTTATTTATTTATTCATTTATTTATTTATTTATTTATTTATTTATTTATTTATTTATTTATTTATTTATTTATTTATTTATTTATTTATTTATTTATTTATTTATTTATTTATTTATTTATTTATTTAGTAAGTACAATATATAAACAAATTTAACTATTATTAATTATAATTTATAATTAAAAGGCAATAATTATTAAATATTATATAATATACTATATCAGAAATTCAATTTAAATTTAATTATTAATAAATGTTATATTTTAAATATTAAGAATTATAAATAAATACATAAATAAGTATACATAAATATATAAATAATTATATCTATAAATAGGGGTTGTTATAGAGTTACTTTTCTAATATATTACATCCAACCTGATTTAGGTACGTGATTTAACTATTAGGGGACTTAACTCAGACCCCGGCATGCCCCTACCATCCCTGTATTAATGATGTGCAAACTGCTGAAGAAAGCTGTAAACTATTTGATTAGCTGAAGATATGTTATACTTAAGAAATGTAGTTTTGTCTCCAAGAATGAGCGTGTGATCTGCAGCTGGATTCTCGAGAAGTACATATTTACTTGTGAGGTCAATGTCATGGATATGAACCGAGTATTGAACAATTTCCTGGATTTCATCGTTTCTTCACTGCGAGCATCATTGAATGTGTCAGGGAAGAATGTTGCGGTAGCCCAGGAATGCCCATCAGGTTGGGACCAAAGACAATAGGGTCTCAGGAACGGATAGCCATAGAGAGGAATGCACTACATATTCATATCTAGGGCCCTGTCACGAAACTGACGCCAATAACTAGTTACGCCAATAGACCAAAAGATCTAGCAGCGTCCCGACTCCAGTTGGCGCACTTTGGTGGGCCATTATATAGGTCGTTACAGGCACTATATACATCTTATGGCATCTATAAAAGAAAAATAAGAATCCTAAATAAAGAAAAAAAAAAGAAGGAAGGAAAGAAATGAAATTTATTATATATTCTTCAGAAAACAATTAACGGTTTTATTTATATTTCAAATTCTCTTATAATTTAAGGTTTTGAATAATCGGTTTTAAAAAAACTTAATATAACTCCGTCAATTCTCCTTCTAGATATAAGAGTTACTAAAGGCTTTATTTGTTCATTAAAAACAATATTTTATTTATTATAACTATTTACTAGCTGAACTATATTATTACTTTTTAAGGTTGTAAATCCTATAAACCACTTAAAAATTATTTAAGGACTTTTTAAAATCGCATTCCTTTTATAAAAATATAAATAAACTTTTAATCCTTGACTTTATTGTTAGTAACTTCTATAATACTTTATTAATAATACAAGTATTATTTTAATAAATATACATTAATTATTCTTTATATTGTTAAATAAATATAAAGTAAAGGACTAGAATTATTAAATTTAAATTTTAAATTTACTTCTCATATAACCGAATAAGGAATAGCTATTTTAAAGTTTATAAATAAAGTTAATATTTAATAAGTTTTAAATGCATAAAATAATTATAAAGATTCATATAATACAGCTTAGAATGATTAAAATGGTATTCTTAAACTTATTTTATAAACGTAAAAGGCTTATTATATTAAATAGATAATAAATATAAGTAATTAAATATATAATTGTAGCTTAAATTAAATAATATAAAACGGCTATTATCTTTATATTAATAATAAGTATTATATACATGGTCTTTGCTAATACTATTTATTATTACATAATAGAAAGGTTTTATATCTGTTTTAAATTAAACGTTAAATAAGGCAAATAAAGAAGTAATAGCAATATATATATATAAATATTAAGTATAATAATTGCATATAAGTTAATATTAGAGAAATATTATAACTCAAGTATTAAAATATATTAAATAAATATTTTCTATTAATTAAGATTAATACTTTATTATTTTTCTTGAAAGATTATAAAAGTTTATTTTAATATATTTAGGACTAAAAAGTAAAACTTTAAAGTTTAATACAATATATTTTTGAAATGATAATTAAAATTAAACTCTTTACAATATATATATTAAATTATAAAGATTTAAAATCTAAAGAATAATGTTAAGTTTATTTAATAATATTTCATATTTATATGAAGTATTATTTAAAAGACTAATTAAAGCTTTTCATAGTTTATATATTTAAAGAAAGTTTATTAGGTTTATATAATTATAGATTAGGATTACCTATAGTTTATTAAAATACCATAATTATATTTTTAAATACATAAAATGTATAAAATAAATAGAGTTAATGAAATAAGTATAATTACTAATAATAAATATTTATAGTATTATAATATAATAGTTTAGTGCTTTTAGTAGATTATATATAATACTTAAGCATAAGTTTATAAGCTCAACTTCTACTAATACTAAAAGAATTAAGCTAAGGACCTTTCCTAAAAGATAAGAGGGCTTAATTTATTTTACTCTAACTATACTTCCCTTAATTTAGACATTTATTACTTTTATACTTATTATATTATTACTACTTAGCTATAAATCGTTTTTATAAGAATAATAGTAACTAGCAATCTTTCTCTTATTAGTACCTTTTATTTCAAAGGATATATAAATACCTTACTATTTTCTTTATTTAACTACTTTTAAGACTTACTTAGTAAACATACCCTATTAGTAGAGTGCCCCCCCAGGCAGCTGAACACCCCCACCTCTTGAACACATCATCAACACCAACCCTTCCCTATTATCGTCAGCTTTAACCTGCCACAATTTTACGAAAAAAGTTTTCTCTACACCAGATCAATTACAAAACTTTAAAATCATCTCGCAAATCTAGTATTCAACTTGCCCTAAAGAGTTTCTATAATAGGGATATAACTTTGCATAAAGCAGTAAAGTAATATAGAGTCCCGCTATTTACACTATCCACTTGAAAAACCAGCCATTCTTTATAAACCTATGCAAATAAAGCCTAATTAAATCTATTACTAGCTTTAAAGTAGTTAATTATTAATTAGATTCTAGGGAGGAATGCTAGAAACGCCCTCCCTTAAAGGCTATAATCTACTGCTTTATAAAGGCCCTGCTAGATATCCTTAGCTATAATAAGAGGCTAAGCAAGAACTAGATTAATTGCTTCCTTACTTATCACCCTTAAGTACGAATAAAGCCTAGTATTCCTCTTGATACTAGCTCAATTAAATCTACTATAAAAGAGGAGCTAGAAGGGTTTTATAGCTAGCTAAGGGCTATTATAAGGGAGAAGTTTATTATGCTAGACTATATTATTAATATTAATAAGATTAGCTTCTAAAGCTGCTAAATTTAAAAGCAAATTAGTATTAGGTAAATAGATATACTAATAATAAATATTGTAAAAGTAAAAGGAGATACTTAGGCAAGTATTATTAAGGCTATTATTACTGATAGCTAGTGCCTCACTCTACTATACATTCTAGCCTATAAATACATATATAAGTAATAAATTTTAGAGCTCCTACCCCTCTTTAAGTTAGATTCCAGTAAGAATAAGTAGTCTATAGCTAATCTGTTCTATTATCAGTTTATAAATATCTTTCTTCCTGAAATAAAGCCCTTATAAAGATATGATAACCAGCTATTACTACTTAACAGCTTAATAACCCATCTCTCCAAATCCCTAATGGCCTAGGCCTAGCAAATAGGTATATTGCCTATTTGCTAGCTTATACCTCCTAAATTACTCAGCCCTATAATAAGGGCCCGTTCTTACCATTAAAGCGCTTCTATAGCAAAGAGTCAATATAAATCAGCCTCTTGGTGTAGGCTATGAAAAAAATAGTTTTAAAATAGTCTCTATTACTAGCTTGCTAAGAAAGTAATAACCTGAAATAATATTTAAGCGGGCTTTTCCTATACTAGAATAGTACCTTTTAACTTAGGGAAGGTTCTAGAGGGACCGCTGGGTTAAGAGGAGGTTTAGGGCGCTATTCTGGGTATTCTAGATGCTAAAAATACTAAAATACTAAGAAATTAAAGTCATAATATACTTACTATACTAATAAAGGCCTTAAAGGCTGCTTTATTTATAAGGCCCACCTACCCTCAGTGAATAAGCCAATAATTCCGATAAAAAAATCTAAATCTATAGTGATAAGCTTTATAAAGTAATAGACATTATATTTGCTTGACTTACTATACTTAAAGATGAGAAAAAATGTTTTTAGCTAGCAAATTAAGAACTTTAGCCTTAAGAATATTACTAATGTTAGAGTAACAGCCTAATGAGATATTTATTGATATAGCATGGGCTATAGGGAATGATTAAAACCCCCTCTTGGCGCTAGCAACCTTCTAGGCCGGCTATGGAAGAGGAATTATCTGCTGCAAGCCTTCTAACTGCAGCCTATGATAAAGAGGAACTTAAGCATTAATTTCAGCTTGAAATAGTCTAAATACCTTAGAATTAAGTATGCAATACTATAATTTCCGTTTGCAAATTCATCGTGATATAGTGTTTAATAGGGGGGATGTTCAGCTGCCCGGGGGGGCACCTACTATAAGGGGATTCGAAAAGATTATCTTAGAAGTTTCTGTAAAGAAATAAATAGGCCTTAAATAATAATATATATAATAAGTATTTAATTAAAGGCTTAAAATAAATTTGATCCAATGTTATTTTAAAGCTTACCATTCGTATTATAATAAATAAATAATCCATTAATAAATCATAATACTTTTCTAATACGTATAAAATATTAAGAATATTATTTAAGTAATAAAGTTTAGGAAATATAATTAAAAATAAACAAAATATATTTAAAGAAGATAAAAGAGTTATAAACGTTTTTAAAATATATTTCTGTAATACTATATATCTAAAAGTTTAAATAATTATATATCATTTATTAATACTCAGCTTTAATTAAAGATATTAAACTTATAAAGATTTAATTAAAATATTTGATTCTTTTTCCATACATAAAAACAATATATATCATAATGAAATAAACCGCAATATTTATATTAATTATGTTATCTTTTATTTCATAAGTTTTAAGTAGTTTTAAATGTATAACAGATATTTTCATTATTATAAAGCTGATTTACAAGTAAATATAAGGTTTATTACTTTACAAAGAATATTAAAAGACATATTATATTAATATACAAGAATAAAAATAAAATATAGATTATGTCTTATAATACTTGTTACCTAAGAAATAGTTTGTAAGAAGGTTTGTAATTTAAGATTATTTTTCATAAATACCTTATTAAAATTTACCTTTATGTCTTTAAATTTTAAATATATTTAACTTAATCTTTATAACATTTTAAAATACCTATAAATAGGGAGGTTTTAATTGAAATAAAGTATATATTTATTATAGTACAAGGTTTAAGCTTTAATAATACCGTTGTTTAATTTATATTTGATTAATTATTCCAAGTAGAAAAGATATAATTAAAGATTTTAATTACAGAGTATTTTAACTTAAAACTTAAGTAGTATATATATATATTTAACCATTTAAGTATAAAGTAATTATATTCTCTATTTCTTCCTTTTTAATTAAGATAAATAATACCCACTTTTTAGAAATCAAGGTAATTAGTTTGAATTGAAGGAATAAATATTCAATATATATTTTTAGTAATAATATTTTAATTATAATTCTTAATATTAAACTATAACCTATTATTTTATATTATAAACCTTCGTTTTAAAATATAGCTAAATAGGGTATATTATTTATAAACTTATTGTAAATTAGTTTAATAAAATTAAAGCTATCATTACCTATTAGGTAATTTACAATTATTAAATACAATATATAAATAAGTTTATTATATTAAGTTTACAGGTATTATTAATCATTAATGACTTAACTTGATATTATAAGAAACTATATATAAATACATTATTTATTTCACTTGAGAAATTTAACTTATTAAATATAAATATATGAAAGTGATTTATTACTTTTTAATATTCCATTTTTATTTATTTAATTACTAAGATATAAAAAGTATATTTATTAGTTTGAATTATTAATTTAAGTAATTATAATTTAAAATGCTTGATAATATTAATTAAATATTATAAATTAAAATTTATTGCAAGAATAAATAAGTTATAATAGTTATTTAAAGTACTTAATATTTTTTTATTACTTATTTTTATCAATATATGCAGTTATATAATAAAAATATAAAAATATGGAATTTAATATTATTATAATAGAAAAGGATTTTTAGTTATTAATATTAAGTTTTAAAACATAAAATAATATTTTGTTATTAAGTATGAATATAAGTAATTAATTAGTATTTAGTAAAAGTATAAATTAAATACTTTAAATTTTATTAAAATAATTCTTATTCTTATTAATTAAAGAAAACCTTAATAGTATAGCTAATTCAAATACTTATTAGACTTTTAATTTAGTTTATCATACTTCAATTAATTTGTTTCCCTAAATTAGATTAATTATTTAGCTTAACAAGATTTCAAATGTTCTTAATTAATATAAAACATAATATTATAAACAAATAAAATATCAAGTATATTAGCTTATTATATTAAGATATTCATCATTTGTATTTAATATTACTTTTGAAATTTCGGACTCTAACGTTCATTAATTAATTGAAATATATAAGATTTATGAATATATATATTTAATATATTATAAATTCAAATTTATTTAAAAGAAATAGCATTTTCCTTATTTTATATTTCCTGATTATATTACAAAATAATTAATATTCTAGTTACTTAATATAGTTTTGCTAATTATATAATTATTTGAGATATTTTAATATACTAATTCCTTTTGTATAA
>NQMI01000285.1:0-14629 GCA_002270565.1 Stenocarpella maydis | reverse complement strand
CTATATCCATAGGCTCCGAGGGGGCCGTCTGGGGCACTTGAGGCGCTGGAGGCGCTGGAGGCGCCGGCTGGGGCGCCTGCTGGGCTACTAGGGCCAATAGGCCCTGAATAGCAGTAGCTAACTCCCCTAGCGTACCTTGAAGGGTATTGCTAGTGGCTACCTGCTAAGCTAATAGCTCTTATACAGACTCTAAACGAGTATTTAGGTCTAAAATCTGCTGATTTTGCAGATCTAAGCGCTCTGATAGAGACCTATTACCCCGGGAATTAGGGGTAGTCCCCTCTGCAGGGGCACTAGAAGCTATATTGGCTGTTGAGAAAGACTAAATACACCTAGAGAATAGGTATATAAGGGGTAGAATATTGCTAGAAAGTGTGATTTATAGCAACCCAATAGTATAGTCGTATATTTCCTCAGTGCCTATTCCGTAGAAATCCTAGGTGTGACCCTCTAATGTGTAGTCTCTCAAGTGAAACTTTCCCTCGTACCAAATGCTAGCGTTGGAGTTGCAATTGTGAGAAATGGTGTCCGTGGCATAATGTGCGCTGAGGGTCGTGGGTTTAAATTACCCAGCGAGCAATTTTTTGCTCTTTTTACAGTTGTTTCTGAGCGTTGTAGGCCCAAACCAGCGATGTTTTGGCTGGTCCGCTAATCAGTGCAAATAGCGCTGTAGCATACAGATAGGTAGGCTTTTTAAGGCCTAAATTCAATGTTGTTTCAGAGCGCTGACTGCTAGAGCCGGGCTTATAACCTCTGATGAATTTGTGCTATAGAATAGCATTTAGTTTAGCGTGTGTGTGTTTCGGCAGGGTTGCAGTATGGTGCTCTAAGGCGAATTCAGATGATTAATAATAGTCTGGATAACTTTGTATTAAATCAAGTTGGGCTTCTATAAGCCCTCCTTATATACCCTCCGATGTTATCTTACCCCTAGGTATGCTATGATAGGCTCTGGTGCAAATTTGCAAATGCCGGAAAATTCGCCCTTCCAACACACCATCTTTAGTTCTAAGCAACCAGCCAACTATAGCCCTAGCAATACCTAAATTAAGTACATATGAACTTCAGAAATCAAGCTATCCAATACACTAAGTTATATACTTCTTGGGTAAGAAATAAGGGTAATGCAGAGGTCTGAATTAAGGTGCAAATATAGGCCAAAATAATCAACTCACGGCTACCAAACTCATCTTGCGTCACACACGCACTAGGCGTACTTAGCGAAAATCGCCTGACTCGCAAGTCTAGGGTAACTCCTTGCAAGAAGTCTAGGGTAACTCCTTGCATGAAGTGCTAACGCCCTACTGAGCGGTTCCGTTTAACAAGTAGTTAGCCGCCAATGTATGTTAGCTCATAATACTATCTCCCTCCTTACTTCTTTTATCCTTAAAAGTATTTCATAAGTTATTTTTTATTCATCCATATTCTCATTTACTTCTTCCTAATTTATTATATTAAGTAGGGTTACCAAGTCTTATCTTATAAAGTCCTTTTCCATTACCAAGCATAAGGCCGCCCTTCTCTTCACCATTACCTTAAAGGGAAGTATTATTCCTATGCCTTATTCTTATTATAAAGAGCACAACCTAGCTAAGGACTGTAAGGTTGTGGATCCAGAATCCGTTCGCTATTAGACCTGTGTTTGCCTCAATTTATCCAACTATAACGTCCGAGGTCTTACTCCTAGCTAGTTAAACAAGGTTACCCTAATATATTGTTGGTTAAAGGAAGAGCTAGAGGCTGTAGAGAAGGAGGCCCAATGGCTAAATGTGAGAATTTTATGCCTTTGTAAGTAGAAGCAGTTATAATATAAGAAGATAATGCATACGGTTTATTAGGGCATTAATAATATAGAGGAGTTAGAGCGGGTGGAAAAGGAGGAGGCTAAAGTAGAGCAGAAGCAAATTGCTAAGTAGTCTGCTGAGGTTGCTCGCTAAAGTTCCACCAAGGAGGCTGGTGGGATAGTAGCGCAGGAGGCATAGTTGCATTCTAAGGGTGAAGTAGGAGTTTTTAACTAGAGTTCCCTAATGGGTAATGGTACTAATTGGTCTGAATTTATGGGTATTGGTAGTAAGGGTGGTAAAGGAAATATGCCTGTGAGTAGCTTGTCTTAGTGCCTAATTTTATTACTGGGAATAGAACTTATTTGATTGTTGCCTAACTGGTCCTAGTTCCTAGCCGTTCTTGGTTTACTGGTTGTGCTATGTTATTCTGGTCTTGTTTTTCTATAACTAGTATTTGCTAGGGTGTAGGGTGTGGATACTAGTATTCATTTAGATGAGTTTTTAGATATAACTAGTATTTAGGTTGTTAGTTGGATAGGGCGACTGGTATTAGTATGTCTTTTAAGGGGTTGGCTGGTTACTAGCTTTTGGGCTATCCCTCTTATAACTAGTCTCTTATTGGTTGTTTTTCCTATTTCGGCTGTAAAGTCCGGGGTTTATTATATAGTTTCGTTATGATATTAGTTCGTTATGGTTTATTATATATAGGGTCTTTAGGCTGTATTCCTAGCTTCTGGGATTATTCTATAGTAATTTGCATATGGTATCTTTTGAGTTTATTATAATAATAGGTTAAATTTTAGGCCGGTTCCTATATATTCTTGCTGGAATTATAGCCTTTCCACCTGATAAGGTATTTCATTATTCCTTAGTACTACCTTAAGTTTATAATATTTTCTACTTTATATTCTTTATTATATTCATTAAGTATTTCAATCTATATTTCAAGTTTTACATTCTTAAGTGCTAGTTCTAAGAGTAAAATATAAAAGACTAGATGCTATTTTATTCCCTTAGGTAGTAAGAGTTTATAGTTGGTATCTGAAAGTTTTCTTGAAATTTTAAAGGGGCTGATTTTCTTATAGTTAAGCTTTTTGCTAGGTTACTTAGTTTTAATATTTCAGCAAAGGAAATAAACCTTATCTCCCTCCTTAAGAATTAGTCCCTTAATTCTCTTCTAATTTATATATTTTAATATTCACTCTTATATAAAAGAAAGTTCTACTTAGATATCCTTCTGGATTTATCTAATTTATATTGCTTTTTATTCCGCTAATTCCACTAGGGTATTATCTGGCAGTGATTCATAATATGCTTAAGGTTTATATCTATAGAGTATAAAGAAAGGTGACTGCTTAGTTATGCTGGTAGTTGCGCTATTATAGGCAAATTATGCTAGTAGTAGCAGTTTAACCCAATTATCCTATAGTTAGTTAATATAGTGTCAGAGGTATTGTTCTATAATCTAGTTAATTTATTCTGTTTATCTGTTTATTGATAGGTGTGCTATTATTAAGAGCCTGTGCTTTGCTACAAGTTACTTCATTAGTAACTTCTAAAAGTTTAATATAAAGAGCTTGTCTCTATCTGAGATGATTTTATATAGCATTTTATAATTACTTATAATAATTTGCAAGAATGTATATGCAAGTTCTTCTATAGTACTGGCTTCCTTATATAGTATGAAGTATGCATACTTGCTTAGTCTATAAACTACTACTAGAATACTATCATAACCTACTCCAGTTAAGGGTTCTTATAAGAAAGGTAATTTAATAATGAAGTCTAGGCTAATAAAGGACTATATAGCTATAGGTACTAGCAGAGGTTTTAATAATATATACGGTTTATATCTGGAGGCCTTATTTTTATTATAAGAGTTGCATTTGCTAATAATATCTTAAACCTTCCTCTTAAGGTTAGGGATCTAGTAATTCTGCTGAATCCTTTTAATTATTGCTATAATACCTTAGTAGTTATATGCTAGTGCTTTATATATTTCCGTGATTAACTTATCTTATTCTTTTGGATTGGTAGGGGTTTTTCTGGTTTGGAAGTTAACTCTGTTAAACGGAACCGCTCAGCAGGGCGTTGGCACTTCCTGCAAGGAGTTACCCTAGACTTCTTGTAAGGAGTTACCCTAGACTTCTAGTAAGGAGTTACCCTAGACTTCTTGCGAGTCAGGCGATTTTCGCTGAGTACGCCTAGTGCGTGCGCGACGCAAGATGAGTTTGGTGGCCGTGAGTCGATTATTTTGGCCTGCATTTGCACCTTAATTCAGACCTCTGCATTACCCTTATTTCTTACCCAAAAAGTATATAACTTAGTGCATTAGATAGCTTGATTTCTGAAGTTTGTATGTACTTAATTTGGGCATTACCAGGGCTATGGTTGGCTGGTGGCTTGGAACCAAAGATGGTGTGTTGGAAGGGCGAATTCTCCGGCATTTGCAAATTTGCACCAGAGCCTACCGCAGCGTGCCCAGGGGTGAGACAGGGTCGGAGGGTATATAAGGAGGGCTTACAGAAGCCCAACTTAATTCAATACAAAGTTGTCCAGACCATTGTCAATCGTCCCAATTCGCCTCAGAGCACCANGTATTAGAGGTACTATTCTATAATCTGGTTAATTTATTCTATTTGTCTATCTATTTATAGATATACTATTATTAAGAGCTTGTGCCTTACTCTAAGTTGCTTTATTAGTAACTTCTAAAAGTTTAATATAAAGAGCTTATCTCTATTTAAGATAATTTCATATAGCATTCTATAGTTGCTTATAATAATTCATAAGAATATATATGCAAGTTCTTCTGCAGTGCTAGCTTCCTTGTATAGTATGAAGTATGCATACTTGCTTAGTCTATAAACTACTACCAGAATACTATTATATAGTACTCCAGTTAAGGATTCTCATAAGAGAGGTAGCTTAATGATAAAGTCCAGGCTAATAGATGACCATACAGCTATGGGTATTAGTAGGGGTTTCAATAATCCATATGGTTTATATCTGGAGGCCTTATTTTTATTATATAAGTTGCATTTGCTAATGATATCTTAAACCTTCTTTTTGAGGTTAGGGATCTGGTAATTCCGCTAAATCATTTTAATTATTGCTGCAACACCTTGGTAGCTATATACTGGTGCTTTGTGTATTTCTGTAATTAACTTATCTTATTTCTTTAGATTAGTAGGGGTTTTTCCAGTTTTAAAGTTAACTCTAATTATAGCGTCTAGTTTGCAATTAAGAATGAGGCTTTTATCTTCTTAGGTTTTAAATACTATCCATTCCATAGGTAAGTCCTTATTCTAATGGTTAGGTTTTTAACTAAGTACATCTGCTTTTATATTTTTAACTCTATCTATATAGATAACCCTAATATTAAATTATAATAAGAACTCTATGTATTTGATTTATTATTTATTAAGAGTTTTGGTCATCGTGAAGGTTATAAGATCCTTATAATCTGTATAGAGTTTAATCTGCTTTTTAGCTCCCATAAGATAGTATTGCTATTCCTAGAATATATATATTATTGGTATAAATTCCTTATCTAGTATAGCGTAATGGGTTTCTAGTCCGTTAAACTTCTTGCTAAAGTTTGTAATAATGCGTATCCTTTCTTGGTTATCTTTTTAAGTAAGTTCTCTGCCTATAGTATTATTTAAGGCATCTATATGGATTTTAAATTCCTTCTCTAGGTTTGTTTCCTTAAGTATAGGGTCTTCCGTAACCTTGTTTTTGAGTGTTTGGAAAGCTCATTATTCGGTATCCATCCATCTAAAGGCATAATCCTTCTTAGTAAGGTCTATTAGTAGTTTTATAATATTGCTATATTATGCAATGAATTGTTAATAGAAGTTAGCATATCTAAGGAATGCTCTAACATCCTTAATATTTACAAGGGTTGGCCATTCCTTAATTGCTTTAACTTTTCCTTCTTATATCTTGATTTTTCCTGATTTGATTGTATACCTGAGGTAGTTAACTTTTTATATGTGCCAATTGCATTTTTCTAGTTCCACTAGAAGATTAGCATCCTAAAGTTTTTAGAGAACCCT
This sequence comes from Stenocarpella maydis, assembly GCA_002270565.1. NCBI lineage: Eukaryota > Fungi > Ascomycota > Sordariomycetes > Diaporthales > Diaporthaceae > Stenocarpella > Stenocarpella maydis. The sequence continues at coordinate 8,784 of NQMI01000285.1, read as the reverse complement.
TTTAATATATTCCTTATAATTATTAAGGTTTTCTAAGAAGATAGGAATATTATCTAAGTAAGCAATAATAAAAATATCTAGGTATTTACTTAGGACTTAGTTGATCATTTCTTAGAATGATATAGGGGTATTAGTTAATCCAAAAGGTATAACCGTTATCTCATAATACCCATAGTATGTCCTAAATGCTATCTTTCATTATTCTCCTTCTTTTATTCAGACAAGGTCATATCTATACTTTAAGTTAAGTACTATAAACCATTTTACTCCTCTGAGTTAATCCTATAGTTCCTTAATAAGCGGGAGAGGGTATCGGTTCTTAATCATAATATTATTCAATTATCAGTAGTTAATGCAAAGTCATAGCTTGCCATTTTTCTTTAGTACAAAGAGAATTAGGTATTCTGCTGGTGATCACAATAGCCTAATAAATCCCTTCTAGAGGTTTTCATTGAGGTATTCCCTAAGTGCTTTAAGTTATTATTTATTAAATCTATAGATAAGCTTAAATTAGGGTATTATTCCAGGTTTCAATAGTATTTTATAGTTCTATTATATATATTATGGTAATATAGTATTAAGTCATTCCTAGAACACTTTCTTAAATTCATAATAGTCTTCTAATATCCATACCAGTCTGTTGGTCTTATCTCCTTCTTTTTCTTCCTTCAGGTAAAGAAGGTATCATTATATTTCCTATATTATGTGCTAACTAGTTGTATTAGAGTAGCGATCTCCTAATTAGCTTTAGTCCTTCCGTAAGGCGCTTAAGTAGCCTAATCCTTCTCTATCTTCCTAGAGTTGGGCCTTCTATCCGTTCCCAGAGGTATCCATAGGTCTATTTAAGTGCATCACCTATTCGCTATCCTTAGTAATATAACTCCTTCCCTTGCTGTTAATTGCAACTTTCTTCTAGGGAACAGCATTATCCTAAAAGATCTAGCCAGTAGTCTAATTAATTTAGGGGTTATTCTTTCTTAATTAAGGTATTCCCAAGATTAACTAATGATTTGCTGTCTTAGTAATATCAAATGATAGTAATTCTATGCGATTGTAAATCCAAACTAGGAGAGGATCAGTCTCCATATTAATAATTCCATTGCCGTAAGATACTTCAGTTCCATCCACTATATTAAGTTTATAGGGTTCCCTTTTCTTATACTATAGTAGGTAATATCTATTTACTACCTTTAGGGATATGAAATTCCCTTATACTCTACTATCAATAAGTGCTAAGCATGTGTAGACTCCTAGCTCGACCTAAACCATCAGGTAGCTATAGTTGCTTGTTGTTGCGCACAAGTACCTTGTGATGTCATTAGTTACTGCCTGAGGTTTTATAAACAGCCCTCCTAGTTTTTTAACTGCTTATCCGCTGCTAGGACCTTCTTGATGCTCTCAAGGTTTTGCTTTATATTATCTTGTAATTCTTATAGGTCATTAATTAGCCGTTGCATGCTATAATCCTATTCCTTTATTATTAGAATTTTAAGCAGCAGCCCCTACTATCTCAGTAGATGCCAATCTTAAACCTTATTAAGTATATGCACCTTACAGATTAGTTCATTATAATCTGCCCATCCATTAGGGTTTTATAGGCATTTTAAGGATGTGCGGGAGTCCAGCCTCATTAGAGCGCGTCTCATCTTATTATGTTTTTAGTATAGGTGCCAGTTCTTAAAATCATTATGCTTATATATATATTTAATATCCTTACCTAGATATCATTAGGGAAATCAATCATACTTCTGATGAATTTGTGCTATAGAATAGCATTCAGTTCAGCGTGTGTGTATTTCGGCAGGGTCGCAGTATGGTGCTCTAAGGCAAATTCGGACGATTGATAATGGTCTGAACAACTTTATATTGAATTAAGTTGGGCTTCTATAAGCCCTCCTTATATACCCTCTGACGTTGTCTCACCCCTGGGTATGCTGCGGTAGGCTCTGGTGCAAATTTGCAAATGCCGGAAAATTCGCCCTTCCAACACACCATCTTTGGTTCCAAGCAACCAGCCAACTATAGCCCTAGCAATGCCCAAATTAGGTACATATAAACTTCAGAAATCAAGCTATCCAATGCACTAAGTTATATACTTTTTGGGTAAGAAATAAGGGTAATGCAGAGGTCTGAATTAAGGTGCAAATGCAGGCCAAAATAATCGACTCACGGCCACCAAACTCATCTTGCGTCACGCACGCACTGGGCGTACTTAGCGAAAATCGCCTGACTCGCAAGTCTAGGGTAACTCCTTGCTAGGAAGTCTAGGGTAACTCCTTACAACGAAGTCTAGGGTAACTCCTTGCACGGAGTACCAACGCCCTGCTGAGCGGTTCCGTTTAACANNACAAAAAGAAACCTCCTTAATTACTTAAAAGTTAAATTTATATCCAAAAAAAGGCATTCTTAAAAGAATATTATAAATAATATTATATATTTTATTATCTATAATGAAAAAATAGCCCTTATTCCATTATAACCAATATATACTCACTCCTTAATTACTTTAATTAGTATAAGTAATACTCTATTATAAACTATAGAGTTTATATCTTAAAGTAAAATATAAGATAACTTATTCTAATAGTAATAAAATAAAGGAAGAAGATTCATCTTAGCACCTATATTTAGTAGGGCTAGGAGGATCTTATAGCTCTCTAAAGCAATTCTAACGTTTAAGTAGGCGGATCTATAGCAACTATAGTTTACTATATTAGCAGTTTAAGATAATATCAAATTTACCTTATACCTAATGATATATATCTGATTAGAGCTCAAGCATTACTTATATTCAATTTTAAATAAAGTAGAGATTATATTAAGTCCTAAACTTATAGCTTAAGGCACATCCCTATCCAGGACTAGCTTGAAAGGCTACTCATTAAGAGAGGTATTATCCCTATAAGTAAGGAGCTCTCTAATTAGAATAGTATTAGTCTTACTAAATACAAGAATATCTAAAATCAGTATTTTAATTAAGGTGGTAAGGATAGCATCTATAGCCTTAGCTTTAGGGGTCTAGGGGATTAAGGGTCCTTATTTGGGCTTAGCTTTAGTTAATTTTTCAATCTTACTTAAACTAATTAGATTACCCTTCATTTTACTTTTCCCCTCCCTAGCTATAGTAAAAGTCCCTTACTATATTTCTAGCACTACCTTCTCTTCATCAGAAATTATCTATAATCTTGGGTTGGAGTTAATAACTAGTTCTAAGTCTAGCCTAGCATTAAATATTACATCATCAATATCCTAATTAGGGTTATCTCTATTTATTCTCTTTCTTTTAATAGTATTTATAGCAATTAAGGGCACTAAAGTTTCCATATATTAGGTTTTATTACCAATAAATACTAATTTGAGTTTAGAAATCAATATTATAAAGAGGGAATTCACTTTAATTCCCAGATTAGGGTCCCAAATCTTCTTTAATTCCCCAAGAGATATATTGCCCTTAAGTTCGGGATAATTAGTAATTAGAGACTAATATCTCTAAACATAAGGTAAGTCTATCCTTCCTGTTAAAAGTAAAAATTCCAGATAGCCTTTAGCAAACTTCTTAATGCTATAATATTCCATATCCCTATAGAAAGCTAGGGCTATAAGATTAAGCTAGTTAGATCTACCTTTACAGATATCCTCTTAAGAGCTAAGGAATACTAAGTTGCTTTCCCACCTAGGAGATCAGACTAGGCCGAGCTTAATAAGTTCCAGTAATTTAGAGCATTAGTAGGCCTTATAATTAGAGGAAGTACTACATTTATAGCACTTTCTAATCTTACCGTTCCATTAATAGGCCAGCTCAGATATATTCCACCCATAATCTTTAGAATATCCATTAGTAAAACCATCCTCCTGATCATAATTAGCTTCTAGTAAGTTCAAGAATATAATTACACTAGGGCTATTAAGTCCCAAGTAAGCCCAGCTTTAATTATAGCTAAGCACCCTATCAATATACACTCAATTTGCATCAAGTTTATTTAATATAAGCTGCAGGCTTTCCATAAGGTTATTCTTAGTTATAAACTTAATCTCCATTTAAGCAAACTTATAAGCTAAATTATCCACTAAAGAGTCTTTATTAAACCGGATATTCTTTTAGATAATCTTATATCCCAGCTAATTAGAGCAAGAGGGGGTTTATACTAATAATTCTATAGTCCTTAGGGCAGATTAAGGCTATAGGTAAGGTATCTTTATAAGCTGAATAGGAGGGGGATAGCGAGTTATAAGACTAGCCCCTCTTATATTATTATACTTATCCTAACGGGAGTACTCCAGTTCCTTATTAATTAAAGAAAGGAGTTCTATCTTAAAAGTTCTCTAGTCACGGGTCCTAGCCTTCTTATTGGATATACTTCTAGTAGCTAACATCTTCTTCAGGGTTAACGGCAAGATTCAATAGAACAGCTAGATTAGCAAGATCAGACTATCATCAGTAGAATCCAGTACCTAATTATAAGTTGCAATCCAGTACTTCCAGGCTTCCAGATCTTCAGCAGGGTAATTCCTCCAGATAGTATTAATTACCTCAGATAAATCAGTATAAGAGGCAGCATTATGGATTTAGTAGTAGGCCATTAGCTGGCCCTTCTAACCAACCTGTTAAACGGAACCGCTCAGCAGGGCGTTGGTACTCCGTGCAAGGAGTTACCCTAGACTTCGTTGTAAGGAGTTACCCTAGACTTTCTAGCAAGGAGTTACCCTAGACTTGCGAGTCAGGCGATTTTCGCTAAGTACGCCCAGTGCGTGCGTGACGCAAGATGAGTTTGGTGGCCGTGAGTCGATTATTTTGGCCTGCATTTGCACCTTAATTCAGACCTCTGCATTACCCTTATTTCTTACCCAAAAAGTATATAACTTAGTGCATTAGATAGCTTGATTTCTAAAGTTTATATATACTTAATTTGGGCATTACTAGGGCTATGGTTGGCTAGTTGCTTGGAACCAAAGATGGTGTGTTGGAAGGGCGAATTTTCCGGCATTTGCAAATTTGCACCAGAGCCTACCGCAGCGTGCCCAGGGGTGAGACGACGTCGGAGGGTATATAAGGAGGGCTTACAGAAGCCCAACTTAATTCAATACAAAGTTGTCCAGACCATTGTCAATCGTCCCAATTCGCCTCAGAGCACCACACTGCGACCCTGCCGAAACACACGCTGAACTGAATGCTATTCTATAGCACAAATTCATCAGACAACCTAATCATGCTCTCCTATAGTAATCATATAAACATCATTAACTAGGCTTAAGGTGGTATAAACCTAGAGGAATAAGCTAAGTATCTAGTCTAATGAATACTAGAACTAGTTAGCAATAGTCTCTACCAAATTAATAACTTTAATAACATTAATTCCATTAAATTGCAGAGTCAACTAAAGCACAAATAGCAAGGCCTAAAGGGCAGCATTTTTAAATGGCATCAAAAGTATAATAGGCTAAGAAGCCACCTAAATGGGCAGCATAGGAGCATAACGCTCCTAATCAGAGGTCCCAGATAAGGTAGGGGCAGATTCCTAAGGAGACTAGCATCCTTAAGGTGGACCTTTCTTTAACAAGAGCTCCCTTACCTCATCTATATCCTACTCCCTTCTCCTAAAGAGAAAACCTCCAGTAGATAGGGGAGCAGAATGAACATCCTCTATTAGGTAAATAAAGGATATAGGTCCTAATTAGTCCCTCATAATAATAACAGAGGCAAATATTTCTCTCCATCTTTACATTCTCAGAAAAGGGCCTAGTATAAGTACTATCTAAAGGTATTAAATGTTTCTCTCTACCAGGGGTCTCGGGAGAAGGCAAAAGCATAAGTGCTATTCAGGGTCCGCTAAGACACATACAGGAGTAAACAGGTACAATCAGAGTAAATAGTATCAATATAGAGGGTCACATCAAATACTATGGAGTCTTGCTATAGTAGCAGGCAGGAGCTACTCAACTGCAAGCAACCAGAGGAGAGGACAACATAAATATTCAGAATACCCTTATGCTACTAACGCTAGCCATCCTAACTGCAAGAGGGTGCCAACACCAGCGAAAGCTCCAAGCTTACCAATTAGAAGGATAGCAGTTAGTAGGGCAGGAACCTCTTCAACTCCCTATAGAAGCACGCAACATCTAGCACCACTATCACCCAACCCAACATTATATAACATTAAATGATATCTCAAATATAGTATTTAATAGGGTAACTAGATATTATAATAATAACTAAAAAGGGAAAACCAAAAAGGAGCCTAATTAGTTAAATCAGGGCTTTATTATACCCAGTTTACCCATATTAAGGAATTAGCATACTAAACCTTTAGGTACTACATCTAAGGGCAAGAGAGTTTCAGGTAATATAGGCAGTTAGGATCCACCAAACCTTCTTAATATTAATCCTTTATATCCCTTCTAAGGAAATAAGCCCTAATTAGATACTATTAAATCCAATTAGAATGAATTTCTAAGGCCTAATAAGAATATAATGCCTCAACTGAGCCGTTTTCAGAGACAGATGTATAGCTAGGCTAGAGGTTATATACTTCACTATCAAATTTGGTACACTAGAAGGGAGTCCAAAATATAACCAAGATAATAAAGGTAGCTTAGTTAAGGAGATCAAAGGACCCAGCCTGTACCAGTACCTGCTCTTATCGCCACTGGGTCAATTATAAGCAACTCAGGAGAGTAAATCTAGCTGTATATAGATAGCAAGAATCCTGCTATTAAGAATAAAAGAAGGGCCCGCTATAGCTCTAATATAGGACTTAAAGTCGGTATTAGACACGGTGGCTAAAGATTTACTTTCTTAAAGTAACTAATAACCTTATAAATAAAAACAGGGAATCCAGGCCCAAAAGCCAAGGAACTTTATAATAGCTAAAGAAACTTTATTAGCTAAAGAAACCTATATACAATTTATAGGGCAAATACTAGTTGAAACAGGCAAAACGGAAGAGCCATGGAACAAAACTCCTATCTTATACTATTAAAAAAGCTAGTATTACTGCTAGAGCCCTATTAAATACCACCCTTAAGAGGAGTATAAAAGGCAAGAAGAGGAGACCCTAACGCGATAGGAGAGATACTGATAAGGGATAAAGGGTGCTTAAAAGAAAGAGGGTGGAAAAGAGGGTATAAGGAATATTGATTTGAGACAGTATATATATCGTATATATATATATTAGAGATATATTTAAGTTTATAGGGTATAAAAAGAGTGATTCTCTAGGACTAGAAATATCTTAAAAGCAATGCAGGAAGGCCCCTTCTTATAGTCTTGGAGGGGGGGGGATGCTAAGGCTGGTTTTCCTCCGGATTCCGAAAAATGCCGGTCCCCCTAGACCGGACACTAAGCTGTGCAAAATTCTTTAAACCTCTAGAAGCTTTATAAAGACCTGTTCTTTTAGCATATTATTTAGGAAGGTACCTATAAAATCGATTTGCTCGATTTCCCAGTCAGGAATAGCAGCTAGTGCTAGAAGTACCCTCTAGGTTAGGAGGGCTAGAAGTTGAGGCGAAGGTCTTATAAAATCTACCCCTTTTCTCTATTGGAACCCTCTAACTACTAATCGGGCTTTAAATTTAAAAACCCTATTATTCTCATCCTTTTTCTCTTATAAGACTAGTCAACTAGTTATAGGCTTTTAATCTTTTAGAAGCTGATTTAATGGCTAAGATTCAAGGGTATTTTGCAAAATTAATTGCTTAAATTCACTATAGATCGCCTATAGCTATTTAGCCCTATTAGGGCTTTTTAGCACCTGTTTTCAGGTCTAGGGGGCTGCAACATTTATAGTACTAAACACTATTTAGTATGCTCTTTTAAAAATAGAGTAAATAATCTATTTAGCGTATGATAGGTCCATTTCTTTAGGTAGATTTGGCCCTATACCCTCTGGGAACGACTTTATTGGGCCTGAATTAAGCCCTATATCCTCTAATTCCCCGAAACCCACAGTGGGGTCTTCCTTTGAGGAAAGTGCAGTTAAGCCTGAGAGAGGCTCCTCTGGGGGGTCTATTTGAAACCCAGCAGAACTATAGGGCCTTGAGAGAGCCCTCTAGTGGCGTCTATTAAGACCCAGCAGTTCAGCGGTTGTAGGTCTAATTCCTATCTAGAGGGTTTAGGGGACCCTCTAATACACCTTCTAGCCCAAAACCGCTAACAGTATCTATACTGCTTAAATTTCCCTTCGAATACACTTCTAGATAGCGGTTTTAGAATTAATATAGTTTAGAGATATATATTTAGTATATATTATTCCGTGTATACCGCTAGTAAATAGCCTATCTCAGTCGTTAGGGCTAGCTTATAGCCTTTCTGATGCTTTTCTTTATGCAGGAAGACCTTATAAGGCAAGCCCCTATAGCCCTGTACCGCTTTAGCATTGGTTTGTGGGTTTTAGAAGGCTCTAGCCCATCATACAACTCTTAATAGGCTGTAAGTCTCTATTTATTAGCGGCAGTGGAGTTAATACGTAGAGTACAGCAGGTATAATAAAAAACCATAGATATAGCGGCAGGCCTACTAGAAGATAGTACGCCCTAAGACAGTCTAAATCAACTGTAAAATGAGCGTTCTATTAGATTGTTTTGCTTGTGAATATAGGGGCTAGTTGTTGAAAAGGCTATGCCTTTATGCTGTAGCCAGGCCTTTAGCTGGGCATTTATCTCCTTCCCACCATTAAAATGAAAGCCCCTAAGGTACTGCTAATATGGCCTTTAAGGACTCTAGAAGAAGCCTTGAATATATCCATATAATTAGGTTCCCTATCTATATTTCTTAGTAAAAAAGCTACT
>NQMI01000284.1:0-19333 GCA_002270565.1 Stenocarpella maydis | reverse complement strand
TTTTTTTTTTTCCTTAAAAAAAACCCCCCCCCCCAAAAAAAAAAAAAAAAAAAAAAGGGGGGGGGGATTGTAACCGGATTGCAGCCATCCAGTGTAGCCAGGATCAAGCTTACCAGTGTGGTGGGCTCTGCGACCAAAGTACCTAGCTCAGAATGTCCCAAATTGGGAAGAATTTGAATTGCCAAGACACTAAAAACGCCAAGAATATAAGCTGGGCCGATGACTCTCTCCTGTTCTCTAACCCTATTAGCTATATTATAAGATCGGTTAAGAAGACAAGGTCAGCAAACAGACTTCGGGCTTGAAACGTAGCGCCTTGGCAAAGCAGCAAATGGAGCCACCTTCTGTCTGGGTAAAGAAGAGTCCATATACAAGAGTTCACAGAGCTTAGCCTACCCGGCATTAGTTCACGGTTGAGGACGATCAGGTTGAGGAAGGCTCCAAATAATTAAACAAATATCATCTCGGTGACCAAGTCTACATCAGTGGTTTTTGTCATCATATCCACGTCTTAATCTTATTTCATGGACCTTGACAGGGCAGACCTGCGGCCATCAGACCCCTATAGGGATCCTACACGTTAAATGTAAGCTTCAATGTTCTCCACCTAAAGTCGGATCCTGCAGACGTCGGGAGGTGTCAGCCTCCCGCGAACCGTGTCATGCACCAAACCCGCGATCCACTGATTATGTATGATACAGGGGCGCACGGCCCCGAATACAGCGCGGTTCACACAGTACTTCAGGATTTGACTCATTGGTCAATGAGCTTCCGAGCCTCCCGTGGTGTTGTTGAGTTGAGCACCTGACTAAAGAAGCCAAGCACTTGGGAGATTGTCAGACACGTGTCCTTGTCGACCGGCCCAGTTACATTGTTACTTAAAACATATACTTGAGCCCCTGGACAGAGTTTATCAACTGTAAAGGGTATAAATAGAGTTTATACTAAAATTCAGATTATACCTATATATGGGGCCTCCCCTCCCGCCAAGAGCCAGTCGCCCGCCGAATATCCCGCATATTCATGTTGTTTACCACTATCTAGCTAGCTTTCCTAAATAGGAATACTTGTTATCATTTCACATGTCCAACACGCCACCGAAGCCCACTGGCCGCCTATCCCTGAGGGCTTTCACGGTCGGGGGTAGGGTTCAAAGTATATGGGATTTATGTCTATTTACAGTCCTAAAAGCTCCTGATTCCATACACAAAAGACAGGAAGTGGCTGAGGTTACTACCGTTAAGAGCGACCCGCGAAGATCTTCTCCGCAAGTGATTGAGCTGTGAGAACGGGACCCATGAAATCAGACGCAGGAATATCCACGCCAAAGGTCGAGAAACACCAGTTGCGCAGTGCCGTTCCGATCATACTGTCCATGCCGTAGGCTACGAGAGCTTTGAGGGGGTCGACGTCGTCCGTGGGTATCATGAAGGTCTTGGCAAACTTGTCCACAGTCGCCTCGAGGATGGCGGGCAAGTCCAGGACGGCTTTGGCACCATTGCCCGAGCCGCGGCCCGAGCCCTCGCTGCGGCGCTGTATCGCTGTCAGCAGGGGACCGACACGGGGCTGCAGCCAGAAGCGGAAGCCGTGCACATCAAGGTCCTCGGCCAGCTTGGATGGTTCCAGGCCGCTGACGAGGAAGTCCTTCGCGCCAGGGTCGAGGCGCCAGTCGCCGACGCGGCTTGGCTTCATTGCCTGCTCCATGAGGAGAATGAAGTCACGCTCTGTGATGCCGTGGATGCCAGAGCGCGAGATACCCTGCTCGATGGCCAGGCTCTGCGACACGAAGCCGACTTCCAGGACCATGCTGAGGCCAACTGTTGTTGCGGGCAGGCCCTGGCTCGCACGGTAGCGGGCAAAGAAGTCGAGGAAGGTGTTGCCAGCGCAGTAGTTACTCTGTGTTGGCGCACCAGTCATGGCGGAGATGGAGGAGAGCATTACGAAGAAGTCCAGGGGCTGTCCGGCGAGGCACTCATGCAGATTCCAGGTTCCGCGGACCTTTGGGTCGATGGGATATTGCCAGCCCGGGAGGTCGAGCTTGCTGAAGAGCTTGTCCTCAAGGGCCATGGCCCCCTGGACCATGCCGTAGACGGGCACGCCGGCAGCAGCAACGGCCCTTTCGACATCGGCCTTATTGGAGACGTCTCCGCGCACGACGTGGACGTTGCAGCCGCGAGCTTTTAGGCCCTCCACCATGGCGGCAGCGTCTTTGCTGTCCGCACCGGAACGGCCCAGGAACGTCAGGTGGCGCGCACCGCGCTCGAACATGAAGCGGGCGAGGGTCCGGCCGAGACCACCCAGGCAGCCGACGAGCACGTATGTCCCGTCGGGCCTGAAGGTGACGGCGTTCTTGTGTTCCCTCTTGACAGGGAGGGCAGAATCGGCGTTGAAGGAGACCACGACCTTGCCGATACGGTGTGGGTTGGCAAACTCTGCGAACGCTGCTGACACGTCGGCAGCAGGGAACTTAGCAAGCGGCTGGAGAGGCTTGATCTTGCCCTCCCGGAAATATTTCATGACATCCTCCATGACATCGGAAACGATTTCTGCCAATCAAAGTGTTAGCCGCCTTTTGTTTCCCTCTTGTGCAAATTGGAATTCGTGACTTACGTGGCTGGTCATCGGCAACAACACCAAAGTCAAAGGCACTAAAAGTCGTGTTCCGCTTGAAGACGTTCATGTCAAGGATACCAAACTCCATGATGTCAGTCCGTCCGATCTCAATGTGGCGACCATTGTGGGCCATGACCCCCCAAGAAGCTGCGAGCAGCTCACGGACCAGAGAGTTCAGAGACACGTCGATACCATAGCCATTGGTGGCAGCCATGATGCCAGCGGCGAAGGACGTATCGCGCGAGCTGAATATGTGCGAGTCATCGAGCCCGTACTCGCGCTTGAGGAATTCGCGCTTGGCCTGAGTGCCAACAGTAGCGAATATCTCAGCTCCTGCCATCTTGGCCACCTGAACGGCAGCAAGACCGACACCGCCGGTGGCGGAGTGGATGAGCACCTTCTCGCCCTTCTTCAGGCGGCCGAGGTAGAGCAGACCGTAGACGGCCGTCGCGAAGACCAGCGGCATCCCAGCAATCTCCTCAAAGCTCACACCGTCATTATCGCTGATCTGGTGGAGGTGGATGGCCTTGAAGCGCTCAATATTGCCGAAGAGGCCCTTGCCCATCCAGCAGACCTTGTCACCAACCTTGACGTCGGTCACGCCCGAGCCGACGCGGCGCACAATACCGGCACCCTCGTGACTGAGGGACTCGGAGTGAAAGCTGCCGCGGAACGTGGCATATTCCTTCATGTTGAGACCCACTGCCTTAACCTCGACCTCTGCTTCGTCGGCCGCGAGCTCACGAGAACGGTCGTCACTCTTGAAGTACAAGGTATCGAGCAAGCCGATCTTGTCGATATCAAGGCGGATGGGCTCCTTGGGATCATATTTCTCACCCACTGCCTCCTTGCGGATGATCTCGCCGTATTCCTGGTCCAGGTTGGCATCCTGGGCTAGCCTGCTGACATGGAATACGCCATCCTTCACAATATACTCCTTGTCAATGCTCTCGGTCTCCTTGGTGAATCGGCTAAGAACTCGTGCCGTCTGCTTGGCCGCCTTGGCAGGATCAGAGTGGTCAAGGTCTATTGCGATAAACGAGAGCTGGATGTTCTCCGTTTGCAGGGCACGGCCTAGACCTTGGACTATAGCTGCGTTAGGGTCGACCTTTCCAAGCAAGTCTCCAGAGGTGAGCCAGAAGACCGCCTGAGCCGACTCGGCCAGAGTCTGCAGGTTCTTGAACTCGGTTGCGTTCAGGTTTCCGTAGAACAGGCTAGACCCCAACTCCACAATCGAGATATAGATGGCGTCAGGCTTCGCGGTGAAGTTCTCGTCCGACAGGGAGGCTGACTGAACCTTGTAGCCGTCACGCTGAAGCTCTGTGGAGAACTGTGCAACGCTAGGGGTTGCAGCCCTGGAGAGTAAGACAATCTCCTGGGTGGGCTGAGGGCCCCTTGGAGGTTCCGACAGCATCGTCCATCCTGCTGGAGACTGATCAGCGATAGAGGTGTTAATCTCTAGGCTGCCAAATGCTTCCTCCCACTCGGAGAAGGAGGAGTCAGGCTGAGCACACCCTGGAGGGAGTTCCCGGGACAAGACGTCAAGGGCTATACGGAACTGCTCGCTCAAGCCAGTGAGCTTGCTGTTGCTCTGATTGATCAGTATGCGTCCATTCTCGTTGAGCAAAGGCTGGAGGCGCTTCAGGGCGTCCTCAGCGGTGATGCGCAGAGAAGAAGTGCTTGGAAGAATGACAAGATCGAAGGTCTGGCCTTCCAATGCGCCGTAACTACCATCCTCAAAGAGGGTCGACTTCTCAGCGGAGATGTCACTGCCCTCTGGATAGGCCTGCTCAGCTGCCTCGACGAGCTCATCGGAGGCGGACAAATAGGTGAATGACTTGTATCTCTTGAGGGACGAGTTCCCTTGCAGAAGAGCTGGAAGGTTCCGGCGGAGATCGTCTTCCGAGTTGACGACCTGGAGGATGTTCATTCCAGCATACTTGTGACCAAGCAGGTCCAGCGTCTGAGTCAGAGAGTCCTCCGCGGGGGCTGACACGGTAGCCACAGGAGCCTTGTTGCCCACGAGAGTAAGCATCATAGAGCTGTAGATGGCCTCTAGGCTGTAGAAGCTGGCATCCAATTTGGAGGTGCTCAGGTCAATACTGGCATCATTGGGCTGTGCTTCAGCCGAGACACCGAAATTAAGGGCGGAGATGGCATCTGCCAAAGCAGCGGCCGAAGGATTCCTTGAAGTCTCAGCGGCCTTCTGCAGGTTGCGGGCATAAATGGAGAGGATGGTCTTCTCCAAAGGCAAGTACGCTCGGTGCGTGCTCATTGCCGCGGCTGGCAGCGCACCCTTCTCGAGGGTCTCGACGTCCGGCTTCCAGAGGACGCGAAGGTACGGGTGACGATCCTCGAGAGGGTTCTTGTTCAGGCCCTCGGAGTACGTGATGGAGTTGACATTTTTGGCGTCCATCAGCAATCTTCCATCGGGCGCGAAGAGCTGGAAACTACCGTAGACGGCGCGCAAGCTGCTCTGCTTGCCTTGAGCAAGAAGGCGTCCGTCGGCGTCAGCTGGGGCTACAGCGGGCATGTCGGTGCCTTCATAGGAGTAGATAGATACCTCCTCCCAGTCAACAGGGACGAAAGACCTGGTCAGGCCTGTCAGGGAACCGTGGTGGGCAGCGATCAAGATTCCCTGCAGGGCGGTGTCCATGGTTCCAGGGTGAAGCAGGTAGCGAGAATCGTCGGCGGGGATATCGATGGGAAGCAGCTTGGTGTCTGCAACAACCTCGTTGCCCCACGGGTCAGTCCGGATGTTGCTCAGTCCGTTGAAAGCAGCACCGTAGTTGAGCCCGATGCTGGAAAACCCCCTGTACCACGTGTGCGAAGTACGCGGCTCTTGGATCTTGCTCTCATCGAACAGAGGAGCGCGCTCATCAATAGGCAGCCTTCCAATGTCACCAACACAGTGCTCAGTCCAGACTCCTTCAACAACTGATGATATGGAGAATTCCAGCCACTCCTTGGAAGACACGGCATTGGAGACGGTCTTGAAGCGCACGCTGGTCATGAGCTCGGTCGGGGTGCCGGAGGGGGTCAAGTTGAGAGCCGACTTGATCGAGACGCGCGGGAAGAAGTATTTGAAGGGACCGTCAAGCTGAACCTTGTCGAAGAAGAACTGGCGGGCGGCCTCGACGGCGATAGCCAGGTAGCCAGTCGCCGGAAGCACGGGTTGGGGACCCAGCTTATGCTGCTCCAGCCACGGCAGGTCGTGTATGTCGAGCATGTTGCGCCACTGAGCCTGGTCCCGGATCGTACCAGGGAGCAAGCTCCCAAGAAGGTCATGGCGAGGGAACCTGCGGTTCTGGAAGTCCAGGTTGATACGGTGCTTGGCCCGGAGCTCGCCAGCCGAGTAGTTCCACGAGTACCGCGGCAGGTCGACCAGCGGAAGCCCGTTGCGCAGGGTGATGTTCCCGGACCTGTCAATCTCCTCGATTGCATTGACGCGGCCGAGATCGACCTGGTAGCCCTTGATGAACAGAGATCCTGCGAGATCGAGGAGACGAGTCACGGAGTTCTCGCCACGAGCAAGAGTGCCCGAGTATTCAAGGTCTCGAGAACTGAGACCCAGTTTCTCGCGGAGCTGGCGGATGGGGCCGGCGAGGGCGGAGTGAGGACCAATCTCGATTATGTGGTTAATGCCCAGCTCCTCCATCTCGACGGCATGCGTCACGGCCTGCGAGAACTTGACAGGGGACTCCAGGTTCTCTCTCCAGTACTCCGGGCCAGGCTGGAAGTTCACCTTGGGCACCCCTGTGACCGAGGAGACAAACACGGGCTGCTTGGAACCCTTGGCGTGCCGAGGGAACTCCAAGGCATCCATGTGAGCAAACCCGCGGTTTGCGTACTCCTCATAGATGCCGCCAACTTCCTTCATGTGATGAGAGTGGTAGGCTCTGCCGCTGGTCCTCACAGCCCGACAGAAGACCTTGTCAGCGTCGAGCTTGGCTTGAACCCTGGCAGCTGCATCCTGGTCACCACTAAGGGTCACGCTCTGCGGGGAGTTGTAACAGGCGATGCGGATGCCCTCCTCGAGGTATGGCTCAACCTCCTCAGGCCCAAGGCCAACAGCCAACATGGTTCCCTGGGAAGTCAGTTTGCCAACCGCAACACCACGGAAGTACGCGGCAAGTATAGCCTGCGTCTCCGTGATGGCACCAGCAGCATAAGCAGCAGCGATCTCGCCAGAAGAGTGGCCGATGGTTGCCACTGGTGTGACACCCCACTCCCGGAGCAGCTTGACAAGTGCGACCTGCACCGCGGTGCAGAGCGGCTGGGAGAGGTGGACCTGGTCGATGAGGCTGGTCGCCTTGGGTTCCAAGAGGACCCCTTCGATGGTCCAGTCCGGCGCATCCTCCCCGAGGCTCTGGAGTACACGGTCCATATCCCTGATGCTCTTCAAGTAGCTGGGAACGGTTTCCATCAGCTCCTTGCCCATCTGCGCGGTCTGGGCACCCTGACCGGTGAAGATGAACGCAATCCTTGCGCCACTTCCGCGCTTGCCAAAGGTCATCTCATCCGCGTCGAGGTCCTCGGCAATGCTGTCAGCCGACGCAATTGCATATCCCCGGTTGAAGAAGAACGAGCGCCTGGTGCTCAGTGTGAATGCGAGGTCGAGCATGTCGTATTGTGACGCCACCTCCCTGTGCTTCTCAACACTGGCTTTGAGGCTTGGGAAATCCTGAGCGGAGAAGGGGAGCAGGAATTGCGTCCGCTCGTGGACGTTGAGCGAGCCGCTGCCACCGGTCTCTGCCGGAGCCGGCGTGACAGCCTTGGTCGTGACGCCACGCCTCTTGAAAGATTTGTAACCTGGGAGGTACGACTCTGCCGACTCGATGATCGCGTGTGCGTTGGCACCGCCATATCCGAACGAGTTGACACTCGAACGCCGGACATTGTATCCGGTTGGCCATTCTGTTGCGTCTTGCACAACCTGTAGGCGGCCGTTGTAGAAGTCGACTACGAGTTTGGTTAGCAAAGTCGGGCAAAGGGGGGTAGAGCCAAGGTCTCTGGATGGGACTGCCTTACTCTTGGGGTTGAACTTCTTTATGCCAATCGTGGCGGGAATAACGCCATTCTCCATGGCCAGAACCACTTTCATGACGCTAGCCATGGCACTGGCGGCTTCGGCGTGGCCGACATTGGTCTTCACGGCTCCAACCAAGAGCGAGTCCCGCTTGCTGTTCTTGAGGAAGAGGTTTGTAATGCCATTCAGCTCGATTGGGTCGCCGACTGGGGTGCCTGTCCCGTGGGTCTCAAAGTAAGACGTATCGTCAGTGCTGAGGTTCCCAGCAAACTCGTACGCTGCACGAGCGGCGGCTTCCTGGCCGATAGCGCTGGGCTGCGTGATACCGCTGGTCTTGCCGTTGGCATTGACAGCAGTGCCTCGGATTACACCTCGGATCGGGTCGCCGTCGCGGACGGCGTCTGAGAGCCTCTTCAGGTACAAGGCTCCAACGCCCTCAGCGCGGCCGTATCCGTCAGCAGAGGCGTCAAATGTATGACAGGTTGAGGCTGTTTTGTCAAGTCAGCATGGCGGTGAGATATCATGTTGCGAGAACCAACTTACTGTGCGAAAGAACACCCATCTTATCAACGGACATCTGCACGGCCGCATCCAGGATCATGTTGGTACCGCCGACCACGGCTCCGTTGACTTCGCCGCTCACAAGAGCACGACAGGCCATGTGGACCGCGTACAAGGAGGACGAGCAAGCTGTGTCGATCGTGAAACTGTGGGGGTGCGTGGTCAGAATCCCCACCAGCTACTGACTTTCAAAGAGGGTGAGGACAAACCTAGGGCCGCAGAGATTGAAAACATAGCTAACTCTGTTGCTAAGGATGGTCGCACCGTGACCGGTCATACTATACGGCTTGGGGTAGTCCATATCCCGTAACGCGGTCATCGCGTAGTCGTGGGTGAAATTTCCTACATAGGCACCAACATTCTTACCAGACACACTGTCCAGCGGGATCCCCCCTGACTCAAATGCCTCGTAAACACATTCGAGGAGTTTTCTCTGCTGGGGGTCCATGGCTACGGCCTCAGTCTGAGTGATGCCAAAGAAAGGTGGGTCGAATTGGTACGGCTCAGAGATAAAGTAACCTCCCTTGAGGCCCAGTGTCCCCATTTTTGATTTTTCAGAATAGAAACCGTCAATGTTGTACCTGTTGGCGGGCGGCTCCGAGTATGCAGATCGCCTGTCCACAAGCATCTGCCAGAAGTCGTCCGGGGTATCAGATTGGCCGGGGAACCGACAGGCTTGTACCAGAGGTCAGCTTTTGTCACCAAATACTAGATGGGATCATCACATACCCATTCCCACAATAGCAACTGGCTCAGGCCCATTTTGCTCGGTGGAGCGTTCGTTGGGAGGGCTGGGGCTCCTCGAGCTTGAGCTCGAAGCCTTGCTGTCAGCTCCCAGGAATGGCGCCATTTCGGGTGATGTCAACGGTTTGTCGTCAAGACCTCTGATTAAATTATTAGGTATAAGGGGAAGCGTCTGCGTGGGGCACGGTGAGTTCGCGTGGGCAACAAGATGAGATCTGGGGACAGACTGGAGTCTTGCCGTGACAGTAGTTTGCGGGAGCTCAGTCTTATGAGGAAGCACTTCAAGTTGGTAGCTCCAGATGATGCCGTTGGTATCTGATAGCCATACTGCACAATTCGGCCATCTTGTAGCCAGCCGAGATGGCAGAAGTCGTTGCGGCCTCGGAATCATGCATGGTGGCTATTCACTGGCGGAGGTTTGCGTGATCTCAAACACTGGAACACGACTCAGAACCGTTATCTCCAGTGTCGTAAAGCCGAGCCTCGATCATGATGACTCGTCTTAACCGATATCGAAAACGAAATCCTAGTGCTTACACGGATACATAGCCCTCCAAGGAGACGACGTCGCAAGTAGGGTGGATCCAGGTCCCTGGTGCGCCGACGGCCCGACATCAGGGGTTCCATGCACAACCGGACCGCACTTACGGGATCCACAAGCGGGTCCATGCCCTGAGATCAATACCGAAGGTTATCACGATAACTCGGCTACTGATGGGTCCTTGTCAGGGCGTTCACCAACAGGGGCCTGGCGTCGCAGCGTATTGCCGAAGCTGACTCTGCGTGCCGAAACCTTGTTGAGGCGGGCTGTAATTGCTCCCCGCGGCTTTTTCCCACGACCCCATGCAGAGCCTTCCTCAAGCTAGATTGGCAGTTGAGGGCATTCGTGCCGAGTATTACGCTTATCTTTTGTGCAACACTAACTGCAGCTGCCTTTGAAGGCATTCAACAATCTCGGCTTCGAAATATTTGTATTGCTAGAACAATGATAATTGTTTCCTTGTTCCTGGCGCGGGGGCGGAGGAAGGTGGAAGCGTATCGATGTAGTCTTGATATCATATCAAGGTGCTTGGCAGAATAGAAGATGATCAACATCATTCTTACTCCGAATCAAGAGCAATTTGAGCGGTTCGCATAGCCGAGTCCGCATCCTTTCCATGTTACATACTGCCGTGGGGCCTCTAGGCTGGAGTGGTGGGAGCGCGGCACGAGCACGGCACAACGGCTCGATCGCTTCGAGGTTTTTTCGGAGTGTAACACTGGCTTATTCATCATACATATATATATATATGACCGATTTCCATCTCCTCAAACGGTATCAAGTAAACTGAGACTCCAGAACAATTCTTCCCCTTGCAATC
Organism: Stenocarpella maydis; assembly: GCA_002270565.1. Classification (NCBI taxonomy): domain Eukaryota; kingdom Fungi; phylum Ascomycota; class Sordariomycetes; order Diaporthales; family Diaporthaceae; genus Stenocarpella; species Stenocarpella maydis. Next base: position 9,025 of record NQMI01000284.1, on the reverse strand, counting down.
GTCTGTCATAGTCACAGTTTGGTTCCTCCTCCAGCGTCGACACCAAAATGAGATTCCTCTGTCTCCATGGTTATGAGCAATCAGCTGCAATCATGCAGTCCGAAACGCCGCACTTGAAGCCAATCTTTGAGAAAATTGCAGGGAACGAGGTCGACTTTCTTTATATTGACGCACCAATCCCGTCAGCCCCAACATCCTCGGGAGAGCCAACATACGGATGGTGGGATCCAAAAGACCCTGAGATAACATTCAATTATCTCTCCAGAGTCCTTGACGAGGAAGGTCCTTTTGACGGTATCATCGGATTCTCACAAGGTGCCACGGTTTCCTGCCTGCTTGCTGCCTTCCTGGAGAGACCAAAGCGCATGCGACCATCCACATTTACCACCTGTCATGGCCCGCTTCGGCTGGTCATCTCGTACAGTGGCTACCACGAGGAGGATGAGCGACTGCAGAAATACTACAATCCCAACATCAAGACGCCAATATTCCACTTCATATGTTCCACGGACCCGGTCGTGGCGGAAGAACGATGCTTCCGCCTGGTGAAGAGGTGCGAGGACTCTGGAGATAGGGTTCACGTGTACCGGGGCTCGGGGTTTCACCGCGTTCCAGCCACCAAGATGACGGCGCAGGCGCTGTCGAGAATCCTGGTCGAAGTTCTGGATCCTGATTCTGATGATTACTGAAGGCGCACACAATATTCGTGACAATTTGTTTGGTTAATGAGGATGAAAAATAGACAGGACTCGCTTAGATACATCAGGATGTTTCTCCGGCTACTGGCACTGCGATACACTAGCCTTCAAATGCATGTACAATATTAATGCGTCTGCATCTCCACCAGCTTTAATATATTGCTTTCATTTTGATTAATTGTTATCATGAATTATTCCAGTGCACCCCCCCCGCCCCCCCCCCCGGAGCAATCACACTGATCACACTGGATCTACCTAAGAATGGATCCAAGTATTTACTATTTACTGCTCCGTCAACAAGTCAAAGTAAAATTGAATGGTTTATGGCAGTTATCTCCCCAAACTCTTGTATTTTGCTCCAGTGAGATAGCAAATGACAACCAGTCAGAATTTGGAATGAAGAGTTTTATATTTTATGTTGCTTGAAACTCGTGCGGAATTGTATGACGCTTCCTCATTCAATGACAGTTTGATTCGGAAAATCTGATATACACTTGAGAAGTGATCTGATCGAAAGCTGTCTATATCTTTATTCAGTTTAACCCACTGTAAGTCCAACTGGTCTAAATCCTTGCTATACTCGAGAAACCGTAGCCTTATTTCTGCGGAATCTGTCTCTAAAGAGACTTAGTACACTGCGGGACTGATTCCAAGACGACCACCATCGGTGATGACTACATTGCCATTCAAGTACTTCCCACCCTTGCCAGCCAAGAACAGGATGGCTGCTGCCATATCTTCTTCATCTCCAACCCTGCCCAAGGGAACCTCCTCTGGAGGGATTGCGATGTTCATATGATTCCTATTGTTCTCGTCCAGCTTTCCCTTCCCAACGGACATCTCGCTTGGGTAGTAACCCGGTGCAATGATATTCTGGTAAGTGAGTCAACATGAAGCTAAGGTCTCAAGTCAGGGAAAGGCCGACAAACCGATCTGATTCCCCACTGCACAAAGTTCGTCGCCATCATTTTTGCAAGGTGGTTTGCTGCCGCCTTACTGGGGTTGTACGAAAATGAGGTTCCTAGAAGCCGAATGAAAGCTCCAACGCTCCCGATGGTTACGATCTGGCTCTTCTGGATGACATTTGCCTTCGAATTCCCCTTATCAAGGAGACTCAGGAATGCGATACTAGGAAACCACACGCCAGAGACGTTGGTTCGTAGCATGTTATCCCAGTCAGAAAACTCATCCTTCCAGAGAAAATCCCGAATGCCCTGGACGGAACTCAGGTCGTCTTTAGTCTGCAGTGTGAACTGGCTCGGGAGGGCCTTGTGAGGCGGCGGCCGTGCGATGGCATTGTGCACACGGCCGAGAGTCCCAGCGTTGTTGACCAACAGATCGATGTAGCCTGTCTCCTCGCCGATTTTGGCGACGGCAGAATCAAGAGATGCCTTGTCAGTCACATCTGCGACAATAGGTATTATGTTACCATGTATCTAAATCAGTCAGTACCCTACCCCTGCTCCCCTGAGATCGTGCCATTAGACGTACCGCATTCTGTTTGGCGGCAGTCTTGAGTACCTCCTCGCGTCTACCGAGGATGTAAACTTTCGCGCCATTGTGTTCCAGGGCCCGGGCAATCATCAACCCAATGCCAGTTCCACCACCAGTCACAACAGCAACAAGACCGTTGACGGAGAAGAGGTTTGACGCGTCCAGGGAAGACATGATGTAAAGCTGGTGTTGAGGACAGAGATGTTCGGCTCAGCTGGGCCAGCACTTGCAGAAGTCGGAAGATGAGCGACAAAAGCTGGAGCCAGAGTAAGGTTACAATATCACCATATGCGATTTCAGGCACATAGATGATAATGACGATCAACTCTTTATCTACTATATCATAAAAGAAAAGTGTAAAACATTGGTGAAACCTCAATGACCATAGGTATCGAGCTCAGCTCTCGTCGCGATCCGCCGGAGTAAACATGATCACCGGCTGCGGTGACTGAGTCGGAGATTCGGAACCAAATTGCATTCAACCCGAGCCTCATTTTGACAGGGTTGGCCTCTGCGCGCTGGTCCGCCTGCCAGGGGCGGATGCATGTCAACTGGTGTTCCGCAGGCCCCACTGATCGCAATTAAGCTTGTATACACAGTAACATTTGAACCCGCAGTAGACCTACATGATCCCTGCATCTCCGTATGTCCTACCGTATACCTCCGAACTTATTGCGTGCAAAAATGTCCCGAGCACTCGGTAGCTTTAAACTCTAATCCAGCCTGGTCGGCAAGAGTTAAGGTTTGCAGGGATACCCGAACAACCGATATGCCGAAGTCCACTGTGTCAGACGAGACTCCTGATTCCAGCATCAGTCGAGCATCATTCGATACAGAAGGTGAGATGTGATGTGACCTCACCAAATGCCCATCGTACCTAACTCTGATCGCTTCGATGTTAATATACTAATATTAAATTAGACTCACTTTTTAGCATTCTTAATATATTCAATAAAATCTAGAGTAATTTTAAATTTATTTCGATATAATAATAATAGTTGAATTAATTGAGATATTTTATATTTACCTTTTAATTTAATGAAATAATATATAATCTAGGAATATTTAATTTAAGAAGAAACTTATTTTTTAAAAAAAACACTTTAAAATATTTAGAAGTATTTTAAAATTGCTTTATAAGCTACTAAGAAGTAGGTATTTAAATGAAACACAGTGATTATAGTTAGGGGTAATTAAAATTTAATATAGGCAGGCCATGTTATGCATATCGGGAGCTGAAGATGGCAAGGGAAGCATCCCCCACAGGCTTAATTGCGCCTTCTATAAATTCAGTTTCGTAGGCCGTACAAGTGGTAGTTCTGAGATGTGATACTGACAACCGCACCTGAAACCTGCCAATTTGCTATTTTATTTCTTGATAATATGGGATCCGTTGGCTTTGACTCAGCCTTTGACGGCGTGAATGGAGCCTGCCCTCCATTTCCGACAGACGTACCAGTCGCTCACATCTCCAACATCTCCCATCAGAAGATCCTGGACGGAGATGTCGAGGAGATTGCCAAAGTAATCAAGTCCGCCAGAGAAAATGGTTTCTTCCGTGTGGACCTGCGAGAGTCCGAAACTGGCAAGAAGTTTCTTGCGGCAGCGCAAAATATGTTTGTCCTGGCCAAGGAGACCTTCGATCTCCCTACGGAGACGAAGCTCGAGGACAGCATCCTCAAACATGGTCAAGACTTGTTTGGGCAAGTTGATTCAGCAGCTGCATCATCTGCTCCGAAGCACAAGCTAACCTATGCTCTTTTACAGATACAAGGGATTGGGGGCTTCTGTCGTGGATAAGGAGGGAACTCCTGATAACAATGAGCAATACTGGATCAGTTGTGGAGATATTGAGGGCACCGGCAAGCACTCGCGTGCCATCTACAACGACGTTATCAAAGGCAAAAACGCCCAGCTCAAGGAGTTCATTGACCTCGGAAAGGCTGTCACAGACAGATTCTTGGAGGTCTTTTCTGCCGTCCTCGCAATTCCGCCCGAGAGCGATGATTACTTGACAAAACTCTACAGCCATACCACCAACTCGGGCAGCCACGTTCGGCTGCTGAAGTGTCCGCCTAAGCCTCAGGATGCAAAAGTCAGCCTGCAGCCACAGTGAGTGCTCCCCCAGTACGAAACTCCATCATTTTGGACGGGAGCCAGGTCGGAGGGCCTTTTGGTGAAGTCCCCAAAATCCATAAGGCGATGTGTTAGGAGTTCATTCAGTTAACGCCGCATGTCTGTAGCACTGACTGGGGAATGATGACCGTATTGTTCAACATGCTCGGTGGCCTCCAGATCTACGTCCCGGAGGACCGTGTCGCCCCTGGCGAACAAGCCGGCTGGAAGTATGTCAAACCTGAGCCCGGGATGGCAATTTTCAACCTCGGTGATGCGTTTGTGAACTGGTCGGGTGGAGAGCTCAAGAGCAGCATCCACCGCGTCACGAATCCCCCTGGCGAGCAAGCCAATTACACACGGTACAGCCTGGCATATTTCACTCGTCCCAACAACGATGTCCTATTGAAACCCCTCGGCAGAAAGGCTGGCGCCCCCGACGAGGCTAAGGATTACCCGACCTTTATCCAGTGGGCTATGAGGAGAGCTTTGGCTGGCAAGACCGATGGCTTCAAGAAGGACGACTGGGAGAAGGGCCAGGGAACAGAATCAGCCCTGAGCGCTCAAGCAAGAGTTGCGGCCTAAATTGTTGGCGCCTGTTGGCGCTCTTGCATGTACTCGTTATAGTTAAATATAAATAAAGCCGTTCCCTCAGACTACATTAATAACACATTTTACCATAAAATCCGCATTAGCCTACCCTTATTTTACTTTAATTAATATATAACTTAGTTTACCAATAAGTAGACTATATTATTAAGTAGATTAATTTTACAATATTCACTAACTTCTATTAATTCTAATACTTACCTAAAGCTAAATAAGTAATAAAAGTTTGTTTAATAGCGTTACTAACAATTACTTAATTATTAGTTTTAACTTAAAGTATATAATTTAAAGAGTGTAAAGGAAATATCAGACTATAAGTAATAATTAATAAATATCTTTTTTATGCTAATTATATTTTTAATTAGTATATTATCGTATATTAACTATTATTTCAAGTATTTAAATATATTGCTTACTTTATATATGGTAATATATATTTACTTCTCTAAAAAAAAGGCTTTAACTACAATAAAGCCCATTTAAAACTTAACGATAATATAAAGATTATATTAATGTATAAAGTTATTTAAATCTTTAAACATTCATTTTTAATGATTATAAAGAATATATTAAGGAATATATTAGGAAGAATATATATTTAATATTGTACGGGAATTACTATTAATTAGAATATGAAAGACTTTCTTTATCTGTAATATAAAAATATAGCTAATCTTTTATTATATAATTATCTTATTAGCTTAAAAGGCTAATATTAACTTCATTTTATGAAGCTATATAAATTTAGTTCAAAGTTAAATTTATTTTAAAGAAAGCGAGAAAATGTATATTTATTAGGACGTTAATTAAGGTGCTTTATAAATGGGAATTAAATTTATATTATCAAGGAACTTTTATATTTTAATAAAATAATCTTTTTTAATACTAATTAATACCCGTAGGTAATAATAAATTATAATATATAAATAAGCTTTAAAAAACATAAATATTTAAATTAATAACTACTAATTAATTATAATTATTAAATATAATATTAATATTAATAAACTATTATTTTTATTGTTCATTTTTAGGTATTTATAATTCTTAAGATAAATTATGAACTTAAGTTTTTTTAATTCTTAAATAATTTATTTTACTTTAAATAAATAAGTAAATAATAAAGCTAAGTTAAAATTAGTTTAATATTTTACTAAAATATATAAAAGTTAAATTATAAATTATTATATATTGATCATAAATAATTATAAGAATTATATTATTGGCTGGGCCACATATTGCAATATTAGTAGTGATTAATGGTTGATATTTAATAGTTGCTAAAAGTAGGTAAATATATAGGTATTGCTAGCTATAGGCTTAAATAAGTAGAAGCCAGAGGCTTAGTCAGCCCCTCACTAATATCACTACTGGCCATTCACCTACTATAGTGACTACAGCTGGGAACCAGCCGTATTCAACTATAGTAGTAACTGTTGCCCCTGTGGCTGTTTGCCTAACTATGCTAGATAAGAGTGAGAATAATATTAGTTCAAAAAATATTTTTATTACTTATGGTAGTATGTAATTATTTATTATATTAGTTATATTTCCTCATGTAAATTAATCCCCAAATATTTATACTTATTTAAGATTACAATATTATATAAAAAAAGATAATAACTTTTAAGCTTTATTAATAATTATTTATAAATTAATTATATACATTTTATAGTAATTTATATTAAAACTTTTTTCAAAACATAATATTAAAGCTGTATCTAAGAGTAAATCTAATTTAAGAAGTTAAACTTTTTATTTTCAAGCTGAATATCTATTCCAGAAATCTAATATTATTAATTTTTATCTTTACTTAACAAGAAGAGTTCTAATAATCGTTTGAATATTTTATAAACTTATAGAATAATAATTTTATTATAAAAGAAGATTTAGTTTTTAAAAATAGGCCTCATTTATTATAAAGAATATTAATTTGCTTTTAAAAGTTTTATAACTAAAAATACATAAAAGAATAAATTTGAAAAATTAAGTTCATGTATTTAAAAAGGCTGATGTAGTATTTATTAAATATTAAACGTTTAAAAGAACTTAAATATAGCTAAAAGGAGTACTTATTTTTAAGGAATCTTAGGTAATAATTAAAGAAAAGGAAAAAAGTACTTATTAATACATTAATTCATGACTATTAAAAATAATTACAATAAATTAAGTAATATATTATTTTATAATAAAGTAATATAATAGTAGAATATATAAAAAGATTTTAAATTAAATATTAATATAATATAAAGCATTTCTTTAATGATTTATTAAGTTAATATTTGTAATTGGAACGAGCTTAGCAAAAGAGTACCTAGACTTTGGTGTAAGAGTTACCCTAGGACTTGGTTAGGCATTGTTCGCTAAGTACCGCCCAGTGCGTGCTTGGACGCAAAGGATGAGTTTGGGTGCCGTGAGTCGATTATTTTGGCCTGCATTTGCACCTAATTCAGACCTCTGTACACCTTATTTCTTACCAAAAAAGTATATAACTTAGGGCATTAGATAGCCTGATTTCTGAAGTTTGTATATACCTAATTTGGGCATGGTAGGGCTGGTTGGGCTAGTTGTCGGCACAAAGATGGTGTGTTGGAAAGGCGAATTTTCCGGCATTTGCAAGTTTGCACCAGAGCCTACCGAAGCGTGCCCAGGGGTGAGGCGACGTCGGGTATATTAAGGAGGGCTTTACAGAAGCCCAACTTAATTCAATACAAATTTGTCCAGACCACTGTCAACTGTCCGAATTCGCCTCAGAACACCAATTGATTGCGGACCCTGCCGGACCACACCGCTGAAACTGAATTGCGTTGATATCTTCAATTCATCAGATTTTATACTTTTATTACCACAGGTTATTATAATAAATATTTCAATAAATAAATAAATACATGAATAATATAAAAATTAAAGATATAATCAGTATTAAAAAGCGTTACTTTATATAAACTTTAATACTTTCTAGCCGTATTATATTAATATTAATCCTTTTATATTTATGAGATCAATTAAATCCAAGTAATTAAGTATAATTACTTATTGAGCCTAGGGATTTGAAGAGCGTCAAATAACTTGATAGTAGCTTAAAGTTAATAAATTTATTAAAAAATAGATACGTTTTAGTCCTAGCTACTTCTTACTATCTACATTAATATAATACAAAATACATTAATAAGTAATTTATAAGTGATTACATACTAACATTTATAGATTCAATTAAATTAAAACGTAAATACTTACTATATATCATAGCGTTAAAGACCTCATGATAAATCCTGCTTAGTGACTTAATATAATATAAATGTTTAATAATTAATAATTAATTAAATAGAGTACTTATTAAATATATTATTAGTTAAAGTACTTATAAAATTTCCTTATAACTTTTCAATATAAAAAGTATATTTAGTCTTTTATTACTATTTTATATAATGTTAAGCTTATGAATCATTTAAGGTTTTACTTATAAAAATATATATATTTACCCAAAGTTAGTTATTTAGTCTAATTATTAAAAAGCTCTTTATAAAGATCTAAATATTATTAAGAATTAGTTTAAGATTGTTTTATTTATTTATTAATATACGATTATTAAGAATTTATAATAAAAAACTAGCTATATAAATATTAAGTATAATACTTTATTATTAATGAGATATATTAATAAGCTTAAAAGGACTAACTTTATTCAGCTTAATAATTACTAAGAAGTAATATTTACTAAATATGTAATTAGTAGTCTGAATTTTTATTATTTATTATTATTTTAAGTATTATTATGTTTAAGTTTTTTATTATATACTAGGTAGTTAAGTTTAGGTTTATTAAATTTTTTGGAGAACAAAATAATAGGATGCAATTTTTTTATTTATATATATATATTATTAAATATTTATTTTGATTTAGCCTTAATATTATATTATATTTGCTTTTTAAATATATATATAGTAGGATAATAAATAAATTTCTTTATTTTTATTAATATATATCTTAATTTTAATTCTTTCGTATATTTAAAGTAGTATTTAATAACATCTTTATAAATATAATATTAAAGTTATAATTTACAAACTGAATTGATTGTGAAATTTAAGCTTTATTCAGATATCTTG
>NQMI01000283.1:9730-22919 GCA_002270565.1 Stenocarpella maydis | reverse complement strand
GCCCCCCCCCCCCCCCGGCTGACGTCCACGCGTCTTGGTCGCAAATACGACGGTGGTCCGTCGTGGCTCTTCAAGGGAGCGTCCCCAAAGGCCGAGCATTCGCGGCTCCAGGTTTGCTTGCAAGACCCGAGGAGGGAGCTGCGGATCATCTCGCTTGTTTACCTTATTTCTTGGCGGTCGATCGGCAGGCAGGGCGTGCGCAGGTACTGCTGGCTCGGTCATGCTAACCATGATCCATGCTACGATAGGGCTGCTAGACTTCATGGCCTTTCCAATGGCTACCCGGAGAACAGATGCCGCCAAGGCTCGCCAACCCCGTTCATCCCACGGGCAACCAACTACGACGGCAGACAGACTCTGCATTGACCTGAACTTGCTTGCCTCGAGCTCCTATCATCAAAAGCTTGACATCCAGGCCATTGCGGGCCTCGCCCCCGCCATCGAGGACAGGGCGGGCTGTGACATTAATAACTGACGGATTGGCTGGCGAGGATGTTTCAAAGAGGGAGCCCTCCCGGCTTCTGGCTGTCGCCCCAAATGATCTCCATCTGGAGATAACAAGATCGACGACATCCTGATTACTGCTGATCGCCTTGCGCCGAGGGTCCCACCAACCAACCGTAGGCGCCATCCCGCCTGTCACCTGCAGAGCCCAGGGCCCAAGGACGCCAAAGTGAAACGGCAAACGTGTAGCTGCACCCGACCCGATAGCCCTGATGCCGGATTCAGTGGGCCAACCAGCCAACCCGACTCCCGAACTGCTCAAGCGCCGCCACATAGTGTAGTACTGCGATGCAGATTAGGGCATGCAGTATGTACTGCACATTTCTTCGGGCTCGAGAAGTCACTATACTTGGCCGTGGTGGACGGCCAACCGCCCGACTGGTACTCCGTATATACCCAGGTACGTATATACGGGAGACTCTGCGGCACAAAAGAGCCGTCTTGGCTGCCGTGCACGTCGTTGGCCAGCCACAGCATAATCCAATACCAAGGACTTGGGTCGGCTTTGTTTCCTATTTCTACGAGGCACGTTGCAATCGACAAAAGCTGCGGGGTCGGCGAGGCATAACGACCTGATGCTGCAAAACTCAATGGCTTCCTTCGCGGCCCGACGGGATGTGGCGCTCCACGAAACGGGACAGCGCCATGCCAGACTCGATTCGCGGTGTGGATATATACATAAGTGACTGGAACCGAGAACGGGCTTCGTCATTGTGTGGGCTTTCGCGTCTTATTTTGTTGCTTCCCTCTCCCTGGCGCATAGATGGATTAGAAAGGAACTGGGGTGGAAAAGAGGGCCCCGCCACGAACCCACGCGACGCGTAATGCCCTTCCCACACTGGGCCGCATCTTGGTTGACCTGGCCCGGGGGTAACACAGGGCAAAGTCACAGGACGGAAGATCACCGTTGCAGGAGTGGGCGGCCGATGACAAGTCCGGGTTTCCAAGATGCTGCTAATGCAGTCAGCATCTGCGAGGACGGCGTGCAGGACGTCGGCATAGGGGCTCGACGGGAATCGAGAGTCTCTTCTTCTTTCCAGGCTTCCCACTGTACTGCAGCCGGCGAGGTTGATATCATCGTCCTAGGCTGCTCCAATGGCCATTCGGCATGGAGAGTGGATGGCAACAGCCGCGTCTTGTGGGGACTTGCAGTCATTTTGTCCGGTGGATACCTCAAATGCTTTAGTCCAAGGCAGTGGAGCCGACGACCGGAGAGGTGAGCAGCCTCCCGCCCCTTGGAAAGCCAGGATGTCGATCATCGGTGCCCCATGGTGACAAGCCGGGTCAGGGGCAAGTAGTGTATGCGCCCAGATACTGCTGAGGACCTTACCCCCTGTCTCCTCCCAGGTCCTGCCGGTTGCTTTCTTTGGCACTTGTTCCCATCTTTTCTGATTGTTTTCATCTGGTGATCCTGACATTGTCGCCTGGTTGCCTCGCCAGGGATTGATTGCCTGTCACAGCCAATACCGGGCCCATATATTCCGCGCAGGCTGTGGCTTGTCGAGTAAGTCGATACAGACAGATTCTTTGCCGCTGTTGACGCCAACCTGTGCTCCGCCTACACATTTGCTTCTTTCCAACCTTCCTTTTCTATTTCCAGTCATTCGTCTTTGCACATTTCGAGTTGCCTCCTCAAATCCATGTCTGCTGCTGATAATCCCGCCGTGTCATTCCTTCAACTCCACACCATTCTACGACACTCACTCACTCTCTGCTCTACAATTTCTGAATCTGTTTCCTTTTGGTTGAACACCAATAGTGATCCTCACTGTATACCAGCGCACGTCATCTGATCAAAATCAACAGATAAGAGGGCTTCTCAATCGTCAGAGGATTACTTCCCCAACACTATACCCGTAAACGCCATAACAGCCAGAGCAGGAGGGGCGGGCTCCCTCACTGACTAACATGGCACAACAAACAACCCCGGCTCACTCACAACAGAGCAAACTGGCACCGCCGGGCCGATTCAATACCATGCAAGAATCATTCCTGAACGAGAAGGCCGAGTTCGGGAGTGGAGCAGACTTCGACACATTTTTGAACCAAGAGCCCGCGAGGGCGCCCGTCTCTCCCGGTGTTGCGTCGTCGTCGTCATCGGTCACAGTGTTTGACCCCACAAGTAGTCACCGTGAGAGATACTTTGACTCCGAGGAAGATATGACCAAGGAGAGCGCGCCGTTCCTGTCGAGAGATTTGGAAAAGGAGGAGAACAAGAAGGCCACGCTAGAACATATCACCTGGATGTCCCTGCCTCACAAGGGCCAGCTGCTCATCCTGTTCATGTGCCGGTTCGTCGACTTCCTTCAGGTTGCTAGTCTGCAGGCATATGTCTTCTACCAGCTGAAGCACCTGGCCGGGCAGCGGACGATCGAGGCCGGTGGTTCAGGCACGTCGAGCAACACCTGGGATCCGTCTCATCCTATGCTGACTCCTCTACAGAGGCCATTCTCTCCGATGCTCAAATATCAGCACAAGCCGGTCTTCTGACCGGCTGCTTCACCGGGGCTCAAGTCCTCACCGCCATTGCTTGGGGCAAGGCAGCCGACTCGTCGAAATGGTGGGGCGGCCGCAAGACGGTGCTGCTAATCGGCACTCTGGGCACAGCCATCGGCTGCCTTGGATATGGCTTCTCACAAAGCTTTGCGGCCGCCATGGCGTGGCGCATCTTCTCCGGCTCCATCAACGGTCTGGTCGGCATCATCCGCACCATGATCTCCGAGATCACCGTCGAGAGGAAGTACCAGTCCCGGGCCTTCCTCATCCTGCCCATGAGCTTCAACGTCGCCGGCATCCTAGGCCCCGTCATCGGCGGCTGGCTCGCCGACCCGTCCATGACACTCCCGGCTTGGTTCGGCCCCGGAGCCCCCTTCCACTCGCCCATGATCGAGGCGTACCCCTTCGCCCTGCCCTCCATCATGAACGCCGTCTTCCTCTTCGCCACCTTCCTCGCCGTCTTCCTCGGCCTCGAGGAGACGTCCAAGAGCAAGAAGAACTCGTTCGATCCGGGCCTGTACGCTGTCGCTCGCGCAAAGGCCTTTGTGCTCCGCCGGCCCCTCGACTACGTCTACCACTCGCGAGCTGGATACTCGGAACTTGGCCTCGACGACAAGTCCGAGTATCCCCAGCCCGCATCCCCAACCGAGCCCAAGAACCGCAAAACCCTCCCCTTCAGCCGCATTTGGACCAAGAACGTCATCTGCACGCTGCTCTCGCAAGCATTCTACGACTTCCATCTCGGCGCCTTCACCAACATCTGGTCGCTCTTCCTCTCGTCCCCCCGTCCCGGCTTCTCGTCCGCCCACGTGGACGCCAACATCCCCGGCGCAGCTGCGGAGGTTGAGTCCCGCGGCATGGGCAAGCGCAACCTGCTCTGGTTCGCAGGCGGCCTGGGCATGCCCGCGTCGACGGTCGGCAACGCGACGTCCATCCTTGGGGTCCTGGGCATGCTGCTGCAGGTGGTCATGTACCCGCCCATGCACGCACGCTTGGGAACCCTGCGGTCGTTCCGCTACTTCCTCGTCATCTTCCCCCTGGCGTACCTGCTGGCCCCATTCCTGGCCGTGATGCCGCAGTCGACCAGCGGTGACGGCACCACCGCGACCTCGACGGTGCTGTGGTTCGGCATCGTGTTCATCCTGTTCCTTCACACCTCGGCCCGCACCATGACGCTGCCCGCCAGCATCATCCTTCTTAACAACTGCAGCCCGCACCCGTCCGTGCTGGGAACCATCCACGGTATCGGGCAGTCCGTCTCGGCGGGCTTCCGTACTGTGGGCCCCATCGTCGGGGGTTGCTGGTATGGAGTTGGGCTGGACTGGGGCATGGTTGCATTCAGCTGGTGGGCCGTTGGCGCCGTCGCTGTTGGCGGCTGGCTCTCCAGCCTGATACTCTACGAGGGCAGCGGTAAAGAGATCGAGTTGGAGGATGATGAGTGAGTTACATCTACCAGCTCTTATAGTCGCATTTCGTTTGTTGGTGCATGAAAAAGGGTTTGTTGATATCATGACTTCGGTGTACATATATTCCGTAGCGGGACTCTAAGGCACCCCATAAGCCTTGCGCAAGTGCTCAACAGTTGCGCCATATGCAACAGTTAGTACCCTATACAACGAATAGACCTTTTTTAGTGTAATAATTATATGATGACTTTAAAGGGTTATCTGTCTACTTTAGCATAAAGTATAGCTCAAAATAGAATCTAATTTCGGAGCAGTTCTCTATAAATAGCTGACCTAAAATTAATAAAGATCTTAAGGATCTTTAAGGTCTTTAAGTTGCTTATTTAATTACCTTCTCTTAACTACCTACTCCTAAGGTTATTATAACTGCCTCTTTATAGCTACTCTTTAGCTTGTATTACTGTACCTGTGGAAATTGGGTTATGTGACCTTTATACCTAAAAGTCTATAAGCGTTGCGCAGGGTGCAACTATTGCGTACAAGAAATTGACTGTGCTGCAAGTAGTGATAGCAGGGATAAGTGCAGACGGGAGTAACAGGGCCGAGCTAATACCCTAGGGGTCTAGGAAAGAAGGGGCCGTTCAGGAAGGAAAGGGGCCCTCTAGAAAGGAAGGGGGCCTTTGAGAAGGAAGGGACTCTTTTAGGAAGGAAGGGGGGGTCTGAGAAGAAAAGGGAGGGGTCTAAAGAAGGCCCATACTTCCTCTTATCTTATCCTGGATTTATATCTAATCTAACATTTACTGTTAAACCCAGTGGTAGGAAACTTCATAGAGAAATAACTCAAACATAGTTGGGAGCGTTCCTCGCAAGCTCGGCCCACTCCTGTCTGCACTTAATCAAGCAAGGCTTAGAAATGATGCAACTGTTGCATGCTTGCGCAACTGTTATGGGGTGCCAAGAAGCACTGGTACTGTAGCCAGGAATTTTTCCCGGGGTGGTGTATATATCAATGATAGCATGGCGAGGTTCTTATAATATCATTGCGGTATTAGATGAAATGTTGCAGTTCCCAGAGTGACTGATGAGGTCTAGAAGTGTACCAAAACCAGCTGGATTGTTGAATTCCAATCGTCAACCTGGGCAGCCGTGGAGAAGAACACTATATCTCGGGATACACCATGTGAAGGTACAAGGCAGAGTCAGGGGATTTTCCGATTATCATGTAGTGGTTGACAGTAAACGAATCGGCATTCATACACGACCCAATTCGACATATGTCTGCTATTGTAGGCGAGTAACATTGACTGGTATTGTCTATTATCCCGTATCACTCTGGATTGTGTTGGACTCCACCCTTTGTTGTCAGAGTTGCTCTGGTGGCAGCGTCGCGTGTATGGTCAGTTCTATGGTCGATGAAACTCGCCCATGGTGATTCTAGTCAATCAATAGAAAACTCTAAGGTTGCATAAGGTCTATTGTGTGGTCTGCCCTCGATTGGAGTATCAGCGACGTCTGACTACTATCGAACATGAATCGAAACCAAATATTAATATGATTCCATCCTTCGAAAGAACCCAAAACAACTCCTATGATCGGAAACCTGCTGTTTCGGAATTAGCAGACAAGCTTGCCGTCGATGACACCAATGAAGGAATCTGTTAAGGTACTAGTTAGAGAGCGAAGGGATAGAGTAAGGACTGGAAGACTAGGCTCGATACATTAAACTTACTCAGAATAAAAACGTCATATTACTCGCCAGTGCCACCTCTGCACGGGCCATAGCAGCCGAAGTCCTCGCCAAAGTGCTAGTCGCCTCCATAGAAGGTGTTGTTGCAGCCGGTGACAGAATCAGTGAAGCCTCCAGACGGTGGATGAAGCGTCAGCTGTCAGAAGACCAGCCGAAGCAGGCGTTGAGGTTCAGCTGAGACCAGTTCTCGGTATCATCAACATTACAGGTGGCTCCGAGCAACAGGGAACGGCCCTTGACACCGTTGAGGTCGGACAAGGTGAGGTTGCTGCAGGATTGGAGAAAACCCTCGGCGGCGAAGGTGGTGCCGCTGAGGGCGAGAGAGATGGCGATGACGAGATGGGGCCTTCATCTTGATGGTTGATCTCTTCGAGCGAGCTGGAGTGTACTTGAGATTTTGTTGTTTTGCGTTGAAGGGGTAATTATACTGGAATGGTATGGTTTGCTCTAGTGGGTGAGACCAAGGAATGGCTTTTAGTACTCCATACCCACACAGTTGCCTTCCATTCAGCCTTAATTCATCCGATAGAGTCACTGCCCATACTTCTCTGAGGGCACAAGTGAATTTCGGGAGATAGAAGCTGAAATCAGTGAAATGGATGAATCACTGCCTTGAATGATCGCAAGACTCCACACCGGGCAGATACTGAACATGTGACCGCGAGTGATAATATTTGCGTTGACTTGATGGAGATAAAACACAGCAGATTTCATCTCTCGGGAGCAACTTCACTGTTCCAGACGTCTTCGATCCAAACAACATCAGGGAGACCAGCGCTCCAGCCTACCACTGCCTGCAGCACGCTTACACGAAGCAGCGCGAGGCAACCTGTCAAGATGCGAATTATCATCAAACTCATTCTTCTCAGCTTCAGCTTGGCTTTTTTGGGTCAGGCATGGGAAGGAAAATGCGTACGTAAAATCCCAACGAAGCTTGCACCTTTCCGACAGGCTTTGAAAACGCAGAAACTTCCTGAATCATTGAATTGGACTGCCTAACGCACTATTCACCCACAACCACCTGAGCAATCTGTCCCAGCATCGGGTGTTCTTTTTCTTTGGATGTTTCTAACATAAAAGTGCAAACAATGCAGTGTCTACCGGGGTGCAGGACTTGCAGCTTCGAGTTTTGCAATGAGAAACGCGACTGTCCGGGTCCTCTTGTACGTATACTCACGCCCATCTCCGTCACGGCATGACTGTCACGGGTTCTCATCCTCTCACGAACATAATAGGCCAAGGGCACTATGCGAATAGTGGCGCCGGTTTTGCTCTTATCCCAAATAACCCTTGACCCAGGTACGGGAAACTTGTAACAAAGGCATTGGCTAGCAACGTTTTCCTACAACAGTTCTTCAACTGCTGCGCCGAGGAGGACATCATCAGGGCGAAGCTCACAGTGGATTAAGGCCCTTTGGAGGATCACAGTTCGTATCTAGGCGTATTTTCAGTTGGCTGTATTGAAGGTTGAGACTGTTAAAACTGGGCTGTTGAGTATGATGGGTTTGGTCCGCGCATAACATCCCCAGAAAGCCCCTGTTCTTGCAACATCAAGAGACTTCAGATCCTGGCTGCTAGTCTGGCAAAGTGGCACAGGGAGACATAGCCCACCGAGTAAACAGGGCCATAAAAGCTGATAACGAACATCTTCTGCTTGCCAATACTTCGTAAGTCTTCCAAATGAATGGTCTTTCGTAGCTCTCGTGCGAACATGTATTAAGTCAACATACCGTTTCACGCACCACCCCCTTCACGCACACCCGGTATCAGACACCCCTTCTTAACTCGCCCTCAACTAAATATCCACATTACAACTTCTATATAAATCCAATCTTCTCATTAATTATACCATTCAATTCGTCATCTTCTTATCTATCTTCCAGTATACCTTATATTCCTCCATTATAATATCTCACTACTATAACCAACTAATTCAATAGGTTATCCTAATAATAAGCATCTAAAGACCACTACCTCTCTTAATGAGATCGGAGATTCGCACCAGAAAAAACGGAGGGTACACCGGTACAAGTACACCCCCAGTGCACCAACGTTTTTTTGCACCACCCATTCGCCATACAAAACAACAATATATAGTCATTAACTATACATCTATCATCAAATATAAATGCCACTATCATTACTTTTACTTGCCCCTATTGTTTCTTCTGCCCTGGTGTTTTGCTATTTCTTTCCTTGTCTGGGGCGTTCCTTAACCAATCTGAGCATCTAAATCTCCTCCTGGGTCTCCTTCTTGTTGCTGATGAGGTCCTTTATAGTCAGATCTACCTGTGGCAGCTGGTTGATTGTCTCACGAGCCCTTATATGGGGCTTCTTGGCTGCTGGCCCTAGTGTTACGGTGATCATTGCTGACGAGGCAGTCCCTGTAAAACGTTGCTTCGGAGGCTGATGAGTGGCTGGCTTCATGAGCCCTACCTCTAACTGCTTATCCCATTGGACAGCTTCTTGCTGGTTCTTCCTACTACGGGAGTCCTCTTGGTTAAGGGACTGGAGGGTCTCATCATTCCATTTGAATGCCGAGTTAATTTATTGCACGGAAGCCGTAGTTGCCCTTATTTTATTGCCTGCCCTACTACCTAGACTGGTGGTTGTTGAGGTCGTCTTCTTACCTAGTATGGCTCGCCTATGGCTGGCAAGAATTCCTTCTTCCTGCTTGCCAAATATACTCTCGTTATATAGCCGTCCCTTTATAGTAGTAACCTTCTCGGGCTTATGGATTAGAAGGAGAGGATTTGCAATCGAGAGGTCATAATTAAGCTAGTAGAACTTAGGGATATCCTCCTTCTTGAGTAGGTAATTGGCTTCCTTATAGTTAGCAATTCAGCTTGCGCAGGGCAAGCTGAATTAGGTGTAGATAGGGCAAATGCAAGTTGCAGGCGAGTAGTTACCCCATGGGATCCTCTTCTAAAGCATAAGAAGGGCGGATTTTCTCACTAGCATGAGGCGCTTAAGAGCTGCCCGTGCTACTTAAAGCGGAAGCTCGCTAAGCTACTTCTGCCTATTAAACTTCTCTAGTGCTGCTATCTTCTAATGGGCTTCCTTAGAATATAGGGTATAAGAACTATTGCTAATTATCTTATTAGCAGCCTAAATCAGATAGAGAAGGTTCCTTATTCTATAACTAAGGTAGACCTTTAGCTTCTAGTATATAGCTTCTATAGAGGAGGTTGCATATATGCTAAAGTTAAGGTTCTTATAGGTCTTATATGCAGCTTATTTAGTAATAATCTTTTCTTCCTCATTAATATACTAGGTCTAAAGGTAGTTAATAATTGCCTCCTAGTCTAAGAACTTCTCTTGAAGGTGCTGCTAAGCTATATTATAGATCTTATAATTAGTTGAGTACTCTATAAATTTCAGTAGGTTGAATAGAGCCTGGCGGGTGTAGGGGATATCCTTTAGATTAGGGACCTTTGCGGGTATTATAGCCTTATTTCTTCCCGGTACGTTTAGCCTAGCTAGATCTAGGCTCTCTTCCTTATTGGCTTCCTCCTCTTCTTCTTCCTCCTCTTCTTCTGCTATTGCCTATAGCTTCTTCTACTTCTTCTTAATGTGGAGGGTGACGTTTATATTAATATGGAAGATATAGAGTTGGTGGTGTGCCTAAGGGAATTTATGCACAATAGCATGAATTAGAGTAGTATTATAGTTGGTTATGCAGACTGTTGGGTTATTAGCTTGGTAATAGTGGAGGAGCTTGTAAACTTGCTTAAGAAGCTACTGGAAATTTAGTTCCTTCTTACTATTAATAATACCTTAGAATAGGGGTAGATTCTTCCTTATATGTGTTATTTAAGTACCTTAGAAGTATAGCATCTTCTTGTTATTTATTAAGTATATACAGTCCATAAATAGGCATTATATAAAGTAATTCTCTTGGATCTATACTATCTGCTCGGTTATGCACTAAAAGATGCCCGTAACTTTATTCTCATTATTAGTAGTAAAGCGATACCAATATCCCTTCTTCTTAAGTAGATCTAATAATGCTTGGGTTAGAGTATAGACTCCTTACTTCTCCTTACGCTAGCCTGCTAGCTAGTCCTTTATTATATTTAGGCCTATAATTATTTTAGGATATTGCTATTAGAGTGCTGCTTTAAGCTTCTTTAGCTTAGCTATTAATGGGTTTTAGGTAATATAAGAGAGAAAATCGCGCTAGGCTTCTATTAGCTATATCTAGCCACGCTAGGCTCCACTAACTTCTTAAGGATTGTAATGGGTATATATGCCCTCCTGGATCACAAGCTTCCATTTGCCTTCTATTGCCTTTATTGCATGGGCCAGTACCTTCCACCCACAGCCTGCTTTAATCATTGTAGCATTAGTTATTATAGCAGTTATGGGTCGCTAGTAGCCGCAGCTATACACTAAGACCACCCGATTTAGCTTAGACCTTCGGGTTACAATTAGAAATCCTATAGATTTTATAGCTTCATCTAAGTTAGCCTTAAGGTTAGCATAGGTCTCATAGCTATTATAGAAAAATTACAGGAAGGCAAGAGGATTGGAAAGTGCTGGTTGGCAACCGTTTATAGCATAGATATAGGCGTTCCAGTTGCAATAGTCTGTCTACCACTACGCCTTAAGATAGGTATAGTTAGGGACCTGCGCTATCACTACAATACCAGAAAATTTAATTCTGACTAAAAAAGATATATTTTTAATGGCAAGATAATCAATTATAAGAAGAATTTAGTCCGCATCATATATAGTAGGTGGTTAGCAAGGGAGTATTATTTGTAGGTAAAGGCGGGTTAGCAGGTCTGCGGGTTGGGGGGATAAAAAGCACCTGGTGGGTGGTGCGTGTGGTTAGGTGATGTTAAATGGGGCGCTCTGATTGGCTGTAGCGCAGGGGTTAACAATGTACCGGTGTACCCTCCGTTTTTTCCGGTGCGAATCTCCGATCTCCTCTTAATATAGCCTATATTATTCTCTTTAAGTCATACTAACTCATAAAGAGTATAATTCATCTTACTAGAAGCTATTCCTAATATAAGAGTTAATTTTAGCTTACTAGGCCCTTCTATAGGGCTGTTTAAGCTACCCCCCTATATATGTTACTCTCTGCTACCTTACTGCCTATATTGCTAATAATAATATCTCTAATACTATAAAATAATAACTAATAGAAAAGAACTAGCTATATTATTTTTTAATAAAGAATCCATCTATAAAAATACTAAAGGCTATATATATTAAATATTACTATATTAATAGCGCCACCTATAAGAATATTAATATCTTTTTTAACTATCTAGAGTTACTTAAGATTAGCAATATTTCTCTTAAATACTAGTATAATATTAATAAATTTAGCTTTCAATAAGGTAATAGTATTAATAACCTAATCATTAGCTCCTTAGCAGTCAATTCTATTATTAAAAAAACAGCCGTCTTGTATATATAGTATACCTTAATAGAGTATATTAATAGGGCGAGTAAGGCAATCCCTCCCCTTATTATCTTTAGAGGAAAATCTATATAATAATAATAGTTTCCTATATAAGAACTTAATAATTTCCATGGCTAGTTATTTATATACTTAAAGATGGGCTAGAGGAATAATTAAATCAGTCTATTATAGCTAATAATGATATTTTAGCCTACTACCTAGTCCTTTAATCTCAAGCAGTAGAGGGTCCTCCTTCTTAATAGCTATAGCTTACATATAACTAATGATTTTATACAATACTGCTTTAAATTAAAGATCTAGCTTATATTTCTTCCTCCTTATACTTTATGTATACTATAGCCCCTTAATATTAGTATATTCTTACCTTTAAAGAGAAGGTGTTACGGGGTGGGACCCCGGGTATTGACGCGGGCTGGCTCCCTCCGGACCCACTTGGGATTCCGCACACAAGAACGCGGATTCCGGACTTGCAGGATTTTCTTCTACTTTTTCTCTCCTTATCGAACCTAGCTTAGCTACGGCCAATGTACAGCGTTGACTTACATGCACCCGTCACAGTTAATAAGCATTCAATATTTTCTATAATATAAGTTAAAATCTATTATTAAAAAGTACCTTTATTAAAAGTAATAAAAGGTAATATGATTATATAACTAAAGTAGAATTAACTTTAAAGAGGAGAAAGACCCTAGAAGACTAATATAATTGTTTATAAAAGAAGACGAATACCTTTAATCTAGCTATTAAGATTTATAAAATAGTATTATTAATATACTTAAAGAACTATTTGAAGAATTAAATACTTTCAAACTTAATACTGTTATAAATAAAATATATTTACCTTTATATAATGTAAACCAAAAGAGATATTTAAAGGGCTATAAATCTATAAGACTTGAATAATATAAAAGATTACGAATAAATCTATATAATTGATTAAAAACTTAGAACTAATTATTTAAAGCTATAAAATTGAAAAAAACAGACTATTTTACTTAAGCTCTAGTAATTTAATAAATAAGATAATAGCTAATATTTACATTTAAACCTACCATTTTATTAAAGTTTTATATCTACAATAAACATACAAATATTAATGAAGTAAATATTTAATTAAAAGATAAGCTTGAAAGAATAAGTATTATATAAATATTAAAAGAGTTAAAGTAAAAATATCTTTTAAAAATAGTTACTTTAATGTTTAGATTTTTATATAGTTTAATAAGCTCTAAGCCATACTAATAAAAAACCTATTGTATTTATTGTATAAAGGCCTTAAAGATAAATATCTTTATGTATACTTTATATTTGCTATATATAGTTAATAAACTTAAGAATTTTAAGATTATAGAGATATAAATAGATAATAACTGTATATTTATAATTTAATCTTTCTGCTAAAAGAAGCAACAAGAATTATAGAAAAAGAAGTTCTATATAAAAATAAAAACAATCTTATTCCAGAAGTATTTAATTAAGTTTAATAAAGAGAGAATCTATCTTAAGAATAGAAATATTACCTTTATATAAAGGGAATAAGTAGATTAGTTATATTTAATAGACCTTTATATAAAAGATATTCCTCAGTAAGATATTATA
>NQMI01000282.1:1728-22964 GCA_002270565.1 Stenocarpella maydis | reverse complement strand
CCCTTAAACTAGGCCTAAAGGGACGAAAATTTCAGGATTTAATTATAAGTATATAAATAACAGTAGAAGTTTTTTCAAAACTTTTAGACTTTTTTCAGCTTATTTATTAAAAAGACATTGATTTTAGACTTCTATAATTTTATATTTTTTTTAATATAGGTTTATAACGAGAAGTTCTAGAGATTATGTTAAAAGAAAACTATAATTAAACTATATAGAATTTAAGTTACCCTGAAATTTAAATTTATTTATTAATTGTATTAATTATATTAATTCTTATTCAATTATTATTAATTAAAAAATAAAACAAGTTAATTAATAAATATAAATAAAATTTATAGTAAATTATATATAATTTTATATATAAAAAAGCTTAATTAATTTGTGATAATTTTAGATGCTTTAGAAAAACTTTTTAAAGGGTTATATATAAAGGTTTTTTATATGAAAAAGCAGGTTAGCTACTTCCTAGTCTTAGTTACTTCTTAATATCCTATATTAATAGTGTATAGTAAATTAAGAGTTTTTAAAAATTTAAATATTATTTAATATAAAGTATATTTTTTAATAAAAGTTAACTTTTTTTAATTAATATTATATTTATTTTAAGTGCTTTTAATTTATGAAATTAAGTATAATTAATATTAATTAATACTAAACTCTATTAATTACTTATTTTAAAACTAGTATTAAGGTAGCTTAAACTTAGTAAATTTATTAAAAATTATTTACTTTTAGTATTTTATATTTTATTTATTATTATATTTTATTATCATAAAATTATAATAAATATTATAAAATAGAAGTAGATCCTTTTGAGAAGATTATATCTTTAGTATTTAATTAAACGTTTTATTAAGGCAAAGGAAATGTTTATTATAATTCTTTACAATTGATTTTGTGAATTCGGCATAGAATTGGAACTGATTTTGATTAGTGCTAGGGACCATTAGTGTAGTGGATTATCACGTCGTTCTTATATTTGGGCTTTTACGCCTAGATATGGCTAGAGATGCGAAGGTCGCCAGTTCGATCCTGGCATGGTCCACTGCAGTTCTTTTGCCCTACCTATATAATATGTAAAAAGATTTTTTTATAAACGTCATTTCAAACCATTTTTTTTAAAAAAAGATTTAAATAAAGCTTTAATATAAAATAATAAATTTGAAATAAAATTTATAAAAAGATTTTTATAATAAAATTAATTTCATATATAATACTTATTAAAAATAATAATAGGTTTATAAGTATTACTAGTAATTAATAATATCCTACCTCCTTGCCTTTAGGGCCTATTCCTCCTTCCTAGAATAGCGTGCTCTATAAAGTATTTAAACTCAGTGGCTATATGTCTAACCCTCTTGTTGAGATGGCACGATGGCTCAAGTTTTCCACCAAATAATGTAGATTTTCAGAAAATGCTAGCCTAAGGAAGGAAGAGAGCAGGAGGGGCTTATCTATAAGGGGGCCCACGGTGCCCGTGGGCCTGACCCTTGTGACAAAGGGGTTTTCCCCGGTGCGCATGTAGCAACAGCTTGTGGGCGGTTGAGCTTAGGTAGTTTGCGCTGGTATCGTCCTTGGCATTGGGTGACGCCGACAAGCACGTCAGACCGGTGAGCAGCGGCGATAAGGGCCTGTGAATGGATGGGGTTTCAGACCTACCGTGTTATTGGGAGCCTGGAGATAGGGGCCTGCCTGCTTGCTTCGGTGTCGACAGTCGGACAAGACTTGTCCCGCCTTCTCCCCGACCTGGCGCTGTGCTGGTCCATCTCCTTTGGTCCGGCAAGTTTTCTTGGGCATCTTGGCACCGGGAATCCAGGCCACCCAGGTTATTTGGCACTCGCTGGGCGGTGACTAATCATAATCTCACAGCCGAGGCTGATCCAAGAAAGACTTCTTGATGCGGTTCGCGCGCCTGAGCATTCTAAGTTGGACCATGGAGGATGGCAGGCGTGCGTCGTGCGGAAACTCTGCCTCGATGCAAATGAGAGCCCTCCAACCCACAGTTGACTGTCACCATGCCAGTCGCCGAGCGGCTGACGCCTGGGGGTGGATGGTGGGGGGGCCAAAACGCAGTCAATCGCGAACCCGGATCGGAACCAAGGCCAAGTGACAGGCTTCTCCACCCCGGGGATTTTATGCTCGGGTGCGGAAGTGCAGGGTGCAGGATGCAGGAATGCCCTATGCAAGCTGGGCAAGTCTCTGTGCATAAAAGTACGGTCTCGACCACTAACTGCTTTACCACTCGGCCTTGAGGATTGGTCACCGCAACACGCTTCCGGCTGCAATATCTGGGTACCGCAGCCAGTGGAGCGGACTGTCGTACTTGTACCGGTATCCGGACTGCTGCTTCAAACGGATAGTTCCTCAGGGGGGTAGGTAGCGGTACCTGGTCGATCGCGACCGGTCCACGCGCGTCCCGGATGCGCGTGGCTGAAGGTGCCCAAGCTCACGAGATACGCCGCTGACGGCCTCTGGCTGATGACGGCCTTTTGTTGCAACGCGAACTGCAGGAATCAAGCATCCTGCACGCTGCACCTGACAATCACCAACTCGATGTGCAGATTCAACGCCAGGGGCCCCTCAAGCATGTGTCTGCCATCCAGTCAGCAGCCCTTGCGAGCCGTGGTGACATCGTGCAAGTGCCGAGCAGCGGCCAATAACGCGACCAGCAGATCCCCACGAGATGAAATGGAGGGAGGTGAGCGCCAAGCGTGTCCACATCTCGCCACCCACACCCAGGCCCACAGCCACCTACCGCCAGGCCGTAATGGGGAGGCGGATTCGCTCACATATTGCGCGCTTTCTCGCTACCGCCCACGGCTGGGTTGGTGTCTACACTATAACAAGGGAGCCCTTCCCGTGATATAGGGCCACCAAAACTGCTACTGTCCTGCGGCCCTCGTACGATAGGAGGCGAGCTGATCTGCCCTTTTCCGGGCCATTCTCCTCGTGTCCGTGGGGCTCTAGAATATCATGTACCCGTCCAACCCCGTGATCAACAGCCTGCGCCGGTGCCGTGACGGGCAAGATGGGCCTCTCTGTGGGCTCAGGTGAAATCCAGGTCAGAAGCAGGCACCCTACCGAATCCTAATTCCATTTTCGGTCGAGCGGCCTAGGTGCATCCCCGATTGGGACATTGCGCACTGGCCCAAACGGTTGTCATCTCCGCCAGGCGTGACATCGGGACTCGTCTGCTGAGAGCAGACCCCCTCCATGCTCACACAGTTAAGATCAGCGGCGCAGGCCAGACCGCGATCCCAGCAGGATGTGCCTATTGCACGCTCTTAGTTTCCCGGCATAGGCCCCCCGGTGGGGAAAGGGGTGTCTCAATATCTCGACGTTACTGGGCCTGGGCATGCTGGCCCTGAGATGCAGTGTCAACAAACAGTATGCAAGGTGGCTTGAGCCGAGAGACGTCGCGTGGCCCATGTACCTGCTGCCTTGCTCCCGCCAAACATAGAACCCTCGGAATCGATGGGCTTCGTGGCGGCCTACAGACCCAAGGACAGCCCAGTTATACAAAGTATCCAAATCTGGAACCGCAGTCCAGCCGGGTTCGTGGGAGAACAAGCTCTTGACGCGTACGGGCATGACGACCGCGCGATCCTTGAATCTTAAAAATGCCCCAGAGACTACTGCAAGACACTCGAGCGATCTCGGGCCATCCCCCAGAACCAAGATGGGCTGAATTCAGGCTCGGGTCCAACCGAGACCACACCAGCAGCGGGTTGTGTTCCTGTGGCGATTTGCTCGGTGCGAGATGAATAGCAACCAGAACGTTGCGCCAGACTGGGTTCATAAGAATTAATTACATATCAGATCAGTCTTTTGGAACTTCCCGGAAGCCCGTTAGCTTGCTGGTAATGCTTTACGGAGCGGTTAGTTGGAGTCGACGGCCCAAGGGCCATTGTTAAGCTTAAGTAGATATCCACAGGTGCCCAGGAAGGTACCAATCAAGCTCCAGGTGTGCCACCGTCGGTGCCGACCAACTTTGTCAGGAAACCAGAAACTCTAGCTCAGGGTGTATGTTAAGAGACCAGCAAGGGCAGGAAATATGACAAATGAAAGGTATCTATTATACTTTTGGAAGAAGCGGGCTTTGCTGAAAATACACGGATTCGTGTGATACATCAATCTTGGAAATCAGTACACCTTACTTGTTTACCTGATGATCTGGTATCGCATTCTCTTTGATCGCGCACATGTCCAAGCATATGCGTCATCAATAACTACAACCCGATTCTAGCTCTTATCAGAGGTGGCACTTTTGATATGTTTTCAGCCATTCAAGCTATGTCTGCTTCTGTCTTGAATACTCTTGGAGGATCCGGATATGATTGTTTCATGCTTTTATGACGAGGAGGCTCGCATACGCAACAAAACGGTGAGACATTTAGGGTGTAATGGTTCTCCTCTGTCCGGGAGCGTACTTGTATGTGTATTCTGTCATTATTTGTGCTTCCAAAAACAGCATTGGCTCATAATCCAGCTGACAACAAGCTGTCTGGACTGTAGGAATGGACGGGCTCGGAACCAACAAAACCAACACCGTGGCTCAAAAGACCTCCTGTTGGCACACATGATCTGAAATAGGAAAGGATTCAAAGCTTAAGACGAACTTCCTAATGGCATCCAGACTATTGCCGAATGACTCTTCCACACCAGCAGACACAGTTTGACCAGGGTGGTCTTGAGGCCGGGAGAGGCCAGAACCAGAACCATGGACCGCCAAGCTCGATGCTGCAATGGTATCATCTTGCTTGGACGAAGATACAAGGTTCTGTATACCACTTGAACCGGACCTTCGGGGGGTCAGGCGGGGTGCCAATTTGAGGAAAGTCTGGTCGTGATGGAACTTCGGTTCAGGGGCGGGGGTAGTGCACGACGAGGATTTCGCTACCATGTGAGGATGTCTTCGCACGCTACACTCTGGGGCGCTCACGGAGGACCAGACAATGAGGATCATTGGACATGAATGGAATACTTGCCACGTTGTCATTCTGACCCGGCGAACACGTGCTTGGTCGCGGAGCGAGGTAGGCCGAACAGAACCTGAGATGTCCGGAATTCAAGAGATTGCTCGGGACCGCACCCAACAAGGACAAGCCAGTCAGTGAGGCTTCTGCTGTTGCTGCCAGCTCGGCCCAACAAGACCTGGGTATCACCCACCCCGCTGTCTTTGGGAATACACAAGTGCAGTCTAAAGCAGTCTCCCTGTGGCTAGTTTGGTGACACGAGGCCAGAAGCGTGATGGTTGAAGAAATATTCCTGCATCCCGACTCCGAGCTGGATGAAAACGCATAGTATATAGCTTGGATCGTAGAATTTGGCATGGCGACCAAAGACCAAGAGCCGTACAAGGCCTCGGAGGGAAAGACATCAGGCAAAGAGCACATGAGAAGAAACACGACGGAAACCAAGTTCTGCTGCGTGGCCTGCAGGACTGTGTGTTCACTCGCATACAACTCCTCAGACCTCTGTGATCTGGTAATGGTGCCCACTCAGTACTGTACATGATGCATTGGTTTACCAAAGTTTAGCAGCGGGGAACGGCTCGAGGACTTTGGGCCCCAGAAGCATAAACCTCAGACATTGGATGCTCGTGGTCGGACAGGATATTGGTGGGCAAAAAAGCGGAGCGGCAAGGGACAATCATTCAAGGCGCTGGCCACGGCGTTTGCAAAAGCTCGTTTTGAGACAAGAAAAGAGTTGAGATACGCGCCGTCGGCCATTCTTCCGGGTCAGTTGCAAAGATTCCGAATGCACATTGGGCTGGAAGAACAACTGATATCCACAAAGCGAGTGTACACACCCCTTGAGCTCCGATATGGCCCATGTAGAATCCCAGGGATGGGCCCGCGCATTGATAGGTCTCGATGGAGTTTACCCGACCATGCCATTATTTTGTCAATTTGAATTGCCACCTCCGCCACAGTATACCTGGTTACATATGTATCTTGCCCGCTGGCCTCAAGAGCCTGGTGGAGACGGACTTGATGCTGGCGCTGGGTTCGACCACGAAACACCACAGAAGAAACAATAAGTATAGGAATTGCATAGGTGCGCATTAGAAAGACATGGCGTTGCCCTTGAGCCGACCCATGGTGATCATACAAGGACAGAGTTTCGGACGAAGTGTCTCACGTGCCCAGGACAGAGGGGCGTATCGCGGCAACACAAATAAGGCATGCCCGTTGTTGCGTGATTACAACCATTTTTTATCCCAGCCACGGCGCATCCAGGGAGGGAATGGCTTGATGAAACTATGCCGTGCCTTGCACGGAAAGTCACCGGAGGGCGGCCGCCGCGGGCGTCGCGAGAGAAGGCTAAAAGTCCCGACGAGGACCAGCGTCTCGTGCGCGACCGACAGCCGGGGCAGCTGTTACTCTTTCTGTAATTCCAGGATTCTAGCGCGTGGCCCAGCAAGCGCGGCCAGATACCCCTGCTGTCCATGCGCGTAATGACAGGCAATGCCGCGGTCGCCTGCTCGGCCAGTTTGGCCATGCATACCAGGTCATTCTCTGGGGAGCAAACGAGCGATCCACAGCATGGCTGTTCAGGATGTGACTGACCGGATCTGACAGGGCGGGAACGAGCAGATGGCGGTCCCATATACCGGGGTCACCAGCCGAGCCAGGCTAGCAAATAGACTGCCGACGTGGTGTACCAGAAGGTCGCTCTATAGGCGAAACCAAGTTCCGACTAGATCGTGGCCAAGGCCGCCTTACCATACATACCATAGCGGCAGAGGCCTGAAGGAATTGTGTGGGTTTTGGGTCCTGTTGATAACTAACTGGTGAGCCGCTACGATGGCCGTTGTAGGTATAGCTGACGCACGGGCTTTGGAAGGGATGGGCATGTCATGATGTGCAACATCTCGAGACAAGCGAGCTGCCAAGCCAGCACATGTCCTCTTGAGCAACAAGCTGAGGGGGCTTCCGGTCGTTTGTCACTCTGGTCAACGCGGGGCAAGGCATGTTTGTCATTGAGGTCGGCACGGAGATTTGGCCCGTGTCGAGTCGGCAGATCGCCGAGAACATGGCTCGTCAGACGTGGACAAGGATACCGTCCCATCCTGATCTGAAGAGGCGGTTGATGATCGGTGGCGAGGGTTGCAGGAGGGGGCAGTGGGAAGATCGCCTTGCACGGGAGGGGCTGGCAGGAGGGCGGCAGTTGGCCTGGCTGAGGAGGGCACGCGCGTGGCCGGGCGTGCGCGTGTCTCAGATGGCCGAGGCAGGCGAGGAGCAAGATTTCGGGTAGATCAGATCGGGATGCCAAAACTCGGGATGAAAGATTGCCAGTATGGTAGCGTCACCAGACGGCCCACTCAGCTCTGCATGCCGCCTGGACATGGGCTGGTCTGGTCCCAACAAGGCCGTGGGAACCCCGAGCGCTCGATCGGCTGCACCCGAGCGAGATGACAGATAATGCAACAGGAAACGGCGGCAGCCTCGCCAGGGCGAGCACCACAGGTGATTGGCAGCCGCGCAGAAACACATTGGACGAGCTCCCAGCACGGACTAGTCTGCGACCACGCTCCCCGGCCTTGGCCTATCCGGCAGCAAGGTTCAAGGGAATGGCCCGGCGTGACGCGGGAGGGCATCCCGGGCAGGGCAGGGCAGGGCAGGGCAGGGCGGCAGCAGCAGCAGCAGCAGCAGCAGCAGCACGTCGATCAAACAGGCTGCAGGGGCCCCGCCGGGGGACACCGGGTTATTTTACCCATGGGCTAGGCAAAAGGTGGTGCGGAAACGTCGCCGGGTCTGTCGAGAGAGGCGCAATCCGTCGTTGCTCGGGACCCGACATGCCGCACGGTGGTGGACAAGGGGAGACCCGAGTAGAGTAGAGAGTACTCGGTATAGGTAGGCAGACCGCCGCCACCATCACAAGTCGTGCGGGCACCATCTCGCGCTGGTGCCGCGAGGCATGCCTCTGTCGACCTGTTAGGTGCGCCTGTGCAGCGTCCGCGTAACATCAGCTCCGAGACAGCGACCAACGCGTCGGGATAACCCTGGGACTAAGAACACGGACCCATCTCTGGCGTCTGTTTGCCAGGCCCAGGGCAAACGGGAACAAGACCAAGGGCAGGCCAGTAGTCCGCGGTACCAAGGGGTAGCCCTCGAGGATATGGGCGCCCGCCTCGACTTACTAGGACGGGTGTCAAATATGAACCCCCCCTTCTCCCTGGGGCACGAGCCGTCTGATGTCGAACCATGGCGCATGAAAGCTGTGATCAGCCGGCAGTGGGCTGTATAGCCAGCGGCCAGAAACAGAGAGATC
The DNA here is from genome assembly GCA_002270565.1 of Stenocarpella maydis. NCBI lineage: Eukaryota > Fungi > Ascomycota > Sordariomycetes > Diaporthales > Diaporthaceae > Stenocarpella > Stenocarpella maydis. The sequence goes on along the minus strand of NQMI01000282.1, from coordinate 14,684 downwards.
CAATGGTGTCAGGGGGTGGGGGGGGGGCGGTCAGAGATCTTTGGAATTTGAGTTCAGGCCAGACGTGGTAAACAGGACCAACGGGCCGTGAACCGTCTGGAACTGGTCTGCATTGACCGAGTAACTGACTGACACTTTAATGCCGAGACGGTTGGAGATGGACGTCGGAGCAGGGCTGCCCAGGGCTTGGAGATGCCGAACCGGACCGGGGCGCGGCAGAGTGTGGTGCCGATCAGGCATTGCCTAGTAGTGACCAGGAAGAAGAGGCTTCCATGTGGCGCGCACGGAAGGAGTTCCCAGCAGCGGGGCGGAAGGGCTAGACTGCGAACAAGGCATGAAGACGCAGGAGAAGAAGGTATGGCACGGCATGGCACAGCATTGACACGGCCATGGAGGGACTTCTTTTCTTTTTTTTGGGGGGGGGGTTGATGAGAGCAGCACCCGACGAGAGCGGACACAGGCGACGTTTGGAGCCAGGACCCGGCTCAAAAGACAGGGCTGAGCTAAGAGGCAACTCGCCCCCTTCCCCTTCCCGCGGGCCCAACAAGGTATACTACTGTATTAGTTACCAACTTGGCAGCAAAGGTGTGGCCCGGAGACGGGACGACCGTCACGAGGGCGGCGGCGGCGGGAGCGGGAGCGGGAGCGGGAGCGGGAGTGGCGGCGGCGGCGGCGGAGGGCAGAGAAGCTGAGGCAGAGGCAGAGGAAGAAGAAGCAAAGCACACAAAGACACGGAGTCCAGTGCCCAGGCTGCCTGGCACCAGGCAGCCTGGTAGCGTGCCGACATGTCAACGATTCGGCAGTCGGAACCGTCGCACCATCAGCGCGGAGTTTGGGATCGTTTTGGGAATGACAGCTCGCCCGGCAAGGTGTGCCCGTTGTTGGTCTTGCGGTCAGACAATGACAGGGGCAGGGCACACGACACTATACACAGAGAAGGGGGGGGGGGGGGGGGGAGAGCGCGTGTGGGTGTGAGAGAGGAAGGGGGGGGTGGTTGGGGTGTCGCTCATGGCATCTATCTGGCTGCCATCCGATGTCAGTCCGCCGGATCGTACGGGAGCATCGGAGGAAAGGGTGATTGATTCCCTAGTAGGCATGTTATTATAGCTATTATAGTGATGGGACCGGGTGCCGGTGCCGGGTGCCGGGTGCCGTGTAGTGATAGGATGACATGGAAAATCAAACCGGGGGATTTTTTAGCATCTGACCCTGGCTGGGAAATGTGACCAGGCCAGTTGGGCCGACTGGTGTAGTCTACTGTGTATCCGTAGGCACATGCATATACATATACATAGAAATATATATGTGTGTGTGGGCATATATGTATGTGTGTATGTATATATATATATATATATATATATGCACACACACATATATATAAGTGCATGTGTGCGTGCATGTGTGCGTGCATGTGTGCGTGTGCATGTGTGTATGCATGTGCGTGTGCGTGTGAGGAGGCCCTGCACGTGGATATGATGCATACATACCTAGGTACTATGTAGACTTTGAACAGGCCTCTCACACGCTCATCCCGGCGGCAGTCATGTTCGTGTCTTGGCCTCTGTTGGCCCGTGGTCGGTGAAGGGGGGAGCGAGGGAGCGAGGGCGTGGTTCGAGGTCGATGGTTCGACGCCGGGAGATATGACAAGAGGGTCTGCACGGGTTCGGCAGATCCTGGTCCCGTTGCTACCCCTCTCCCTGTTCATGCTCTTGTTGCCTCCCCCTTCCCTGTCCGGCATGTCACCGCCCCCTCAGGCCCCTGGTCGTTGGTCCCTGGCAGGTGGGCCAGCCCAGTCAAAGTCTGGAGACGGCCTATCCTTGTACACTACGAGGTAGGCAACAGGGGCAACCTAGGGCGGGGGCGACGACGACGACGACGAGGAGGACGAGGAGGACGAGGAGGACGAGGAGGACGAGGAGGAGAGGGAGGAGGAAGGAGCCCTCGATGGCAGGGCCACTTCTTGGAGTTCATCCATGGCGCTGCAATGGTTCGTTGTCTGCCTGTGGGCGTCGGGGCCAATCTGGGCAATTTGAGTTTTAAGTTTTGAGTTTTGGACTTTTGACTCTTGGCTTTTGGCTTTTGGCTTTTGGCTTTTGGCTTTTGGCTTTTGGCTTTTGAATTTTGAATTATTTTGAATTATTTTGAATTATTATTTTATTTTGAATTATTTTTATTTTTTTATTTTTTTGCGTGTTGTTGTTGTCCTTGTCCTTGTTGTTGTGTTTTTGGCTCTTGAACCTTGGAATAGGCAGTTGGTCTGAGGGGCGGCAGGACCCGACAGACAGGTGGTCGATGCTTAATTCTCCGACTGCGCGCCCAGATCGGAGGTCTGCCGTGCCGTCTACCGTTGGACGGTGTGAATGTACGCTACCGTCAGTTTTTAATGTAGTGTATCCATAGCCTGCCTGCCGCCTGCCTGCCTGCCTGCCTGCCTGCCTGCCTGCCTGCCTGCATCCTCGCAGCCGTCGCCATAAAAGCCCCTGTCCGTTTTCAGACGGTACACTCTACAAGGCAGACACGTGACGAGAACTGCGGCACAGGGGACGTGGCCGGGTACGTGTCGGGTGCGTGTGTCGGATGTGATGAGGCACAGGGCGCTCAGAGCAGGGCGGCAGGGCGGCGACGGACGGAAGCCCTTGGCTCCCTTCCCTTCTCGCACATTTCTCGGATAAACCGGTGGCATCATTTGCTTGGTCCGGTCCCAAGATTGCTTCATCATAGCACCAGGGGCCCAGGGCTATACTGGAGCCGTGTGCTACCATATCAGACTCATATCGTGTGCTTGTCTCACAGGGGCAGCACAGTGCCGTACAGGCTTGCGGGAGGGGCTAGAGATGCAAGATGCCATGCCTCGTCATGTCCCTGTACAGTAGGTTACAATAGGTGCTGGTCTGGTGTCGGTCCCGAGCCCTCATATCAATCCCGCCTGGCTATGTGTCTATGTCGCCCCCCTTTTTGCCTACTGCCTGCACACAATGCCATGCCACGCCTGCCACGCCTGCATCGCGATGCATTGCCCTGCGTCGCAATCTATTTCAGCGTTGCAGTGTTAGCCCGTGTAACCAGCTCCTCTTTGGGGGGGCGTCGGCCCGCAGGGTGGCCGCCTCACCATCTGCCGTTATGCAAACACGCACACGCCATGCACATCTCAGCTATAGTGTACTATGATGTACTACCTGCTGAAGTATGAGGGCGAACAAGTCCCTGCCCAGCGAGGTACGGGGTACAGCCCGTGGGTGGTACTGTGTGCTCGGGCACAGCTGTGCCCACGAGGCCTCACGGGATAATAAGTAATATTGGGCGCGGCACAGAGAGCCGGCTTGACTCCTGAGACGGCTGTCCACCGGGCTCAATGCAGAGTGGTTCGTCCGTCCAGCAACAACATTTGAAATCACACAGGGAATGCACACCCACTCGTGCCGGGCCAGGTCCAGCCCGAGTCCAAGCCATCGGCACCCAACCGTCCGCGGCACCTCCCCCATGTCGCCCGCCAGGTCACGGTCACGATCGTGGTCACGTCTTCCCGACTATCGACGGCTCACCTAACTCTTCTAGTCGCTGCTTGTGATTTGCCCGGCCCCGCCCGTACGTGTGGGCGCGCTACACTGCACTATAGTGTAGTGTAGTATACTTGTTGCCCATATAGGTGGGCCAATGCAATGCCCACCACGCTCACGTCGAACCAGCACTGACCGGTGGGCGCATCGTCCAGGCCCAGGCCCAGCACAGGCAGGCTCCTTGGGCCATCACGACCAAACATCGCGCGGCTATACCGGTTCCCTTGCATCATAAGTCTGGCGTACCATGATGACACCTGGGCGTCCCTCGGGTCAAACCACCAACAAAGGCCCTCCTCTCCGCAAGGCCTCCATGGCGGCGTGGGGCCGGACGCTTCCGCCTCTCGTATCATTCTTGGTAGAGAGACCATCACCCGCATGCGGGCGGCCAGGAAACAAAACCGTCCATCTCCCCCGGCCCTCGGCGCCAGCTTCCCTCCTCCTGTGGGTCACATGCCCGACGAAACGGGGCTGTAGGGGTTGAAACATGTCCTTCCCAAGCCCCCTTTCAGGGGGCTCAGAGGCTCAAAACGCTGCCCCCATCCCCCACTTTAGTTCCAATCCTGCAGGGCAATCTACACCATCACCTTGACAGATTTGACAGCTCCCTGACAGGCATTGTTGCCCTGCAGCCGTGATGCCCCTGTGGTAATGCCACCCGGAAAGATTGTCGCTACACTAGGCACCTGTCGCTGCCTCCTGGCCCCTGTCTTTCATTTGCCCGCCGCGACGTTGCGCACCAGGCGGCCCCCCTGCAGCGCCAGCCAGAGAGGCATCGTGGTCTAGCAGGCAGTGTCAGCCCTCTCTGTTTTGTTACCGCAACGGCCGGGTCTCCCAGGCCCTCCCTGCTCTCAGTCTAGCTGGGGACTCGTCCTTGGTGTTGACGACCACGAGCACAACGCTCCTATCTCGGCTCCTGAAATGGCCAAAACCGAGGCCTTCGGCGCCGACGTGGGGCCTCTGCGGTGTTCTCGTGAGTGAGCAGGCGTGTGGGGGGGACGCCGTGCCTGGCGACTTCGGCACCTGGCTTCTGGCGCTGGCAGTCTGATAAACCTCCGTCCATCCGGGTCCTCCTATGTCACCAGTGAAATGCTCACAGCCACCGCGACTATTTCAAGCAAGCTTACTCCGCTCTTCTGGTCTCGTGCCAAGGGAAGTGGCGCACTCTGCCGCGAGGGAGAATAGCCAGCAGAGGTCTTCCGGCTGAGAACGAAGACGGCAGTACGAGATGCCCGACCATCTACCAATCAGCACGAGCCATACGGGTCTGCGTCCGTCCGTCCGCCAGCCAGGTAGAGCGTGCACATGCAGACTAACGGTGGAGGGTGCCCCGGAGACGGCCCAAGAATGCTGCAGTTGACTACAAGGAAGAGATATACCAGCCAAGAGGATATGACGACGGCTAGGAAAGACCCTGCCTCAGTCTGACGAGCTGTCTGCCCCCCCCCCCGGCCAGATGCCATGACAGCGCGCAACAGCCAGAGGTCCGAATTCTCTCGTCATGGGTACCACCACGCGGGCCCCACAGCAATAGCTGAAGTTTCTCAGTCGCCCGCGTGGCAGAGACCGGCTTTGCAGACGATGCTAATGCACCGGGGGGGCGTCTGTCGGCCACAACTCGGAGGATTTCGCGTGCCCGCCGGCGGCGACCTTTGCTACTGCGGCGACAGGCAAGGTGGCAAGCTGAGTCGCTACTAGGCCCTCGATCAAGAAAGAGGACGAGGACGAAAACCATAGCAAAACCGCCAGACAAAGACGAGATGAGGCGGCACGACCCCCTGGGATTGGTTGGCGCGGCCCTGGCATGGCTCACTTGGAGCACCTCAGCCCGGGCGCGTCTTGTCCTTGTCGGGGCCATCCTCGCTCACACTCAGCTAGCTTCGATCTTGTACCGTCGCCGTTGGAGCTAAGGATGTAACCCCCACGATCTAATCCGGGTAGGACGCGTCGCGATGATACTCTTGATCTCTCGATCTCTTGATCTCTGCGACGCAGATATCCAGACTCTGTCTTGGGGGCTTTGGTGAGCGGTCAACTCTAGGCCTCGGTACCGGGGACGCTCTCAGCGAGGGCACCCACCTCTCCGGAAGCTTTTTGTTCCCCCCGTCCCACCCCCCGGGGGAAAAAAGCCTGGGCTATATGCCAAGAACCAACATGAGCCCGGGCGCCAGCTCCGCCGTGCCGTACGTATGCATCCCAACCGACGTCGGGAGGAGCAGTGCGCGCAACGCCATTCCAGAGCCCAGCTCGCGTGCCATCTATCGAACGAAAGCAGGCACATATTACACCACCATGACAAGGCAGGTCAACGGCCTGGCAGCAGTGGGGTGGCGGCCCACCTGCGACTCGTGGGCCAGGAACGACGCGCCGTGAGCATCCCCACTCCAACCCGGGCACGAATCTGCGAGGAACCCACTCAGAACCACAAGTTGAAATTCATGCGGAAGGGACCAAAATAAACCCCGACCGCACCGCAGGGCCAGGCTAGAGCAGCCCGCAGCGGAGACTACCATAGCATAACATCATGGCCAGGAAAGGAAGGGCTCAGGCGATGGCGCTCGAGGCCGCACAGGTCCTATCGAACAAGGCTAGCCAGGGACGTCTCGGACCGCAATTCTCAGTCCAGCAATGCCTGTTGCACCTGGGCCCACCAAAGTCAGTGCTGACAGTTTGTGCTTTTTCATGCCAACGGCGGCCCTTCGTTCGGCAACGGTTTCGCGACCAAGCCGGAGCCGGGTACCTGAGGGGCCGACAGGCCATCACCATCTGGTCCTCTGCCTCTTCCTTGCCAGCAGCAGGCCACGGGAGGGCATTGAGCAGCCCGGCTCGGGAGCTTGTGAGATGAGCGAGGGAGAATCCATGGCGGCGTCTTGACCCAGAATGGACAGAACCTCCCGGACCCAGAGCAACGCTGAACGAGCAACGCCATGTCATGTCAAGTGTGTGCGTGCTTGGCGCCTTGTGTCTACACCACCTGGGCACACTGCACCGCCCAGGTACCGGCCCACACAATATGGAACCCACGCGGAAGATCCCAAACCCTGGTCCGAGCTTGTGCCAAACTACACTAAACCCTCGGGGCTAGCAGAGCCTGCATCACGTCGCTGCGTTGCCCACCACCAAACACAACCACCAGGCACACCTCGTCACTAGCCCGAGACCCCCCCCCCAATTTTACCCGTGTTTTCAATCTTTATCAGAAATGACGAAGACGTCCCCTGTCTCACCACAGAGGGTGCCACCCCATGAGTTTGTCAGCCTTCCAGCTGCTCAGGCTGCTCTGATTCTTTCGTCTCTCCCGGCGTCATGTCCGCCCGCCCCCTCGTGTGCACGAGGTATTGCCAGAGGCTGCCCACAGCGCTTCGCTTTGGCAGTCATGCCAGGTCGCACGATGGCCATGCACAGCCCAAGACGCCTGCCCGTACTGACGCCGCCGGCGGACACAGGGAGACTCTCTCGCGCCGCCTACGGGGTGCTGGGGGCTCGCCTCACCTTCGCAGCACCACGGAAGCTCCCATGCCCATATGCTCCCATGTGGGGCCCCTGGGGGCGAGGGGATGGGATGTTAGGTACATGAAGCTCATAATCCGACCGGGACTCCTTGGTCAGGTGGGCTCTGAGGAATCTACGGACGTCGACAGCCGAAGTCTCAGCGAGGTCGCTACGCCCGCTCAGAGAAGCTGGCACTCAGGAATAAGCCGTCTCATCGTGCAAGTCCCGCGCTGTCGTGCTTCAGCACGGGTGAGAGAGCTCTGGCGGAATAAAATGCCCCCCAGTGGGGCGTGGCCCGGCCAGACGACATACATAGACAGGAAACGCCGACTGCAGGCTCGCCCGCAGATCCGGGGGGGGGGTTTTGGCGAGGTGCCTCACTGAGCGTACAAGAAGCTTGAAACCACATCTCTCAATCTTGTCGATGACAAGGGTCGGGGCTAACATGGATTAAGGCTATGTATGGACCGGGGGGGGGTTGAAGCTCTTGCAGTCAGTGTGTCTCCAGCCCCCCCCACAACGTGGGCCTGTGTCAACGCTTTGAATACAAGTCTCCGCCCAGATGCCCCCCCTGTGCACTATAGCAACTACTCATTTATCCCTGTTGTCCTGCTTCCTCGAAGACGCACTACGTACCTGGTGCAAGAGTAGAACATCGTCGGCCGTGAAATTCAGGGCCTGGCCCCGAACGATCTTCGTTGACGATCATATCGAAGTTCCCCTGCATGACTTAATACCGTCTCTTCCAACATCAACGGCTCCAAGATTTCCATCACTTCTGTATCGGCACCACGACCAGGACGCCGCCATCTCAGACCGGCCAGATGACTGATGCCACCCGTCAATGCCATGCCCAATATCATGCTGACCATCCTGTAACACCTATTTTTTGAACGGTCCCCCCCCCACACACACACACCTGACGCCCGCAAGCCACAGCCCACAAAACCATACCCTTCATATCCTCGAGTTGATATCAGCCTTTTGCGCCTGGGAGCCTGAGTCTTGTTCAAACACACCCGTCACGACCTTCACAGGCCTATCGTCATCTCTGGTGAGGCCGAAAGCCACCCTGATCGAGCCGTGACCTGCCCGCAAGGTCTGATCGGACCTCCCGGCCACAACCTCGTCGCGCTCCGTCACCACGGGCTTACAGCATAAGACCGCTAAACTCTATCACGGAGTGCGCTCTTTCGACGGCAATATCGGGGTTGGACGCCCTGTAGCCAGTCTTGCAGGCCGCTGGCACAAAACCGTGACCTGCCTAGGAACTGTTGCCTACCATCATCGAGAAGAGAAAACCTACTCCCATTCCGAACCGAGACCTCCCAGCCACATATCCAAACAGCGGTTCTCAAGTGCGAGGCATTCCAGATTCTCTCATTCCCAGTGCCGCCCTTAGACGAACCAACAGCGCCTTCTCAGGAGCATCACCCTTCACTCCAATTCCCTCGTCTCCGGAGACGGTACACTCAGGCTATCTATCTTGCTCAAGGAAATAGCATCAACACAGTGGGCTCTGGCTTGTGTCGTCTCGAACAAGTCGACATTCCGCCGCCCGGAAGTCCTCCCTGCGAAGCAACGGTCGCCTTGACCGGCATAGCATCAGGTTCCGGCATCTCTGTGCCACAAGGTCTGGGATTGTTCAGGAGGCACATGTTGTTCGCCACATCCTGCCACCCTCCAGGCATTGGCTCTTACGCAAGGTGCCGCTGTGCAATTTGAGCTTGGAACCCTCTAGTCAGCGGGCATCACCTTCTGAATCTCAACAAGGTTGCATCTCCATCCGCGTGACAAGTGCTGGCATCTGCCAGATAATAGCGTCGACCCGGCCTGCTCTTCTAATACACTACATCCCCGCTGGTTCCCAAGCGAAGCCAACCTCGCGATCCAGCCAGCCCGGAGCGAGGTCAATCTCTTCGAGTATTAGCGTGGGCAGACGCCCATCCCCTTGCAGCCTCGGTACTTTGGTACAACCATTCTGCACCGGACTCGCCCTGTCCACGTCAACCGTCGTTGGGAGCAGATCTAACATATCTTCGAGCACTACCCTCTCCACTTCTGTATCACGATTTCTGGGTACATCTGTCCACCCACGCTGCCGAAACCCTCCCGACCGGCACCATCAATCTGGATCGAAATTTCGCTCACTGCAACTACGGTCATTTCCCGAATCAACGGTGGATACTATAAGCGCCAGCACTCTGAAATTATCGAGAGCCTGTACTGGCGCTTCTCACGGATTGCCTCTCTCCAAAGGCCCACTGCACCCGTTGTTGGGATCATCGCAGCGTCGTCGTCAGGAGACCTTCGCACCCGTCCAAGAGTTGGCTTGTTGTATTCCTGAGCAGTGGGGGTCAACCTCTCCTGCTTATTGCGGTGGCAGACGGATTCTTTCCACTCTACATCCTCTACACGTTCTTCGTGGATGGACCTTGCGACTTCAAGGTTCCCGCGTTTTCCGCACCGGCCCATCCACTTCCACGTACGACGACGAGCAGAGAATAGTTAGTCGTCACACCAAGTGCACGGAAAATCGGGGGTACTGTAAAGCAGTGTGTTAGGAATACCCGATACAGCCCTGGCCCTTTACGTCTTTGCCGGATCACATACGTTCTTGTTGTTGAGGCTAAGGCGGCCGCGGAGATCTACAATAGTCTGCATTTGCTCGACCGAACACTACCGACAAACCGGTAGAGCTGAGAGCCGACTCTACAACAAATCATCTCCTTATTCACAAAGAATCTGAAGGTTGGTTTTTCTTTTTCTTTATCTTTTCTACTTTCCTTTCGTCGCGGTGTGCTGGCGCTGTTCATCTACGGGGCCACCCGTCGCGGCATTGTTCTCGCCGCTGGTGCTGTCAAGGATTCCAACTTTTGAGCATCAAAGACAGCACAGTTGCATCTCACTTCTCGGGAACAATTTTTGGGAGTACTCTCAATACCAGTCTACCTGAAAGGTCGGGGTTCTGACAAACTAATTGCGGCAGAAAGAGAAGGTCGATGTTGGGGGGAGGGGGTTACGAGAAAAATGCTAACTTGTGTTGTGATAGTTCAAGCCGGGGCGACCTTTGATCGCAGCTCAGAGTTTCATATTGAACGAGGACTTGCGCATAGGATTGGTTTGAGGGGACACCGTCGCGACCTTTTTGAAGAAAACTCGATCCGAACCGACCAGGCATACCTACGAGCGAACCATCTGCAGCCGTGCGCAAACCAGCAAGCGGCAATGTCTGCGTACGACTTCGGCGGAAACCCACAATGGGGGCCTTTGTATCCGTTAGGGGGGTCTCCTCAGAGCCTCTTGCCTCATGTGTCACATGCTCCCCAGTCGATATCGTCGTCCTGGGATCACAGCTCTCCATACCGGTTAACAATGAAGCAACAGCCAGAGAGAGCAAAAGCCGCCAACGCAAAGGATAAAGACCGAAAACCAGTTGACCCTCCTCCAGTCTTGCAGCTTGATGTGGATCCGAACCAAGATCCGTTGCAGGTTTACATCACCTCCCCTTACCTGTTTGTTCAAACATTCTTAATCGGGGCCGCCGAATCCGACCCGGATCCAGACTTGAACGCGCTCACCGGAAACACTTGCACGAGTGGACACGTTGTCAAGGACGACCGTGGTGTCCATAACATGATGTTTTGCCTGAACGACATTTCAATCAAAAAAGAGGGTACTTACAGATTGAAATTTTGTCTTTTCAAGCTCAACACAACGACGGGAGATGTCGAAGCCCTTACTTCCGTCTGCTCGGAACCGTTCACGACGTACAGCGGAAGACATTTCCCGGGGATGTCAGAGTCGACATCAATGACGAGGCTGCTGGTTGATGCTGGAGTCCGTCTTCGTCTACGAAAGGAGTCGAAGGCAATGAGTACCAAGAAGAAGAACAGCGCATTCGCACACATGATGAGTCGCAGGGGCCGGGATGAGGACGAGGATAGGCCTGGGAAGCGTGTACGTTCTGAGGCCGGAGACGAGAAGCCAATGACATATTCGAAACATGGCAGTTTCTCCCAGCCGCACTCGTTCGGAACACACTCGACTCCTTCCTCCTCGATAACACACTACCCTGGTGGTTTCCACGCCGTCACTTCGTCACCGAACCAGAATCCCGCCCCCATGAGCTCCCTGCCGACGGCCTACAACCAAGGGATACATTCGGCTTCGCCAATGTTGAGTCTTGACACACACGTTAGTCACTACCACAACAGCCCAACATCCACTGGATCGAGCTACCACTCTCCGGCACGACAATCTCCGACAGCGGGGTACCAACTGCAGGCGACTGTGGCGTCTGCTCAAGGTCTGGTGGCGACGAGCCCACTGGCTCAATACAGCAGCAGCCACACGACGCAGCCTCCAACACTACCACCAGTCGATATGATGAACCCACACGCAGGCTCTTCCCCAGACCTGAACTACACAACATCTGCGAACTATGGCGGAAGCTATCTCCCTTCGTCGCAATCGCGACACCTACCTTCGATGCAACAGAGGTCAACAAGCTGGGGCTCGAGTATGCCGATGCGCATGAACGCATCGATGATGCAGAATGGGCAGCCGCTCCCATCCGCGAGTGGGCCATATGGCGAAGGGAACATGTTCGAGCAATATAGCTACGGACCGAGGGATGGCCATTGATGATTGGTGGCTCGATAGTTCAGACAGGCGTGGTGGCTCATCTCAATGACGGAAAAAAAACGCATGAGGATGGACCTTCGGGGATGGATGGGGATATACAACGGCGCCTATAATCGGCCTTGGTGCACACCTAATGAAGGCGGCCGTTTTCAGTTCTAGCGCCTTGGGCTCTCCCATCGGTGGAGGTTCAACGGGAGGCTACATTTGACGTCTATTACCTTTTATTTAACCCATGTGTTTCCTAGCCACTACAAACTCACCAAGCATTTCTGGGCGGGCAAAAAGGAGATTCTGGGATGGAGGAGACGCGCCGTTTCATGAAGTAACAGGAAATTTCCCAAAGATACCCCCATACCCTTTGATAGCATATTCTTCCAGGACCTTTTCTTTTATGCATCCCTTTAAAGGCATCTTGTACGGAGTTCTTCGGACTGCTGGTGCCTCTTTCAGACATAGCTACCTAGGTGCGCATATCAGACTCCGTTTTCCGTTATGTATTATATGTATGTGAAATCCTATATTCGCCATAGATCATATAACAATATTGTTATCATAGGGCTCTCAATCTCTTCATGATATTAATATAGCTTTGTTCCCAGTTACTAATATACACCTTAGGGCATTTACTAATTCTTATTTTTTTTTTATAAACCAGTCATATTCTTTAAGTTTCTCTTCTTCATTACACTGAACAAGAATTACCCTTAAGAAATAAAAAATAATTATTTAGCATTATAAATAACATAAGGTACCAGGAAGTAGCCAGGACAGGAAGTGGCCACCCTGATTTCTTATATAAAAAACGTCTGTGCCAACCCTGCTAAAACCCTTAAACCAAGCCTAAAATAGACGAAAATTTCAGAGAAGCTCAAATTTAATATACTATAGTTATAACATTTTTTTTATAGAAATTCTAGAGTTTTTTTTACATAAGCTATATCAGAAAAATAAAATTACAGAGTCTAAAATTAAATCTTTTAAATAATTAAGCGAAATTTTTTAAATTCCTTAAAAAAAGGTATGATAGCTTATTTATATACTTATAATCAAACCCTGAAAATTTGATTTATTTTAGGCCTATTCTAAGGGTTTTAGCACTGTATGCACAGGCGTTTTTTATATAAGAAAACAGGATAGCTACTTCCTAGTCCTAGCTACTTGCTAATACTCTACATTAATTAATTTATAATATATACTTTTACTAATATTAAACCAGAAACTACTATTTTATATTATAAGTCTTGGTTTTACATTATAGTT
>NQMI01000281.1:0-23059 GCA_002270565.1 Stenocarpella maydis | reverse complement strand
GCCCCCTTTGCCCCACGTCAAATATGCCAACAAACGGAGAGGAGTGGCGTCCATCTTGGCCGCGAGCCGACGTCACTATTGACGTGCCTGGAAATCACCTGGAACTTCTTGAGGGACGGTGTGCATCAATATCGACGATAAGGATTCGAAAATGGATAACAGAGGCTTTGTAGCATGCCATGGGGTAGTAAAGAAGGATGTGCATCACATGGCTATCTCTATTTACGTGGGGCTCTAGCGGCCAATTTCGTTCACCGCCCCTATAAGGAATTAAGCATGCAGCACACTACAAATTCTTGCGCCTCCCCTACTCTCAAGCCCCTCAATACGCCCTCAAAGGGCCCCTTCAAATGGCGCCGCTCTTGCCCTGCCCTCCTATACCTAGAGGAAGGCCCTCCAAAGGGCCCTCTGCACGCCCAGAGGAAGGCCATTTGCGTGCCCCTTTTCACGCCCCTTAAAGGCCTTTCCCCTAGTTATATGGAGGGCCCTTTAGAGGGGCATGGAGAGGGCCCGTGGATAGCCTTTTTATAGGTGAGTCAAGAGCCTTCCTCTGAGTGCATAAGCCACGGGACCTAGGCCCAGAGATTTAAGGTAGGTCTTTATGCACCCAGTAGGCCTTCTATATATTTACTAGACTTTATGTGCACCTAGTAGCTTATATACTATGAGTGCCTTATATATACTACTAAATATAGGATTAAGAAGCTAGTAATATAAAAGAATTAAGTACAACATAGGGTACTAAGAAGTAACTTGGACTAAGAAGTAGCTATTCTAGTAAATTATTAAACTTAGTTTACCTGCACCCAACTATGTGTTATTGAACACCGCACCATCGGGTCTGCTACCTACCGCAGGAGTGGACAACCCCCAGTGCGCCACGGTCGGAAATCCAGAAGCGTTCCGCCCGAGGCCAACAGTGGACGCTCAGATAACTCATAGCGGTTAGTCATGGGACCCATTATTTTCTGACAGGGTGGACCCGACAGCGAACCGACGGGAGCGGTCAGTCGGACTTACTATGCTGGACTGCTGTAGTTCGTACGAAGCGGTCTCATACTGTCTCATCCATCCTATAAGTGTATGTGTTGAAGAGGTCGTTAATATTTTATTATAGACCATGTCATCCATCCTCAATAAGATAGCTCTCATTAGCATACAGGACTCTTCAAGTCGTCCAAATCTAAGGTATTCCAGTCTACAAATCTGTGATAGCCTCAAGCTTCTGATCTACCTATCTTAATCAGTTGTCTTTCTTTATCTTGCACTGCAACTCAGTCACGTGCCGCCTCTGCGCCGCTCTGCTAACATAAACCCTACAGGTTACCTACTGAACCCCATAAAGGTTTGGTGTGATCATAACACTTGGCAGGGGAAGAGGCTACTTTTCTTCTTTATATGAAACACCCCCGCTTCCTCCAGATAGTTAAAAAAAAAAGCAATTACAGACCCATCGAACAAGAACCTCACGTACATACACACTATCGCCATATGGCAAAGGCCATTCAACAATTATTATTATAAGTAGGGATTCTTATTATATTATATATTAGTAATACTTATTTTATAGTTAATTTGTTTGTAGAATTTATTCCTAGGTTATATATTTAAATTCTTTATATTAATAATTTAATAAATCCTAATAGTCTTTTAGCTAGCTAATTTATTATATAAGCAGTCTTTAGATTTATATTACTTAATAGCTTATATATCAGCTATTAATTATATATAATTAATGTCTTAAAAAGACTATAGGTTTATTATAACTCTTTATATATTATAATATATAATACTTAGATAATATTATTATTTAGGATTCTTTTTTTTTTTAAAAAAAAAAGAAAAACTGATAAAATTAATTATATTTCTTTTTACTAATTAAAACTGAGTAAAAGGTAAATTAGTCTTCAGTAAAGAAACTAAACTAATTTGCAACCCTATTGTTATAATATAAGCCGTTAGGCCTATGTATTATGTGGCTGGTAGCCTTAGCAGACTTCTGGCTATGAGTAGGCTTTGGTATAATACCAGGAGGGGTACTAGACTTCCTCCTTCCTTAGCTTTATATAATTACCTATTGGCTCCTTAGCGCAGTTGCATCCAGAGTATTAGCCCATAACACCTGCCATGGGTTTTTCCGACTGCTGCTGGCAGGGCAAGCCGGGCAGCTGCTGCGACAACTGCAAATTCGGGACCGAGGTACAGCTGGCGAATCGTATGATGGCGGCGATGAGAACTGCGGCTGGCAGATGAGCCGGCAGCATGTCTTTTGCTGTACGCGTCCCAATGAAAAGGCGCTCTTCCTTCCTGTCGACTTGGCCCACCTATTTCCCAATCCACCGACGGGCGATAATATTAACACGGATTTCCAACTCGAAAGGGACAAGACGTATGGCGGAAGTCTGATGACGACAGCAACCACGAGCCCAACAATCGCACATTTGGCTTCGTGATTCTGGCCTCGCCCGAGACGGTCCAGACGAGCCTGGACAAGCGTGATGGCTCGCACTGGGATGTCTACAACTGTAAGCAACTGCCACAAGATTGGCCTAGGCAGCGGTGTTCCCGGCACCATCCTCGAGCTGCCCAAGGACTGTGGGCCGATGCGGTATGCCGTTGCCAAGGAGACGAGGCCCGCTGCATCACAGGAGACCCCCCAACATATCGCCAAGCGGTCCAACCTGTCGGGGTCCAAGAAACACATCGTATATGACCTGACTTTTGACTTTGACCTCACCCGCGCCAGGCGCAACAACGGCGAGTAGACACAGGTGCGCATCAACTACTCGCATGAGGAGGGCTACTGGGATGCCATTGTGAACAAGGCTACCGCCAAGAAGCGGCGCCGAGCCCGGTCACTAGAGGACTTTAACGGCGACCACCAGCGTTGGCTGGAGCACGCATGGGCCGAGGACCACGAGGGCGGGCTCGTAACGCGCGAGGAGCTACACACGCGCGGGTTTGGCAGCGAGATTGTCGAGTGGCTCCAGGGGCTGTTTGGTGTGGCCAAGGCGGCGCCGTCTGTCCCGCATACGGTATCGGAGACTCTTTCTGTCTTGCTGATGCAGGAGTAGTACAGCTGCAACATCGAGGCCGTTGACGTTGAGGCCAAGCTGGACGTACAGGCCGACCTGGATCTGACTGTCGGCACGTCGTTTGGGCTGACCATCATCACCACCATGGGTATGCTCCGAACCTCTCGCAACAAGGGCAAGATCGAGGCCATCTTTAGGATCGATGCGCTTGCACAGGCCAGCTACGGGGCGACATTGAGCTGTCTGGTCTGCCAAACTTCAACGCCCTCTTCAGCATGTACGGCATCATAACGGTTGGGCCGAACCTTAGGCTGTTTAGAAGCATCGAGATGGAAGTCAGCCTCTCGGGCTCCCTAGAGGCCTCTATCACGCTAGCGGATTAGGACATGCAAGTGTCATTCCCCGACCCGGGCACGTCCGGTAACTACAATCCTCAGGACCTCAGGACCCCGTCGGACACAACACAGCCCGGCAACGCCTCATTCGACTGGTCCGTCCAGACCCAGGGCCAGATCACGGCACACCTGAAGCCTCAAGAGAGCTTTGGCATCACGTGGGGGTCCGTGTATAGTAGCCTTGACAACTGCGACGTCGATCATGTGTTGGATGGCTACATGCAAGCCTATGTGCGCGCGCGCGCGCGCGAGCGGTTGGTCCTCGTCAGACACGGGCGCCTCAGTCTGCTACGGCGCCAACACGGTCGCCGACCTGTATGTCAAGCTGCACGCCCCAGACCAGTTCAACTGGGTCGAAATGGCCATCATGGGCGTGCCCAGAGCCACGGGCCTCCACAGAACACGGCGCGCCTAGGCGGCGACACAACCGATTCACGGGGCCACCTCGACTACTGTATCCACGGTCTCAACGGGGCGTGCAATGCCCAACAGCTCGTGCTCGCCGACGGCAAGATGAACCTGCAAAAGGAGACGTTGTTTGACATTCACAGCCCAGGCGTGGACAAGCCGTCGGCCGCAGCCACCATGGTCTACGCCAAGAACGTGAACGCCGTGTTTCATGCCTCAACTACGCCCCGGCAACAACCAACACGGTCGACGAGGCCATATGGAACAAGTTCATGCGCAGCTCCAACTGGATCGACCTCATCAGCGCCGACTTCCAGACCCGGTACCTCACCGCGCGCGCCGCGGCCGGCGGCGGCATCCTGGGGTTTTCAACGGCGAGCCCGTCTCCACGGACCCCCCGGCGCAGGCGCGGAGCGTCGGCAACATGCGCTGGCTGTGGAAGCCGTTCATCAACGCGCCGCCCGCGACCATCGAGGCCGACGCCAGGGGCTACTGCACGGCCGCCAGCCAGCACTTTGTCGCGACGGCGGCGAGCCCCAGCCCCGAGTACCTCGTCTCGACGGGCAACGCGGCCAATGCGGCGTGAGCGGCCAGCGCGTTTGGCGCGGGGAACTGGTGTGTGGCGCCGAGGCTGCCGCGGCCCCAGGGCGGCGGTGGTGCGTACGGCGCGCGTGCGTAGATGGCGTATACTGTCGACGTGAACGGTGCCACGGTCAAACTGGGCAGCCCGTCGTCTTAGGATCTTGTAGTGTTGAGTAAAGCAGAGTACTAGTAGGTAGGAGGTGTGTACTGAGATCTGTGATAGTATCTAGCTAATAGAAATATAGTCAACTTAGCCGGGACACCTACCTGGTTATGCAAGTGCGCTGAAGTTCCACGCCGCTGTTAACTACATTACTGTAGGTGGTTGGGGTTCCTCGGATTCCAGAAATGGACGGTATTTCCTGGATCTCTATGTAGATGAGTGACTTCTGAGATCTTCTACATATCGAAGGTCCATAGGTAGTAAAGCTACCGTTTGGTCTCGTTTTTAATCCGGTCACAATACCCGTTCAAAAAGCTTCGGAAGATCTAAAGGAACTGCAGCAGTCCCTTGATGCAGGTATAAACTCTTATCGGCCCAGCGTTAAATAATCAATATGATATTGTTAACAAACAGTTTCAAAATATAATAGCTACGAATAAAATAGTGGTAGCCTTATGATGAGGCTGTACCTAGGTCGGTTATGGCATTATAGCCTGGGCAGCTGTCATGGTACCCAGTCTGACGACCCGGCATATAAACGCAGACGCCTGCCCGACAATTCGTAGACTTCTTTTTCCTTTTCCTGCTCTTATTATAATTAAAGGCTCATTGCTTAAGCATCTAGCTACTCTCACACTAAGTTTGGGCATTTTCATCACAATGGGATTCCCATCCTCAATCCTGAAGAGTTCCACTAGGGGAGACCATCAGCTCATTACCTAGGTCATCAGCATTGCCCTCACATGACTGGAACGGTGCAAAATTCGGTAGCCGATTGAGAAACAAGACCAGAATCAGGAGTACCGCAGTAGGGTGAAATAAAAAAGAAAAGAAAAGAAAAAAACAATTATTATTTGGGCCTGGCCGGGGATTGAACCCGGGACTGCTTAATTGTTAGTGATATTCGTTGTTGGAATGACTTGGAGGTGGAGCCGCTTACCCTCGCACATTAACATGTTAGACATGCTGGATGAAACACCCGAAGCGCGAATCATACCGCTAGACCACCAGGCCAGTTGTTGGGAAGCCCTGCTTGACGTGATTATACAGACCACAGGATCTGTCCACGAGAACCAGTGTCATGCAGCTGCGACCTCAGAATCAAGCGTGTGTCGGCGCTGCCAATTTCCCCCATATTATATATTACAACGGCGCGATTATTTTTGTCATATACAGGTCGAAATATTCTCTCGTCTACTTGATTAATCGCGTGACTGAGAAAATGTGAGTGAGACTCGCTCGCCTTGGATACCTGGCTGGTGGTGCGTCCGGAACCCCTGCCTGGCACACTCAGCCACCGTTGCCGACTTAATTAACTCACCACCGCCACCAAATTGGGTCCGTGGTTCTTTCGAGACAACAGTGTCTCACTCCGTGCCTCGGTTTCGGGTAGCTGCAGCATACAAAGAACCAGTGATTGCGGATTCCTCGGGGGAGAGCGAAGCCTGTCCAAATGTTGAAATTTTTGCACGAATTACTCTCCGAGTGACTAGCGGGCCGGAGTCACCAGCCCGAGTCGTACCAGCATTTTGACTGCAGGGTCACAGAGTGCGGTTTCTTCGAGGAGGATTTCCTGGGGAATTGTCTGCCTAGGTATATCGGATTAAAATGAAGCCAGCTACCTAGGTAACTAGGGCCGTGCAGGGAGGTGCGGATTTCCAAGCAACGATAAAGCAACCACAGGTCAAGTACAACATGGCCCGAATTGCCGATTCTTAGCGATTCCGAAAGGTGACTGACTAGCAATTTGCAGGCGCCGAGTACAAGGAATCAATATCACACACTCTGAATATTTATGGTCAATTCTGGCGGCAAGGTATCCAAGTTAGCACTAATGCCGATGATGCGACGGTTTCACCAGATAATATTTTCGAAAATATATATGTCTTCTAATTGGTACCCGCTGGGGCAGGTGGACTGTGGTAGGTGCTCAGCTACCTGGTACCAAATCTATTTCGCATCGTACCTCGAGCTGCCGATCTCCATAGCTTGGCGCAAAGACTGTTCCAACATAGTCTTGGGATTTGGTGTGGACGGATGCGCATATTATTGCCAAAGAATTGTATTGTCATTCAGTGGCTGAATGCCGACTCTTGTTAACTATGTAAGAGATTAAGAGCTTCGCAGCACATGTAGGAATCTGAATCGGACTGCCCTGATGACCTCCTACAGTCCGTCTATTTTTCTGGCTTTCAAGTTGCTTTAGAATTATGCTTGCCTAACATCGCTCAAGTTGCCCAATTCCATCTTGGGTGCAGACCAGAAAAACGAGTGATGGAGAGAAATGGACGCTGTATATTGGTGGACATATGAGAGCGGCTGCTTGAATGGATTCATCAATGTAAAGGCCGTCGTACAAAGGCAGAACAAGTGGGCTCTTCGTCCCCTGCGGGCCCGAAACGGATAGTTGAACCTGATGTCTAAGCCTGTCTGATAGCATCCTCGCTACGCCGAAGAAGCTATATAGTAGCTACTCGGCTTATATAACCATCCCTGAAAGCCCCTGGGCGTTCCAGAGGGGCCCACGTGACGTTGACCATGACGATCAAGACCTCGTATGCTCCACTATTAACTTGCATATATATTCTACCTGCTGGATGTAAAGATACCGAGGATGCCTCAATTACTTGTCAACAATCTGAAGCTTTTCCCGTTTTCTCTAAGCATCCCTCTTCTTGATATGTCCAAAGGCAGCAAAGCGAGATACAAGAGCCAGGCAGGTATCCATAGGTACATGGAACATTTGGTGAAGCAGGACTGAAGTTACTGGAAAATAACTTGTGGGATGTAGACCCCTGGGATTTAACTCGGAAGACGCATAGTTAAAAGTAAGGAGCAAGGAGAAAGGACCACACGCAATCGGGGATGCTTGCCGTATTAGAACCTTGGAAGTCGTCGATCGTCGAGGGAGTGGAAAATTTAGTAGAGAAATACTTTGTCGCAGAACAACTTTATCTGTTTGTCTTTTGATGCCCTGCTGATTTGAAACTGTCTGTTTGTGGCAAATGAGGGCCTCCTGCCTTCTCACAAGGGCATCGAATCAGCCTTTTATTGGTCAGTGGAGACTCTCATGGTGAGCCACAATACACAATGTGAAACTCGGCTCAACTTTCAATCAAATCGTAATCGCACCTTACATCTGGAGGCAACCCCGAGTTATCAACCTCTGGTCTGGTCTGGTCTGCCGGAGGGAGTCACGTGCCCTCATGACTAAAGTCTACAGTACGAAGTCCGGAACTATCTCCTCTGACACTGTAGGCCCCACCAGACCTTCCACTTCATCTTCAGACCACAGGGCCAACGCTGCCCAGCCGAAGCAACCACGCAACACGGCCATGGCCTCCTTTCCCAATGTCTACACACACCGAAAGGTGGCCGAAGCGGCCTCTAAACGATGTGAGATCTGCTTCAAGCCCAGCACAAGCGTGCTGGTGACGCCCGACAAGCAGGTCCGTCTCACCGTCGCTCAAGTGGCAGCCTCACTCATACGCCCGCTCATGCATCTCGGGTCCCACCTTCCCAGATGCAGAGCACATCTCTTGGGCAAACTGCCACCAGGAGCTCGTCCCTAACTCAGCCTCTCAACAGGACTTCTTCTTTGTCTGCCCGAGCCATCTCAAGGACCGTGGGTTCTGCTCGCCCATCGTCGATCAGGCCGCGATCGACGCCAAGAAGAAGAAGGAGATGGAAGCTGAGGTTGAGAGGGTGAAGAAGGAGTATGAGGAACGCCAGCGCAAGAAGAAGGAGGAGAGTGAGAAGTCCAAGGGCAAGGGCAAGGAGAAGGATGCAGCGGACAAAAAAGGCGATGACGACAAGAAGGCCGACGAGTCAAAGGTCGAGAAGGTATGTTGCGTATCTGCATCGTGCCCACTGGGACCCAAGGAAGCCCGGGAATATCATCTGAGTCGCTGATCATATTACTATAGAAGGCTGAGGAAGAGCCACCAGCGGAGGAAGAGCCTCGCGTCTTTGCCTTGCACAGGTCTGGCCAACCACCCTCCAGTCGTGGCTTTCAACGCTTAGCGCTTTCCAAGATAACATCTGACATGAAATCAGGACATTCCATCAAAACAGAGTATACCAGAAACGCCAGGCCGACATGGCTAAACGGAACCGTGAACGGATTCAGAACCCAAATTTCTTCCCATCCGTACCCAAGGGTAACCCTTGAGACATCTGGAAGGAGACCTGGTCCTTTTGTCTGGGAGCGGTCTGGCGATTTGTAAGCAGATGCAGTCAATACTTGATTTCCCTGATCGCGATCATGCATGCATGCACCTCATCGAAAATCAGCCCCGAGGAGTTATTGGGGTCTTGTCAGCGTCGAAAGATATGCCCAGGAAGGGCAACGGCTAGGGTGGCGCCGAGACGCGGGTTTCTGGGCCTAACGTGCATCATCAATCATATTACAAAACTTTCTAGATGAGGCTTTGACACAGAGGTCCCGGGTTCTATTCTACGGTACCCTATATCCGTGCCGCCATTGTACCGCAATGTCACGGAATACATATGCCGGGTCTCACCTGAGCTCATATCAAAGTACCATCCCTGACCCAGCCCGCCTTACGCCCCGATTTCGCAAAACCTGATACCAACGCCAGCCCCCCCCCCCCTGACCGTAATTCGGCCCTGGCATCTCTGATGTCTGATGTCTGATGTCCGATGTCTGATGTCCCTGGCTAAGCGGATCCGAGAGTCAAGAGACACATGTATTGTATGTCACATGTGCACCAATGTAGGTACGTGGCGCGTATTCGCATCATCCGATGTCCCCAAAACAAATCTCCAAAAGAGACTGACACGTTTACCTCGCCGAGCCCCCTCTCACCGCAGGCGCCTCGATGACAGCGCGGCTTGCGCTGTGCATCCGCACCACGCTGAATGGCAGGTGTAGGTTCGCCTGCCTCGCTCCCACGTCCTCGCTCTGTTTGAAGCGGACTCGTTGAAAACCCCGACATGGCGAGCGCGCCCACCCCCTCAGGCGCCCGCCGCCATCGGCTGCTCCTTGGCGATCATGATCTTCCCGTTGGCTGGGAGCTGATTCCAGATACGCATTACCCTATTCAGACCAAGTGCTTACGCTCTTGCTGTGCCACCCACGGTTCCCCGGGGCCGGCTTCGTCACACCCAACACGCAGACCAGAGGGATGATATGGTGTTATTTAGGTAGTGACCCCGCTTTCGCCTAAAGGTGCGGCATGGAATTAGTGCTTGGTTCATCATAGGGAGATGCGCCAACCTTTTGAAGATGTGGGCCCTCATTTGCTGCGGAACATCCCGTGATGAATTATAGCTCATTGCTCCCTTACTTCTTCGAAATGCTCATGCAGGTAGGTGGCATATTTCTGTGGCTGTCCCAGGCGATTCGCGAAACCCTCTGCGAGATATCAACCCGGTCTATATTAGTATGAATGCCGGACTGGGACGGCCAGCTTGTCCCCTCAAGGCTGCATGCTAGAACACGGAGCATGACCAATTGTCTCCTAGCACTAGAGTCAAACGCACTCGCTACTAGCTAATGGAAAAGGCCGGTTGCAAGGTGTTGATCTATCACAATGCATGGGGCAACCAATACAGCCACAGCCGTAGCACGAACGCGAATAAAAAGCCAAAAACAAGGGGAGATTATACCTCACTGACGCCGCACCCAACCGCATTCTCGAGGCTGATACGTGACCGGTGTGCCGGGGACGGCGCACTGAGGCATGGCAATCTTGCAGCCCCTTGGGCAGGCAATCAATGCCAGTCCGCACACGTTTCTCGGGGGTATACAGCCAATGTACACTTTAGCCAGGTGCATCACATGCCGGCAAGTCTCATGTTGCTCGCAGCACCTCGCCAGTAAACCACGTGTTCTGCATCGAGAGATCGACCCACCAGTACCGAGCCGGCGCGGTCAGCACGCATGCGGGTGCTGAAAATACACCTCGTGGGCATATTTCAGATAGCGCCTGATGCTGCCGGCGACAGCGGCACCAAATTATCGAGAATACCTTGGGGGTCGGGGTGAGAGGGGGTGGCAGGTTCAACTTTAGCCAATTGGGCCGGGGGCCTGGGCGAATAGTGGCGGGCATCATCACGCCATTGGATGCCGATGCATGCAAGCAGCGTACTCACTCGTGACACCCTGGATATGACAAGTCGACATGCGTAGGGCTGCAGTGTCGCTGCTCCCGCCGGTCATCAGAGGTTCGCAGGTCTGGGACGGGGCCCGACCTTGAGCGACGGGGCTGACGAGATACTCGGCTTGGAGGGGGCACAACAGGATAAGGTAGGAAGGTAAGGTGAGATAGGTGCGGTGAGAATGACGCGCTGTGCCTTTTCCCTCTCCCTTGCTCGATCCCGCCAAAGATACTCGTGCGTATTACCTGCATATCTTACATGCATAAAACCTTCCTAGGCGGAGGCATACTAAACCGCAGTACTACTACCACGACTACCCTCGCCTGCTTGAACTATAACAACTGTCCCCCGCATGATCGTTACACCTGGCTGCTTTGAGTAAGCAGGTGAGTCGCGCGGCGATGCTACCCAATGGCCCAAGAGGGCAGTCCCGCAGTCGAGGGCGGGCCGGGCATCGTCTATCACGGGAGGATTGATAGGCTATGTGTGAGTATCACTTTGGGGGCCGACGCAAATTTGTCTTGGATCCGGCCCCCATGTCGCACCTCCGGCCCCCGACCGGTGGAAGATTTCGGTCTCCTATCTTGCCCGTTCGGTGGAATGTTGACAAGGTCAGGCGTGTGTCTTACGGCAGCATGCCGGACGCGGACGCATCCTGGGTGAAGGAGAAACCTGACGTGGTCACCTCACGTTTTCTGGGAATGGGGCGGAGGAAAAAGCAATACCGCTATTTCATTGAGGGCAGTTATTGTAGATAGGTTGTCAGAAAAGTGCGTGCCATGGGGCTATAGGCGGTCCCGCCGGGTGGCGAGGGAGACCCGTCATTGCTCGATCTTTGGGTTCTGTTAGTACAGTGGTAACGGCGGGCCACTCTCTGACATAGGTCATATTTTGAGGATCCCAAGTGCTGCCATGAAACTGAAGTGCGAGCTTGTGGCCCGATTCAATTTGACCACCTAGTTGCGAAGACAAGCGGTCATCGCCAAATCACCTTTGACCCGGTTGATTTAAGGAGTATGCCGGTCTCTAACCAGTAAACCGAACGAAAGGCAATATTGTGATATAGAATAGCGGATTACACGGCCAGGTCAAGATACATGTAAACTATCGTCGAGGGACTGAGCGAAAAGAAGAGTCTGCACTGCAGAAACATCTCAGGCTTGTTGGGGCAACAAAGACATGAATACCTGTGCAAGAAAGCAGAGAATACACTGCCTTCTGCAGTGCTGGCTGGCTGTGTTTCAACCACTTAGAGGAAATAAGATGTGACCAAACTCATTGTGATGCCTCCCTACCTCGGCCCCTTCTCATACATATGTATCATTCGTAACGCTTAGTTTGAACCTGAGATGGGCTCCGCTGCCGCTACATGATAGCCACAATGAGCCAAAATGCCAAAAATTCTCTAGAACCGCTTCTAGCGAATCAGTGTAGCTTATATAGCCGTGCCGTCACAGAGTCTTTGCCTGGGTCGATTACCCAACCGCTCGACTCAAGAAAAGCCAATTCTGCTCGCGGTCAAAGTCCTCCGGAGTCCTCACTATGAAGTTGGCACCCAGTTCCTCCGTGGGTATCAAACATGATACGCCAGACTAAGCAGAGGCTCCTGTCCCCTACGGTATATATCAGCTTATATTCCTCCACCAGGTACAGTGCGTACCAACATGGCTGGTCCAGTGCCGCCTGGGACCCGGTATCTCTCGTCAGGATTTCACTGCAGGACGGCGCCGGAATGTCGTGGTCAAATTCCCCAGCATAAACCATATAAACACTGGGCTCCGGTTGCCACGTAGCAAATACACTAGTGTTGATTGTGAGTATGCCTCTCACGGAGTGTGGATGCTGCTTCCCATTGCTTCAAATTAGTAGGCTAACCTCCGCTTGCAGGCTGTAAAATTGTTATTTGCATGTACTTAATTGAGCTATGAGGTTGCTACGAAAGCAGACACAGACTAATCCACTGTATTCGACCATCGATGGGGCTTCTCAGCGTGGCTTGGTCCATGGTTAACCACCCGGACGGTATTCTAAGCTTGATATTATGCAGAGGGCTAGTTAGAGGATAAGGTATGCAGCGGTAACACCCGTCATCCGTGTGTAGACCGTAATACGAAGCCATTAAAGGACGAGTGTAGGGTCCATTAAATATTTATACGAATTATCTCACTTATTCAGGCCGTGTCTCCTACCTTATTGCAGCAGTCCAGAGACGGTCCGTCCTGTTCCTCAGCGGGTCTTCGTCAAAAAGTCGATAAGTACCTATCAACTAGCATTTGAATCGTGATGACATCTGGACATTTCAGTATGTAGCTAAATCGTGATTACCATTGGTTTTTTTTTTTTTTTCAGAGACCATGTATCGTAGTTGAGAAAGATCCCATCATCTTCGCCGACGCATCATCCATATGGCATTGTCAAATGAAGGACCCCTTAAAATTTTAGAATGATGCTCTCACTGTGATTTATATTACAGCAAGGGCTGCTGCTCGGGTCTGCGTAGCTCGCCGGTCACAGCACCAGGAGAGTAGTTATATCCCGGCCGGCCATGGAAGTTTGCATTGGTGGTTGTTTAAACCGGCCAAACTTGTCAATTCTAGACCTTTTGGTAATGAAGTGAACGACTATAAATTATGGATTGACGAATTCAAACTACCGACCTTGTATTTAATCCCAACTTTTCGGGCATGAATACTTGGACATTGTGGGAGCAAGCAGCACTAGGGCCAAGAACAGTTGTACCTCAATAGAGCCACAAAGTCATAGAGTCTATTTGAAGCAGCTTCAGCCATACGAAGATATCCAACAGGGCATAGGTTCTTTCCCTCTCTCTGGATCACGCTGGGCATAGGCTGTTGAGATGCTCCCAGAGTGCCATGCATGTGGTCGTACCTAGGTAGGCCTCGACAATACTTCACCCGCCACAGAGGCACAGTCTGTCTGAGTCTTGGTAACCCAATGGTCAGCCATGCCAACGGCACATCACGCCAAAGACATTTTCTGCAGCGGAAAGGGGTGCCTGGCAGCGGTCTGATCTTGCAACTGTGCCAAACACTTGTTGTCTTTGGTAACCTTTCCTTCAGCGCAGTATTTAGTCTTCTGGCTTCCATGACTCTTGTATTAATCCCCTGCGTGCTTCAAAGACTCCGACGGGGGTGGCGTCAAGAATCTACCCTGAATGCAATGACTGCTCAAGTGGGCTCTGGGCCGGATCACCCCGTGCTGACAAGACCTGATCAGCTCCCCGCGCCGTGTCTGAACCGGCGAGGTGCCCAGGCTGCGCAATCCATACGGCCTTGCCCCCCTGTGTTGAGCCTCAACACACATGTCTCCTCCCGAGCCTCGTAGTTGAGTGGAGCTTAGACACACCAGGCGCACCGGAGATGGGCGTGGGCGATTACAGAGCACCGGCTCGCTCCCCCGCCAATACATAGAAGAGACTAAGGCGCAGTCTGACAATGTTCTCACCGTCAGGCCTAGTGCACATCCTAAATTCAAGTCGCGCCGAATGATCCTGACAGTATGTACTGTGCATGCCCACCAGCCAGGCAGCCGCACAAAAGTTTCTCAACCCCGAGTCAGCCTTACACGATGTGGGGACTCTGTCCTCTGAAGAAGGAAGCTCGCTTACTTTTGCGCGCGCACGCACACGCACATACACACACACGGCCGAGTCACATCACTCATCCGCCTGTTACAGGCACACATGCGCATGGGACAAGGGCACCAAGACGTCAAGCGGCAACCAGCAGTCGATCCAGAGGGACGAGTTGGAACAAACTAAGTCTCGTGTTTCTTTCCTGCACTCTTCCCGCCCCGGCCGGAGAGAAATCCGCAGTGGGGATTTTTCAAAGTCCCCACCGGCGCAAACGCCGTCGGCGAATCGCATGGCAAGGCGTTGGGCCGTGAGGCCCGTAGCACACACGCAGGCCCAGCACCCATGGCCGGGTATGGTGGGCCCCTCCCATGCCCAGCCCTCAGGTACCGGTACGCGACTGGGCCCTTGTCGACACATGGTGCCTTCTTTCAGCCTTGCAAAAGGATACATTGGGGCGGACGGGAGGGGGCCAGAGAGTGGGACGCACCTGTGGGTTCTGGGAAACCCACTGGAAAATTCATACACAAGGCCAGGGCGGGGCTGGATGAGGGACACGGTTGGGTGGGGAGTTGGACGCCGTTCAGTGTGCACCCACTCTCTGCTACTACATAGTACGTAGTACACTACACTACTCGCTGTAGGGCAGTCTTTAGGGTAGTGTACTATACAACACTAATATCGGCATGGGCTGGGAGTGTGGGAGATCAGGGGGGCCACTTTGCTGTCAAAGAGGGTCCCCACATGGCGAAGGACTGACTCGGTGGACGGCCGGGTAACTGTCCCGTCCACTGCGTGGTTAAAGGGCAGGCTGGACTCGAGGAAATGTACGACAGCCTAGCCAGTAGCAGAGGGAGGGGGGGGGGAGAGAGAGAGGGAGGGAGAGATAGAGGGAGAGAGGGAGAGAGAGAGAGGTACGGTATCCACAAGCGGCCGGAGTGAGTGGCCAGATTGAGGGCGTATCATTGTCCTCTGCCCCTTGAGCAACCCCTCCATGCCCCTTGCGATCGTTCGCTACTCGGCTTCTTGGCCGTCTGGGACACTGCACGGACTCCGGAAGGGCGCCCTTGGATCGCTGTACCGCACCCACCTGACGGAGCACGTAATACACTACAGTACATACGTGTATCCGGCGCTTTGGCAAGGTCAGGGGGAGATGGGGGTAGATGAGGCACTTTAGCCTGGCTCGAACTTTGAGTGGCCGCGCGGAGGATTCAGCACTGTGGCGACCCCGTCGCGTACCGGACCAAGCCATTCGGGGCCCTGTTCGAGAGGGTCCATGTGCTCGCCGAACAGCAAGCATGACAGCAAGGGCCCTTCTGATGCCCGTCCCAAGCCGCCCCGGTCCGTCTCGGTCTAATCTATTGGGAAGGGCTATGGGGAGGGGCCACAAGGGCAGGCAGCACGCCCTGTTCCGGGCTGGGGACTTGTAGGTTTGAACGCCAGATAGAGTCCAGACGAGCCGTTCCAGCTGTAACGTGTCGTTCCAGGGCGCTACCTCAGCCCGGGTGATGGCCGGTGATGCCCCCAGTCCGGCCTGAGGGGGCTACAGTAGAAAGAGGCAGAGATGTGCAAGGGCGACACGCGGTGATCGACGTGCCAACCAGCCAGCCCATCCCAGGTCATTCCTAAACCTGACGGAGGGGCGCACGGCCTCGGGCTGAAGATCTGCCCTTTCTCATTCACCTGCTTGGCCCGGAACCTGGGGCGGGGTCAAGACCCGAAGCAGCTAAATTAGTCGAAATAGGGTGACGATTTCAAGATGCCAACCAGCGTCTGTTAGCCCTAGGGCAGGTCTTATGCTCGCCAATTCTCCCATCCGGGCCATGGTAATGTCAGGGTCGCCGTATGGCGCAGGGGACAGGACCGACAGGGCCTTGGAATAAGGCTGGTCGTCTGCTACGGCTGTGGCCAGATGAGCATGGCAGGTTGGCTGCTGGTCCAGCGTCCAGGGCCCGGCCCTCGGGGTAAATTGGCCATTGTTTCGCCTGGCAGAAGGGCAGGCGAGTGAGAAGCCGCCGCCATGGACGACGGCTTTTCCTCGTGCATGGCGCTAGAAACCTTCTAGAAGTCTTCTGGAAACAGACTCTGACAGACCTGACAGACTCTGACAGACTCTGACAGACTCTGTATGTCCACCACGCCGTACAGCACCATCCTCCCACGCCAGCGACGACGCAAGCTCTGCAACAGTGGCGCTTGGCAGTGGGCAGGTTCCCAAACCTCTTCTCACCTCACCGCCCAGCGCCGGGTGAGGGGCGAGTCAGGCTCTGCTTGCCGCGTCCGCCACGGCGTCAGCCGCGCTTAACAAGTTGCATTCCCGCCACTGGCGCGGTGAAGGAGGTGTTGGCTGGCCCAGCTGAAGCACTCATCCGTGGCGTCGCAGGCGTCAGGCACACGCACGAGCAAGGTTTTCCCCTCCCCTGCCCCGTGGCTGGTGAGAGGTACTAAGCAAGCAGCAGTATTGCCCTTGTTGCTAGTGTACACTGCTGTGTAATAAAGCGACAGCCGGCTTTTGTTCAGGGGGATCGGCGCCAACAAATTCCAAAATCCACCCAGGGCACCCGCGACGACGCAACCTCGCGGCCGACGACAGGCCCGTCTGCTCCGTACCCACTCTCTCGGGCTGGCGGAAGAGCAGACGCTGGAGTCTGCTCGATAATCAGGGGGTTGGCTGTGTCCGGCGTGCCCAATAGCAGCATATCAACGCTAGCGCTGCCGATCTTGACTGGCCACGGGCTGGCAGATCCGGAGTCTGGGCCATCATCAGCCGCCATCTTGACTGCCATGTACTTAGTAGTATGGTCGTGATGATCAGTGCGCATGCATCAGCTCCTGGCGATTCCGTGGTAGCGATGGAGTCAGTGAGTCGCCGGCATGTCATTGGGCATGACCGCGCCATCCTGGCGACTCCTGACTGACAGCCAGGCGAATGGTGATCGCCTCTTCTGAGCAGGCCGCGACAGGATTTCTCTGGTACCGACCTTGGGTCTCCTGAGCTTACCAGGGCTGACGGGCCTGCGGTGCTGTTCAGGTCCGGGGGCCCGAGTGCTCAGGACAATACGATGGCGCCATGTGAAGCATCGCAATAACGTCAAATGTCGCACGCGCATCGAGACAGGCATACTACGCAATTACTCAAACCGGCACTGGAGACCGACCCGAGGACATGGGCCAGAGTAATAGCAACCTCCGTCTTCCCCGTGGAGCATAGCTCTCGCGGACCGGCCCTTTCGGCACCCGAAATTCGCGTCACGAGACACGTCAAGATGCCAGTTTGCCTCCTCCGAACCGTGGGCGGACATTACCCGTTGGGACTGTGTAGCCACACCGGGTCCGAGAGTGGGCATCTTGTCGCCCAGGCCAGCCGATGCTCTGCGTGAAGACGTCCCTCCACTGGGCCTGATTGGTTGTGCTACGGTCGCGCCGCCAGCAGCTTGCAAGTGTAGATCAGGACCTGGGGACCACAGGGCCGTCAGCACGCATGCACGCACGTGCTGTAGACACACCATATCCACTCGCACGCACACTCTCCCCCCCTGTGGCCCCCCCTCGGAGAATGCCAGTCAGGGAGACGCCGGATGGGCGACTATTGTATCGTCCTGGCCGGGCGGGCGTGACAGCCCTTGTCGCGCGCCTGTGTGGCCAGTGAGGGATTATGTGAGGGCAGGGTGTCAAATGTGAGAATTAGTGTACTGGTAAGCAGCGGACGAAGATGGGCTAGACCGGATAGGTCATTTGTTACCATTACGCAGTATTAGGCGGCCCAGTGAGCGGTCGGCCACCACCGGTCAACACCCTCTGAAGCGCAGGACGCTGCGGCGCCCTGCATCCGGGCCCTATCAAGGCCCCGCCGGACGTCATCAGGTGATTCGTTTCGTCTCGCTGCCAGCCCTTGTTGCAGCCTTACGCACCAGAGGCATGCAGCAGGTGAGCAAGCCTTCGGCACGTCACACGGCGTTTTCGTGCAGTTGTTCAAAGTGTGTGCCAGCCAGCCAGCGGTTTTTGTTGGCAGCTATACACACACTACACCCCGGACGTAAACAGGGTACCGCTACGCCGCTCTCCTGCAGGAGGGAAGATCCGGGGCCCTGTGTCAGCCCTGTGGGGAGAGGACGCTTCTGGGTTTTCCCCGTAGGGGCAGATCCGGATCGGCAGTCCGATGACGGCCGGCGTCTCCTGCTCCTCTCCTTGCTTGCTGCATTGCACGTGTGGGAAAAGAGAGCCGGCACGACGAGCGGAGTTGTCCAAGGTCTTTTTGTATTGCATCTCGCTGGCCACCTCCCCTTCCCCGGAGGTGGATGACATAGAGCCAGGCGCATGCAATGCGACGCAGCCTGGTCACCACGGCCACGTATAATCGTGGCTATTTTTCTCTCCCCTCTTGTATTTTCATTTTTCCTGGTAGCATGGTGGTGAGCAGCCAATGCGGCACCGAGGCTCGGACAGACACCTCGCACTCTCGACATAAAGCCCCGTACGATACCTGCAGGGTCAGCTGCACAAGGGAGGCACAGCCAGCCGTGGGCGTGTGGGTGGGTAGACGGATGGTGTGTCAGAGAGAGCAGTGCCAGGACTGCGCCGGCCTGGTCGAGCCGAAATGACATGTTCACCTCTGCCCGTCCCCGTGAGATGGCCTCGCTACCTGGCATGCAAGGCGGGCGGCCCATCACCCTCGCCCACGCGTCGAGATGGCCCGCGGGGGTGGAAACAGGGAGGAGAAGAAGGAAAGGCGAATCAATGCCAGTCTCGGGGACCGGTCCACCGGCCCCTCGTGCCAGATGAAGCTCCCTCTCCCGGCATGTTGCGGCCCCTCCATCAACAGTAGCATCAGCCTCGGGCTCGCCTGTCAGGGCCGCATATGCTGCCGCCGCCCTCGGGGGACCACGAGGGAACGCCATCACGCGCGCTGCCTTGGATGCACCACGTGCATGAAGGGATCGCCAACGTGATGGGTGATCGCATATTCCTCCCGTCGCGCGACATCTGACCGGCCGCAGCCACACAAGCCACAAGAGGCCGGCCGGCAAGTGTGTCTCTGTCTGGTTTCTTTGCCCAAGGAGCAGCGCTCGTTCAGCAACTGGCACCGCCTAGTCGCTGTAGTTGGCGTCGGCCGGTAGAGTACTAGGACAAAGATTTGAGGCTCAACCGCTGAGCTATTTCTGACCCGCTTGACTGATGACGGGCTGGCTGGCTGGCTGGCTGACTGACTGACTGACTGATGGCTGACTGGCAGGTGGCAGCTTACTCAGGCTGGGATCGGCGGAGGCTGTAGTAGTCCCGTCGGGTACCCGCTATGGCGTATCTCCATGTACATGACCGGAGAAGGGGAGGAGATGTCATGTGGGCATGTGGATGGATGGGCAGTGGCCAGGCGACTGAGTGGCCC
This sequence comes from Stenocarpella maydis, assembly GCA_002270565.1. Lineage (NCBI taxonomy): Eukaryota > Fungi > Ascomycota > Sordariomycetes > Diaporthales > Diaporthaceae > Stenocarpella > Stenocarpella maydis. The sequence goes on along the minus strand of NQMI01000281.1, from coordinate 3,372 downwards.
ACTCCGGTGCCTCTACATATCAGCGGCGATGTCTTATTCCCGGAGATGAAGCTTCTGTCAAGGGGGCAAGTCCCCAGCGTGCCAGAGAAGCCGGCCGCCCCCTCAGTGGGGCGTTAATGCCTGACGTCAATCCTGTATTCTCAAGGCGTATATGCTGGTTGGTGCTCGACGCGAGGCTGGGGCCGTGTTTCGTTGCTGATGCATATGACGGTCTTGTGGATTGTTCGCTTCGAGCAAAGCAAGTTGATCATCGCGCAGTGCCACCCACTCATGAACACAGCGCGGAAAACTCGGGGCGGTGGAACTGCCCGGGCAACGACATCACCATTATGGAGCAATCTGTATAACGTTCTTGTGTTGAAGCAATCTCCTCGATCCCACATGAGTTCAGCGCCGGTGGGGCCAGTAGAGCCGCAGCACGCTCGCCTGAGAACAGGCCAGATTGAGGCCATTGCATCTGTGCAGGCAGAACAACAACATCATTGGGCAGAAGCTGACGCCGAGACTGCGTGCGTCTACACCAGAAGCCCTGAGGGCCAGCTGCCCGGGCCCCGTCCCAAGGCCCGAGAGGCTGTCGTGCCACCGGAACCATCAGACCGTCTTGGGATCATCGATGCGGCCGTGGGCAAGACGCGTTACGCGAGATCCTCTCCCGCTCAAACCTGCGTATGGGCCGCACGACCTATGAGGCCGGCAGCAGGCGTGTCTGAGTCGGCCCTACGAGACAGCCCCAGGGCGAATGTAGGCGCCCATTGCTGGGGACACCTCGGCCGTAATCCGTAGCCCCGCGCCTCCAATTGGGCGACATCGTCGAGATGGCACCCTCCTGGCCTCATTCTTCACAGCGCCGTGGGAAGGAAGCCCCGCCGATCAGGCCGGCCCAGACACAGTACACAGACACAGACACCCCCAGCTCACTTGTCCACAGGCACAGGGAGACTTGGCCAGCGTCGCCATGCGGTGCGGCATGACACGAGCCCGAGGTCCTCTGCACCGCGCCCAGGACGAGGCGCGCATGCTCCTCGATCCTCCTCAATGCTCCCTGGCCCGGTGGGTCGTTGCCTCGGGGCCCCAACAGCGCTGGTGGCCGACCTAGAGAGGGCGATGGAACGTGCCACAGGAAGGGGGGGGGGGCAACACATGCGCGAGAATATTTCACGTGTGTGCCAGCGGACGCGGCTGGCCGTTGGGATGCGGCCCATACACTACCAAGACCAGGCGACTCGTACCGCCGTGGAGACGGAAATCTCATCGACGGCCGGCTCCATCTCTGGCCTGGTGGCACAGAGCGTTTGCCCTATAGGGAGGCATAGCCAGGCCTAAACCCAAGAGCCGAACACCGGGTGGGAAACGATGCATTGTCCCCCGGTGGTACGGGCTTCTGTGTCGGTCCTGGGGTGTCACAATACTTTCCTGGGACATGATCACAGAGACATGGTGCGGTGTTTGTGTGCCGCTGAGTCGGCATTCCCACCCAGGTCATGTTTGCCTCTAGACAGATAGATGCCCCCACGACGGTGCATCGCGCGCGGAGAGCCTGTACATCGATGGATCAGAAGGCCCGGGTAACGTGTCAGCCAGTGTCTGTGCAGAAAGCGACTCGGTGGCGGGTGTTGCTTGGACTGGGAACAATCGACTCACTCGCTCGCTCGCTCGGTGATACTCTGCAAGTATGTACTGTACACATGCCGCCTCCGTCCTTGGGAGTTAGACGTACATACGCAGTAGTAGATGTGAGGTTGAGAGTGGGCCGGCGACCACTGTCAGGGATCAAGATGGGACGGACGCACTCGGAACAAGTCAATGCCCTTTGTTGGCTGTTTGTGTGTGCTCGTATATGTGAGAGTGTGTCTGTGTGTGTGGAGCCCCCTGGACCGCCCGCGAGAAGCTGAGTCTTGGCACGCAGAGGCCCCTGAGCCACACGCGCAGTGGCGGTTCCTGCTCGCCTAGGCCGGTTGGAGAGAGGTTAGGTAGGGCTGCCTAGGGCTGGCTGAGCCCAATGCCAACGTGTGAAGCACGCTTGTCTGGCGTATGGCCGGCCTCATGTATCAGATGATGAGCAAGCTTCGATAGTCGACCAGGACTTGTACGTGCGCATGCGCGTTTCCCAGCTGGACGGGGCCTATGTGACAATGTGAGTCTACAATCTATATGCGGGCTGCTCTTGACTACATACATACATCTCTCGCAAGTGTGGGTGGTGCGAAGAGACGAACCAGGTGATGCCCACTGACGTCTTGGCCCGAGATCTCTCATCTCGCACTGACTTGGTGATCCTCTATCCTGCATCAAAACGAGCAAGCCATACAAGAGACCAGCGTCCCTGATTCAGGTCCAGAGACACGGACGCCGCACAGGAGCAGCACGGGCAAGCATTGCACCCCCAGAGGCCTCCTCACGCGGTCATGTCCTCTGTTGCCCGCCGCTTCTTCCTGGGATCATCCGTCAACCGCGTGCCGGACCAGAATTCTCGACTGCCCGCGATGCGAACAAATCTTATCTTAGGCTGTTTCTGCAACGACCATCTGACACCAAGTGAGTCATGGCTATGCAGCTCCCGTCCTTGCCTGGCCGCTCGAGACCCGTGCCATCGTGTCCTGCGGGCTCCCACACGTATGCATCACACGCCGGCGGCCGATGTGACGGGATGGGGCCGGCATCCCGCAGTCGGCCTGCTCCTCCTTGATTTGCACCGGGAGACGTCGTTCCATCTCCCGCATGTCTCCCTCGGGCATCACCACACACCCCAAGAGAATCTCCACAACCGGCTTCAGGGGCCTGCGAGACCACCACCCCGCCTTTGCCTTCAGTTCCCGGCCCTGCCGTACCGACGACCCTGCCCATGCACCTGTCCGTGTGGCAGTGAGATGTTTTGTCTCACGGCTCTCGCAGTCCTGTAACTCGTGTCCCCCTTCTCCTCACCACACGCTGCAACATGTCATGGAGGGCATGGCCTGCCTCGCTGCCACCCAACCGGACAGCCCTGCCCACCTGCCCGCTACGTGCGGTAGATATCTGATTCACCCAGGGCGGAGCCCTGTGCCCATGGTACACCCACCCACCCCGCCAACCACAGCCGCTTGGTTCTCTACCAGACGTTGTAGGAGTGATATTGAAACAAGGATCGCCAAGATGAGAGGTTACATGAGAATCCTGCCCATCGCAGAGCGAAAGCGACAGGGCAGTGGCCACCGGCAGGCAAGCTCTTGTCCTGTCTCGCACAGCCTCCCGTCTCATGCCAGACACACAAGATAATAGTTGCGCACGTATCTGTAGGCAAGTATTGTACAAGTGTACACACACACACACACACACACACACGCACACACACACACACACATACACACGCACAAAACCCAAGGCCCAACCAGG
>NQMI01000280.1:0-24263 GCA_002270565.1 Stenocarpella maydis | reverse complement strand
GTAGGAAGAAAGAGGTCATGTATTAGTAAACGGAACGCTCAGCGGCGTGTTTCTCGGCAAGGAGTCCTAGACTTCGTTGTAAGGATTTACCCTAGACTTCGTTGTATGGAGTTACCCTAGACCTGCGAGTCAGGCGATTTTCGCTAAGTACGCACAGTGCGTGCGTGACGCAAGATGAGTTTGGTGGCGTGAGTCGATTATTTTGCCCTGCATTTGCACCTTAAATCAGACTATAACAGCTCCTACCTATACGTCGTACAACTAATAGACTAAAGACTACTGTGCATGTAGAGATAGCAGAGAATATCTGAACGAAACGACAAAAGTTATAATGTACTTTAGTATGAGGACGTGCTTCAAGCGGCTCATGAGTTGTGGTGCTTAAGAGACCAAAGCTGTGTGGTTGAAGAGGCGAGACTTTTCGCTTTCATAAATTGGCCGAGCCGACGCAGCGGACCCAGGGGTGAGACGACGGCGGAGGGCATATAAGGAGCGCTTACAGAAGCCCAACTAAATTCAATACAAAGTTGTACAGACCACTGTCAATCGTCCCAATTCACCTCAGAGCACCACACTGACTGCGACCCTGCCGAAACACACGCTGAACTGAATGCTATTTTATAGCACATATTCATCAGAATTATATTCAGGAGTATTATTACCATTATTCTTAAATTTAGATATTTTGAAAGTTCCTAGGGGTAATTATAAATAAATTTATTTAGCTTATTCTAAAGCTAATCTTATTAAAGTTATAAAAACTATATTTTAAAATTTTATATTTAGCTATTATATTATAAACTTATTAGAATTCATTCTTAATAACGTCTATATCTTTCTAATAAGCTTTTTAATATTTATATAGTTAATTAAATATGATTTTTAAACTTAATTATATTTTAAGAATATATTTTATTTAGAATATATTTATGATATTTTTATCATGTGTTATCAATAAAAGATTAGCTATATTTTTTATATTTTAAAATTACATTTAGAATTCTTAAATATTTTAATTCATAGTGTATTTAATGAATATTTACCTATCAATTAAATTATATTTATACCTTTTAAAATATAAATATTTATATGTATATTACTATATTATTCTATATTATAATATAAATTAAATTATATTATACATCTTAATTATTAGAGCTATATTTCTAAATTTCATATTATGTTTTTTATATTCTTAAATAAATTAAATAGTAAAACCTAATTTGCTTTATGCAAGATAAAGTGTATATTATTACTATTAAATTGAAATAAATTAAGGGTCTAAAAAATATAAGAGTATAAATAATATTGAAATTAAAAATATAATTAATATTAAGAAAGATCTCTTTTATTTAAATCTTAATAGTTTTTAGTCTTATTAATCCTAATTTAACCCTTTTAAATTTATAAAATTAAATAAAAATCAGTAATTAAGTATACTTAGTATTAATTAGTATTAACTTCTATTATATATCTAGCTTTAAATATATACTAAGGTAGTCTAAAATTGATAAATTTATAAAAAAATAGCTACTTCCTAGTCCTAGATACTTTACTATACCCTATATTATCTTAAAATAAATACTATTTTCCAATAATAGGTATAAATTTATATAATTCATTTCTTTAGACTAGCTTACTAACTTACTTAAATTACTAATAATTTAATTAATGTGATTGGCTTCCTATTTCATTAGTAATTCAAGTAATTTATCCTTTATATAAATAAGTAGTTAAGTTATATCTACTAATAAGCTGTATTTATTTCTATAAATTTAGCTAATTAGCTTATGAGGTTGATTTATATCTTTAATATACTAATAATTTAACTTTAGTTTTGATTTTATTATGTTTACAACATAAATATTATTTAAAATAATATACTATAATTATAGATTCTATTATTCCTTTAAATTTAATGTATATATATAATAAATTATTTAATAAAGTTGGTTATTTAATATTATAAACATTTAAATTAGCTATATTTTAATACATACTATATATTATATATTATATATAACTAACCTAAAGATTAATATTAAGCACAAGTAAATTAAAAAAAATTATTTTAATTATTAATGAACTATAACACAGGGCATTAGGAAGTAGCTAGGACTTGGACGTAGCTAGGTTTTACTAAATTCATTAACTTTAGGCTACCCTAGAATCGACCTAGGCCTAAGTAAGTAGTAAAAGTTAGTATTAATTCGTTCTAAGTATACTTAATTATTTAAATTTAATTAATTTTATAAATTTAGAGTAATTAAGATAGATATAGTACTAGTCTAAAGAGAGTAACTTCTAATAGAAAAAACACACTTTATACTAAATAGTACTTACTTTACTATTAAAATCTTAATTTACTATAGATTACTAATATATATATATTTATACTGATTAGTACTAATTAGGCTAGATTTACTATTATTTACTTAAAATGTAGCTTATTATATGCTTTTATATTCTTTTTATAAATTTTTATATTATATCTAGTTTTACTATAGTTACTATATTATTATTTCTTTAGTTTCTTATAAAGTAAATCCTTACTATTGTTAAACGGAACCGCTCAGCAAGGAGTTACCCTAGACTTCATGCAAGGAGTTACCCTAGACTTTTTAGCAAGGAGTTACCCTAGACTTGCAAGTCAGGCGATTTTCGCTAAGTACGCCCAGTGCGTGCATAACGCAAGATGAGTTTAGTGGCCGTAAGTCAATTATTTTGGCCTGCATTTACACCTTAATTTAAACCTCTGCATTACCCTTATTTCTTATCCAAAAAGTATATAACTTAGTACATTGGATAGCTTGATTTCTGAAGTTTATATATACTCAATTTGAGCATTACTAGGGCTATGGTTGGCTAGTTGCTTGGAACCAAAGATGGTATATTGGAAGGGCGAATTTTCCAGCATTTGCAAATTTGCACCAGAGCCTACCGCAGCGTGCCCAGGGGTAAGACAACATCGGAGGGTATATAAGGAGGGCTTACAGAAGCCTAACTTCATTTAATACAAAGTTGTCCAGACCATTATCAATCATCCCAATTCGCCTCAGAGCACCATACTGCGACCCTGCTGAAACACACACACGCTGAACTGAATGCTATTTTATAGCACAATTCTCAGAAAATAAGAAAGATTAAGATTTAAAAGATAAATATACTAGAATAATATAGTACTTATATAATGCTAATACTAAATATTTCAAATAGTATAATTAATGCTATATTAATAAATGCTTTAAGAAAGATAATCTGATTATAATGTTAATTAAATACTTATAGTAGAAGCATGGAAGTAGTAAACTTATAGCTAAGTACCTAGGCCCATTTTATATGCTTAAGATAATAAGGCAGTATAGCCTAATATACTAACTGGGACTACTAAAATAAAATAAGGTATATAATATAGTATTAATCTTAATGCTAAAGCTGTTTATAAGCTATAAAGATAAAGAGCCTAAGCTATAAAAGAATATAAAACTCTTTACGGATAATATTTTTGAGATAGAATTAATATTAGGGTATTAGAAGCTATAGAGCTAGAGATAGTACCTTATTTAATAAAGGAAATATAGTAGTAAAGATAATATATAAGAGCTATATAAATATATCTATAATAAACTACTAATATAAATATATAAGGAATAAGTAGCTTGAGTATAGTAAAGCTGCAATAGAGGCGCTTAGGACGCAAGTCTTTTTAATTTAAATTAAAAACTAGGGGGGTTTTCCAAGGGCCCCCTACCCTAGTAACTATAGTACAGCTAAAGCGTGCACACAGCACCTACTCCTCCTCATCCTTATCCTCTTCCTTAATAGCATAGCACTTAGCAGCAGCAATAAGCTACTCAAGCATAGCAATACTATAGCGCGTAAGCACTAGGATCTCATTATTAATAGCAGTAATAGGAGTATATAATATAAGTGTAGCAGTAGCATCAGCCTTTTCCTTCTCCGGTAGGAGAAGGCATATGGCCTTAGTAGCCTATAGCAGTAAGGTACTAGCAATAGCAGCCTTAAGGGGGGTAATAATGTGAAAGGGGACCTAAGCAATATTAAAAAAGCACGCAAACAATGCTCGCGCTATAGGCACGTAATGGGCCCTTAAGGATATACTTATAGGAATGCAGTTACCCTTGCTACCGTTATAGTAGCGCTAGTACTACTTGCTAGTGCCTAATTAAGGTTAGCAATCCAAACCCATAGCATAGGTGCCATACTTGCATAAGGTAGGCATAGTGCAAGTATAACTTACCGCTCTAGTTAGAGTAGCAGATCTCCTTATACTCCTTATTCTCATCCTTAATAGTAGCACGGGCAGCAAGCTCTACATGTAGAGTGCACATACAGCATATATGTTACTCGTATATAGGGCGCGTGCTACCCTCCTTAGCAAAGCCCTTCTTAGTAATCTTTTTTCTCTTTTATATATATACTACTTTATTAGTACTACTTATACCTAGCATAAGTATAACGCCTGAGTATAATGATCAAAGGGGTTTCCAAGTACGTAATCCTGAAAGATCAAGGGTTTATATTCAGAATACATTATTAGGCAGTTGTTAAGCAATATTATTAACTAATAATAATCACTAGCTATAAGGCTATCCAATATTAGGATTGAATACTTAGATTAACAACTAAAGAGTCTGTCCTATAAAAGCTATCTACTATAGTGATAACCATATAGTTATATACTCCAACTCTTTAGTGGCTTGCTAGCTCGCAAGGCGAGCCTATAAGTTGTAATATGAGGCTCAAAGGATGCCTCTTCAAGCTAGCTCATATGGCTTGCAACCAAGCATTGCAAGCCAGACCCTAACCCTGAATCTAGATGTACTATGCTAACTTCACTATTAAGGTCCTGCAGGGTTGCATTACAGCATATGTCTTTAATATCTTTGGGCCTGCAAACCAGAGTCTGGGGTGCTAGCGTATTGGTTTATAATACTATCTCCCTCCTTACTTCTTTTGTTCTCAAAAGTAATCTATAAGCTATCCTTGCTTATTATGCTTTTCATTTATACCTTCCTAATTCATTATATTGTCTAGAGTTAAGGATTCTCAGGTTTTTAAGTTATCTTATTGCTTTAAGAAAGTTAAGTAGCGCGACTCCCTGTTATCCACCATTTTATAGGGTGCTGTTATAATGCATCCTTATTCTTCCTGCAAGGTGCAGGGCATTAAGTCCTGTAAGGTTTCGGAGGAGGTTTCCAATTATTGTGCTAAGTGTATCTGATAATAGTAATTGAAGTATAATATCCTGGAGCTTAATAACTCAAAGAACCTCTTATATATTTCAGCCTAATACTAGAAACTAGAGGATGAGATTAAAGAGTTAGAGGAGAAGCTCCTCTATTTACGTAAGTAGAAGTATATATAGCGTGAGAAAATGTTGCGGGCCATTTATTGTAGTTTGTTAAACTTAGATGAGTTGGATTGTGTGGAGAAAGAGGAGGCTGAAGCCGAGTAGAAGCAGATTGCTAAGTAGTCCGCCGGGGTTATGGGTTGCAACTCTATAGAGGAGGCTGGTGGGATGGTAGTGCAAGAAGCATGGCTGCATTCTGAGGGGGCAGTGGGTATTTTTAATTGGAGTTCTATAGTGGATGCTAATATTAATTGGGAAAAGTTTCTCAATGTTAGTGGTGAAGGAAATATGCCTGTGGGTGGCTTGTCTAGTGCCTGATTTTATTTAGTAGATAAATATACTAATAAGTTTGTTTTTGACTGATGGGGCGTTTTACTAGTTGATAGTCTGACTGGTTGAGCGGCCTGTGTGGTTTCTACTAGTTGAGCGGTTGACTGGTTTTGCTGCTAGGCTGTTTGGTGGGCCTGTTGGATTTTCTGGGCTGTTTGTTGGTTGTTTTAGCTAAGGCTGGGTTCTGGGCCTTGAAATCCTTTAAGAGTTGCCTGTAGTGCATAAGGTTCTATCCTGGTTCCCATGTGTTTTTGCTGGTATTATATCCCTTCCATTTAATTAGGTACTCTATTGTTCCTTAGTATTATCTTGAGTTTATGATCTTTTCTACTTTATATTCCTTATTATATTTATTAATGGTTTCAATCTGTGTTTTAAGTTTTATGTTTTTTAGTGCTAGTTTGAGAAGAGAAATATGGAAATTGTTATGTTATCTCATTCCCTTAAGTAGTAAGAGCTCATAGTTAGTATCCGATTATTTCTTCGGAATTTTAAATACCATCCATTCCGTGGGTGAATCTTTATTCTGGTGGTCAGGCCTTCAGCTAAGTGCATCTGCTCTTACATTCTTAGCTCTGTCCATATAAATGACCTTAATATTAAATTATAACAAGAATTCTATGTATCTGACCTATTGCTTGTTGAGAGTCTTGGTTATCATGAAGATTGTAAGATTCTTATAATCTGTATAGAGCTTGATTTGCTTTTTAGCTCCAATAAGGTAGTACTACCATTCCTAAAATGCATATACTATTACTATAAATTCTTTATCTAGAGTGGTATATTGGGTTTCTAGTTCATTAAATTTCTTGCTAAAGTTTATAATAATATATATCCTTCCTTATTCATCTTTTTAAGTAAGTTCTCTGCTTGCAGCATTATTTAAGGCATCTGTATGGATTTTGAATTCCTTCCCTAGGTCTGCTTCCTTAAGTATAAGGTCTCCTATAACCTTATCCTTGAGTATCTAGAAAGCTTATTATTCAGTATCTATCCACCTAAAGATATAATCTTTCCTAATAAGGTTTATTAATGGTTTTATAATGTTACTATATTATGTAATGAATTGTTAATAGAAGTTAGTATATCTAAGAAATGCTCTAATATCCTTAATATTTATAGGGGTTGGCTATTCCTTAATTACTTTAACTTTTCCTTCTTATATCTTGATTTTTCCTGGTTTAATCATATATCTAAGGTAGTTAACTTTTTATATATGCCAGCTATACTTTTTTAGTTCCATTAGGAGATTAGCATCCTGAAGTTTTTGGAGAACCTTTTTAATATATTCCTTATAATCATTAAGGTTTTTTAAGAAGATAAGAATATTATTTAAGTAGGTAATAATAAAGATGTTAAGGTATTTGCTTAAGATTTGGTTAATTATTTCCTAGAATAATGCAGGTGCATTAGTTAATCTGAAAGGCATAACCGTTATTTTATAGTATTTATAGTATATCCTGAATACTATTTTCCATTCTTCTCCTTCTTTTATTTAGATAAGGTTATATTTATGCTTTAAGTTAAGTGCTATAAATCATTTTACTCCTTTAAGTTAGTCCTATAGTTCCTTAATAAGCAGGAGAGGGTATTAGTTTTTAATTATGATATTATTTAATTATTGGTAGTCTATATAAAGTTATAGCTTGCCATTCTTCTTTAGTATAAAGAGGATTAGGTATCTAGCTAGTGATTATAATAGCCTAATAAATCTCTTCTAAAGGTTTTCATTAAGGTATTCCCTGAGTACTTTAAGTTGTTCTTTATTGAGTCTATAGATAGGCTTAAACTAGGGTGTTGTTCTGGGTTTTAATGGTATTTTATAGTCCTATTACATATATTATAGCAATATAATATTAAGTTATTCCTAGAATACTTTCTTAAATTCATAATAGTCTTCTAATATTTATATTAGTCTATTGGTTTTATCTCTTTCTCTCTCTTCTTTTAAGTAAAGGAGGTATTATTATGTTTCCTATATTATATATTAACTGGTTATATTAGAGTGATAATCTCCTAATTAGCTTTAATCCTCCTATAAGGAGTCTAAGTAGCTCAATCCTTCTCTGTTTTCCTAGAGCTAGGCCTTCTGCCTATCCTCAGAGGTATTCATGGGTCCATTTAAGCGCATTACTTGTTCGCTATCCTTAGTAATGTGGCTCCTTCTCTTGCCGTTAATTGCAACCTTCTTCTAGGGAATAGCATTATCCTAAAAGATCTAGCTAGTAGTCTAATTGATTCAGAGATTATTCTTTCTTAACTAAGGTATTCCTAAGATCAACTAATAATTTGCTATTTTAGTAATATTCAATGATAGTGATTCCATATGGTTATAAATCCGAATTAAGAGAGGATTAGTCTCTATATTAATAGCTTCATTACTATAAGATACTTTAGTTCCATCTACTATATTAAGTCTATAGGGTTCCCTTTTCTTATACTATAATAGGTAATATCTATTTACTACTTTTAGGGAAATAAAATTCCCTTATACTTTATTATTAATAAGTGCTAAGTATTGTATATATCCTAGCTCTACCTATATCATTAGGTGGCTATAGTTGCTTATTATTATACATAAGTACCTTATAATATAGTTAGTTGCTGCCTAAGGCTTTATAAATAGCCCTTTTAGTTTTTTAACTATTTATCTGCAGCTAGGACCTCCTTAATGCTCTTAAGATTTTATTTTATAATATTTTATAATTCCTATAAGTTATCAACCAGCTATTACATGCTGTAATCTTATTTCTTTATTATTATAGTTTTAAGTAGTAGCTTCTATTATCTTAGTAGATGCTAGTCTTAAGCTTTATTAAGTATGTGCACCTTGTAAGTTGGTTTATTATAATTTGCCTATCCGTTAGGGTTCTGGAGGCATTCTAAAGGTATGCGGGAGTCTAGCCTTATTAGGGCATATCCCGTCTTATTATATTTTTAGTATAGGTACTAGTTCTTAAAATCATTACGCTTATATATATGTTTAATATCTTTACTTAGATATTATTAGGGAAACCAACCGTGCTTAGTTTTCTCCCTTATATATTCCTTATATCCATTATAAATATAGGATACCTAAGAGATGTCTTTATATTTGTTATATAATGGACATGTGTGTCCTGCATCTCCTGGTCTCCTGTATTCCTGGGTAGGTTATCGTATAGTTTCTTCAAAAGGCCTCCCTGTGATCATAACCGCTGTAATATTAGTTCTTAGGGCTAGAAGGGGCGCTTGTTCTAGGTAGTCTTGCAGTTCCTTCTACTGGGTTTGTGGTGCAAGTAGGGCCTGAGGGATAGGCTTTCCTTCCATCCTGGGGTTAATCTGTGGGAGCTCCTCCTTGTTTCCTACTGCTAGGGTTCTTCCTTGCTTCCCTAAAGCATTCTTAGGAAACTATCTGGTAGCCTCCTTATTGCTATAGTAAGTAATATAGCTATTATTAAAACAAATTATCTAATTAAGTAATGCATATGCCTTTCTGGGGTTCTAGGGATTCTTCATTAGTAAGATAGGCTGCTATTATACCTTATCTTTTTAATATTTTTTATATTAGGATTTAGTATATTAGGAAAAATATAGATTATTATAAAGGTCTTCCTTATTAAGGTTATAGAAGTTGCATCCTTTATCTAGGTCTTAGTTTAGGTATACCTAATACTAATTATATACTATTATTCTATAAATGCAGTATTTATTTGCAAGTTCCCATTATGGTTTGAACCTGGGTGGCCCTTGCGCATTATAAGTGGTTATACTGGCTTAGCGGGTAGCTTTATTAGCTTATTGGGTTCCTTTAAGTACTAACTTCTAATCCTTATTTTTCTTTAGAGCCTGGCATTCTAAAGCGAAGTATCCCATCTTATTGCAGTTATAATATTTAATATTTTTCTTATTCTTATATTAAGTAACATCTAGTTCCATAAGTCCTGCATGCTGTCCCCACTGGGTGCTTAGCTTCTAATACTTCTTTCCTATATTAGATTTATACTTATGGAATATAGTTTATTTAGAAGTTTATCCTTTCTTTTCTAAGCATTGTTTATAGAGTCTATTATTAATCTAGATAGCTATTTCCATATAGTATAGAAAATCATTAGGTTAGTTCATAACTTTATTAAGTTCATCCTTTACTTCATCCTTTAATCCATAGTAAAATATAAATTTCTTTATATTATCAGTATAATCAATTTTAGCATAAATTTACCGGAATTCTGCTACATAATTAATTACTAAACCGCGTTATTTGCAATTCACTAGGTCCCTTTTTACCTACCGTTCTTCATTTAGGTCCTAAAACAGGGACCTAAGGGCATCCTTATAGCCTTTATAGCTGCTAAAAATCTACTGCATTTCAAGCTTGCAGGCTTCAAACAACTCCACATTAACAAAGTTAGTTAGGTAGAGTTTGAACCAAGCTAAAGCTCATCCTTTAAGGAAAGAGGATGCATATATAACCCTTTTTCCACTAGGCTATACATCTAGCCTATAGAAGCACTAGTAGGCCCTAACCTATATTAGATATGCCTAAAGTTATCCAGCAGTTCCATTATAAGGGGCTAGAGTATTAAGCTTAATATATTCTCTTATTTAGATTAGGGTATTAGAGAGTAGTAATCTCCTATTAAAGCTATTCAACTTCTGCATTATACTAAGCTTAACCTTCCATAAGGAGGCGCAACTGCCCAACCTCATTAACTAATTCCTAAACACAGGGGTCCATAACCTCATTATTAGCAAGTTCATCCAGTTCATAAAGGAGGTTGCAGGTAGGGGTGGTCATTCCAGAGTCCAACATCATAAAGGGTTCCGTATATAATATTGCTCAAAGTCCATATAATAATATATAAACAAGAGTCATCAAAATATAATAATTAAAGGGGTTTCCAAGTATATAATCCTAAAAGATTAAGGGTTTATATTTAAAATACATTATTAAGCAGTTATTAAGCAATATTATTAACTAATAATAATTACTAGCTATAAGGCTATCCAATGCCGGGATTAAATACTTAGATTAACGACTAAAGAGTCTTTCCTATGAAAGCTATCTACTATAGTGATAACCATATGGTTATATACTCCAACTCTTCAGTAGCTCGCTAGCTCACAAGGCGAGCCTACAAGTCATAATATAAGGCTCAAAGGATGCCTCTTCAAGCTGGCTCATATGGCTCGCAACCGAGCGTTACGAGCCAGACCCTAACCCTAAATCTGAGTGTACCATGCTGACTCCGCTATCAAGGTCCTGCGGGGTTGCATCGCGGCATACATCTTTGATGTCTTTGGGCCTGCAAACCGGGGTCCGGGGTGCCAGCGTGTTAGTTCATAACACTATAGCTAGAAACAAGCCTCATCTCTAGTTTCTCTAGTGGGAGTCTAGTATAGCTCTTTTATAGCCTATACTAGGGGTATCCCTACAATAACAATCCTAATCATACTAATACTAGGCGCAATAGGTTGGCACTTTTCTAAGTGTTTTTCAGGATTTTTATTAGGATTTCCATATTCATAATTTTCTTATATAGGGTCTTTATAATTTTTTTTAGCCATTAGTTGTAACGCTTAAGTAATCTAAATTACTATCATTCATTACTATTCTATATAATAATCCTTATCTTCCTATTATTAAGTATCTTCCCTATTAAGGTTGTTTAAAGAATTATTTAAAGGCTTCTTTCTTCAAAAAATATAATAAGCACTAGTTATTAAAGTAAGAAATCTAATTAAGGGCTCCATATTTAAAGCCAGCATCTACTGCTTTCTTAAGAATAAGTAATAATTTATCTGGATACTTAGGTTTATTCTCATTAGGGTGGATTAAACATTTCATATAGAGGTTAAGTTAATAAATATAAGATATCTTGCCTTCCAAGTATACTAGGCATCCTTTATTAAGTAAATAGCTATATTATCTAGGCTATTTATAACGTATAATTATATTAACCTATTATTATTCTTCTGGAATAGATCTTTATAGTTATTTTCTAGATTAGTGGTATTCCTTAAAGAAGTATCATCATTTTCTGCAATTATAATACTTTTAGCTATTATTAGGGCATCATTATACCGCATCAAGTTCCATAAGTCCTAAACGAGTACTATAAACAGTTCCTTATCATTATTACTATTTGCTATAGAAGTTACCCTTATAGTAGTTTTTCTTGCCATTATTAAGTTAATATTAGGTATTCCATTAGTTTCCAGGATTCTTATACTAATACTCTTATTATTATCCAATAACATGTTATGAATATATATAACTATAGCAATATATTTTACAAATTCATTAGGCCTATCTACTTTAGAAAGCTTATCTTTAATATCTTATTTAACCTTAATTTAAATAAAAACTAGGTTTTTTTTTTTTTTTGTTTTTACAATATATAAAGTAAGTTGCTTAATAGGCAGTTTATATCCAAAGTAAGTACATCTTAATAATTATATATTATTATTATAGTTTTTCCTCATCTAGATTGCTAAAGGCATCCTTTAAGGCTTATTTAAAGTTATTATAATTCTAAAGATAGCTTTAGTATTATTATCCTAATCCGTTTTATTATTCTCTAAGTAGTTCCTAAAAGTAGATTTAAACCAAGCAAGGGTATTTCCTTAATTAATATCTAGCAAAAATAATCTTATATAATTAAAATAAAAAAAATAAAAAAAAATAATAATAAATTAAACAAATATAAGTAAGAAAAACCTAGAGGACTATTCTTTATAGGGGCCGGGCTTATCCATCTTGTAAGCTTTAGCTCTAAACTAATAAAGACAGTAATTTCCTTCTACAACACCAATCTATAGGGCTATTTCCTAGGCACTTATAATCTAGGCTTATCTATTATTAAAGGAGGTAGTTAACATTATATCTTTATATTATAATTAGTTACATAATTTACTAAATTATATTTTATTTATTATTTTTAATTTTAATATACTAAATCTTTATAAGAGATAGGGGTAATATACTATAGGGTTTTATAGCAGAGGGCGGCAACACACAAACTCAGTTGGAATATCAACATACTTCCAGAGGTTAATCACGCAAGGTTCCAGTAGGAAACTAATACTTAGATTAATAACAGGTCTATTCTATAGAGCATCTATTTGGTGATAATGTCCGTTATTATTCCACCCTTCAGAGCCCCTTAGTGACTATGAGGCCAGTAAGGGTGGGCTCACTTGGCTCACTTGGTGATCCAAAGTGATCCTTTTTGGCAGGGGGGTCCTGACCTAACCCTATCCAAACATCCGTATTCTTATTGCGGGTGGCATCGTAGCAGTTTCTGATTTTGCCTTGGGATGCCGGGTGCCATTTGGTGGTTGTTCTATAACAATTAGTTTACTTTTATAATTATTTAGCCTAGTAGGTGCAGGGTATAGTAGCTATTAAAAACTATCTTATTTATTATATAAATATTAAAAACTATATTATATAAGTTTTATTTATAAAAAATATATTTATAATCTTATACTTATTTTAAATATTATTTAAATAATTACTTAATTTTAATTAGAAAGGTTTGTAGTATGTATAATTTATATATATATAAATAAAATATAATTATTTTTTTTTAAAAAAAAACAAAAATTAAAGGAAAGTAATATATATTAATATATATATTTACTTTTAACTGGTATTCGTACTCCTTATCTTGTCTTCATTTATTGCTCTATTGATTACGTGACCTTCTAATACAAAGAAGATATTTAGGCTCTCGTGCTAGGCGAAAAAAAATTAATCTAGGAGGGAGTGTATGTAGTGTCAGCTGAACGGGACGCTGAACTGGAGTTCCCGCCGGCAAGGCCGGGAGTTTATTTTTTAAACGGTTTATGTTGGAATAGCACTTAGGATCGCACATCAGTATGGACGAGGTGGCTAGTCAGCCACCTAGGTACCGGCACGGAGGCCTTAAGCCCCTACCGTGTGCTTCCCCTCCCTAGTTTCAGAACCTAGATAGATCATCGATAACAGAACCAGTTCGACAACCCCACTGTACGTACGTACCAACAGCCATATGGCCAAGGGCTTTCAACAGTTTAAGAGGTTTTGTGGCGTGATTATGAACGAAGCCAGGTGAAACCTGAGTCTGTCATATTTTCTCCTCCTCTTGAATTTTCACCGTATTCTTTTTTCAGTGATTCTACGTCCCATCTCAGTTGACCTGGTTCATATCTACCTAGGTACGAACCCAAGTTCTCCTACGAGCGCCAAATCTCCTCACACGCCAAGTCTCACCCGGGCACATTATGCGCGCGCTCCGATACTATGGCACTAGGGACATCCGCTTGGACGATATCCCCGACCCAGCTTGTCGGCCGGGCTGTGTCAAGCAGCAATGTTGGTATTGCGGGAGCGACTTGCCTTGACGCGTTAGTCAATGACGGGTTTCCAGCCTATGGCGTACTATCACCTATGCACCAAACTAAGCTAATTCAAACCACTGGCCAGTCATCTTTACTTTGGTGACGTGAATATAACTGACTTTGTGCACCCACTGGCCAAGGAGAGGTTGCCGTTTATCTTTGGTCACGAGTTCGGGGGGGTGGTGACTGAGGTTGGGGAGCGTTACACGGCGCAGTGGCGACCCGTGGCCGTCGTCCATCACTTTATGACGGCAGCTGCGAGGCCTGCGTTGCGGGACAACCAATGTGTGCCAGAACTCAGGCTGTTAGGGATAACGCCAGCGGGGAATGCTGAGTCGGCCGTGTTCGACGAGAATGCGGTGTTCTGCTTCCCCCGGGACGAGTTAGGTTCGGCTTGTCGAGCCGCTTGCCGTGGGTTGGCACGCGACACGCTTGGTTAGGGATTTGACCTCCACTTCGACAGCTCTCATAACGGCGGCGGCCCAATTGGCTGTGCCATCTACCTTGCCCTCAGAGCCCAAGGCCTGACGAGAATCGTGACAGCGAGGTCTCGAAGGCGCGAGAGACTGCCTGGCGACACTCGGCGTTGAGCACATCCCTCCCCGGCGATACCGATGTCGCGGCTACAGTCCGTGAGCGATTCGAGGCAGGCGGCGCCCACGCGTCTTCGACTGCGCCGGGTCCAGTCACGCTTACACGGCCCTGGAGGCGCTGCGACCGAAGGGCACTATCGTCAATGTCGCCCATCGCGCCGAGCCCGTTCCGCAAGTGGATCTCAACCTGTACCTGGCTAAAGAGGCAACCCTTGTGAGCTCGATCTCGTACCAGGACAAGGACTGGGAGGAGGTTATTGAGGCCGTGGGAAATGGGAAGATCAAGCCGGAGGCAATGGTCACGGGCAGGATTCAGTTGCAGGATGTGGTTGAGAAAGGAATCGAGGTTTTAGCTAGTCCCGAACACCAACATTGCAAGCTTTTAATTAGGGTGCAACAATAAACACACTCCCGATTGTAACTTAATATTACAGTCACTCTTTCTCCCTAAGACCCTTGCTTATTATCCAGATATTTGATGTAATAAAGGCTCCTTACAACTTATGATTAAAAATATTAGATTATTTTTATCGTCTGCTTTATAACCTGCCAAAGACTTTGTGGTTATGCTCGCTGTATTGCATCCATGGTAAGGCTGATGAATAGCCGTTGGTCAATAAATAAGTCAATTTAGACTACACCTGTCTCTTAAACATCAGGGTAAGAGACAGGGTCTTCATGATGTCTTCATATCCAGGCACAGCTGACCAGGATGGCTGACTTTGGAAGTGTCGGTAGGGGTGGGAAATCTCGGCCTCGGGTACGTCTTATGCGAACCTGACTACGTGTGGCTGAGTTGCAGAGATCCTGACAGGCTAAGGATCATCCAACTGAAAACGCTGTCTGTGACAAGCGAAGTGATGCCCCCCCCCGGTAAATTAGCCGTTTCCGCACGTGCCACCAAAATTTGGCGCAAAGCGGCCATAATATAATGATCAAAGGGTTTCCAAGTACATAAACTTAAAAGATCAAGGGTTTATATTCGGAATACGTTATTAGGCAGTTTATTAAGCATATTATTAACTAATAATTATTAGTAACTGTGGGCTCTTTAAACATTAGATTGTATAAGATACAGAACTAAAGAGTCTATTCTATAAAAAACTATCTATATAGTAATAACTATATAATTATTATCTATTTTTTAATAGACATATAAAGAACTCCACTAGTTATCCTTGCTATCCTTAGTGGTGGTATTAAGTCGGGCTTTGGTATCAGATAGCTAGGCTAGCCAGCTATCCAAGCTATCCATAAGCCATAGGTGGGTTCCCAACCCTAACCCGGGGGCATGCTGTCTCCATATATAAGTAACTGCGGGGTCGCGCCATTATTTACGTTTTCAACGTTCGGGCCTATATCTAGGCCCCTGGGGTGCATCGCTATTAGCTCTACACTACCCCTCCTTCTTCTTTTATTTTCAAAAATTCTATAAGTCATTTCCGCTTATTGCATCTTCATTTATGCCTTTCTAATCCGTCATATCATCTAAAGTTAAGGATTCTTAAGTCGCAAAGCCCGCTCATTATACTCTAAAAACTAAGCGAGGATTCCCTTCTTCTTTTCTTCATTATATAAAAACGCCATTATATACCTTCTTATTCCTTCTAAAAGGCCATAGCATTTCATCCTACCGGTATCGCCTTTAGACTCTTCCCGCAACAAGTGTATATACCTAGGTGGTCGCGATATAATTATAAGGTTCTCTCCTAATACCTAAGAAGTGGGAACAACACTAGAGAATGAAGTCCAAGCTAAAGGCCGCTAAGGAGGAACATCATGTGATTACTCGATTAAGTATCTGAGAAAGTAGAAGCATGTAGTATAATAAGATGATGCATGCTATTTATTGCGAAATCAACAATCTGGAGGAGTTAGAGCTGTTAGGAAAATAGAAGGTTCAGATTAAGCGAACGGATTGCCAAGCAATCCGCTAAGGCTATACAGAGGAATTCTATAGAGGAGGCTGGTGGAATAGTAGCACAGGGGGCATAGCTGCATTCCAAGGTAAAGTAGAGTTTTTAATTAAAATATAGTTGGTTAAGAGACAATGCTAATTGGAAGATTCCTGGATATTAGTGCTAAAGGAAATATGCCTATAAGTGGCTCATCTAGTATCTAAAATTTTGCTAATAGCTAAATACACTTAGTATGCTAATCAACTGGTAGAATATTCGATTAGTCGGACGGCCTGCATGGTTTCTACTAGTCGAGCAGTCAACTAGTTTTACTACTAGGCCATTCAGTAGGCCTATTGGATTTTCTGGGCTATTTATTAGTTGTTTCAGCCGAGGCTGGGTTCTAGGCCTTGAAATCCTTTAAGAGTTGCCTGCATGCGTAAGTTTTGTTCTGTCCTATATGTTTTCGCTTTATATTCCTTTTATTTAATTAGGACTCTATTATTCCTTAGTATTATCTTAAGTTTATAATCTTTTCTACTTCATATTTCTTATTATATTTATTATAGTTTTAATTTATATTTCGAGTTTTATATTTTTTATGCTAATTTGAGAAGAAAATATAAAAATTATTATATTATTTATTCCCTTAGTATAAGACTTATAGTTGGTACCTTTTTTTTTTTTTTTTTTTTGATTTTTTTTTTTTTTTTTTTTATTTTTTTTGTTGTTTTTTTTTTTAAATAGTTTTTAGTTTTAATATTTTAGTAAAAAAAGTAGACCTTTCTCTCCCTCCTTAAGAAGACCTGTCCCTTATTCTTTTCTAATCCGCATATTTATTTTTATTTTATTTTAGTTTTAGTTTTAGTTTTGCTAAATTCTTTTAAAATCATCTTATTCATATTACTTTCTTGCGCTAATTTCGCTAGGGTTTTATTTTGTAGAAACTATGTTGCCTAAATGTTCAATCCATTTTTAGTACAAAGAAAGGTAACTATCTAGTTGTGCTAGTTATTACACTATTATAAGCAAACTATACTAGTAGTAGCATTCAACCCATCCTATAATTTTAAAAAAAGATTAAAAAAAAAATATTTTTATAATCAGTATTAAATAAATTTTTCAATTTATTACTTAAAAAATATAAAAAAAAAATTATTTATAATTATTAAAATTTAATATTTTGAAGTTAAGTTATTTTTTTTTTTTTTTTATTATAAATTTAAATACTCTTTTATTTATCAGCATCTATTTAGTGCTTTATTAATGGGATCATATATACAAGTTTTATACTATATCTCTTCTCCCCCCCCTCCGGTTTTTATTAGAAGAGATATAGTATAAAACTTGTATATATGTTTTCATTTATAAAGCACTATATAGAAGCTGGTCATATAAGATTATTTAAATCTATAATAAAAAAAAAAAAAATTTAATTTAACTTCTGGAAATTACTGATTGAAATAGCTTAGCAAATAAAGCTTCTTAATAAGTATACCTATTATATGGGAAAATTGATGGAATACTGGTTATAAAAATACCTTTAATATTATGTTAAAATTATAGGATGGGTTGAATGCTACCACTAGCATAGTTTGCATATAATAGTGTGATAACTTTGCACAACTAGATAGTTACCTTTCTTTGTACTCTATGGATTGAACCTTAGGCAATTATAATTACTATTAGATGATACCCTAGCGGAATTAGCATAAGAAAGTAATATAAATTGGATGATTTAAAAAGAATTTAGCAGAACTTTCTTTTATATAGGAATAAAAATAAATATGCGAATTAGAAAAGAATAAAAGACAATTCTTAAGGAGGGAGATAAGGTCTACTTTTTTTACTAAAATATTAAAACTAAAAACTAGTAATAAGCTTAACTATAAAAAAATCAGCTTATTTAAAATTCTAATTAATATTAGAGTACTAAGGTAGGACTATAAGTCTTATACTAGGGGAATAAATAATATAATAATTTTTATATTTTCTCCTTAAAAAGCATAAAAAAGATAAAAAAAAAAAAAAAAATAAAAACTATAATAAATATAATAAGAAATAAAAGTATTTTATTTTTATTATAAACTTAAGATAATACTAAGGAAGAATCTGTCCTTACAAATATATAATATAAAATAAAATATATTGACAGAATAGAACTTTATTATATAAGGTAACTCTTAAAGGATTTCGAGGCCTAGAACCCAGCCTCGGCTGAAACAACTAATAAATAGCCCAGAAAATCCAATAGGCCTACTGAATGGCCTAGTAGTAAAACTAGTTGACTGCTCGACTAGTAGAAACCATGCAGGCCGTCCGACTAATCGAATATTCTACCAGTTGATTAGCATACTAAGTGTATTTAGCTATTAGCAAAATTTTAGATACTAGATGAGCCACTTATAGGCATATTTCCTTTAGCACTAATATTTAAAAATGTTTGAATGGGCAGCGTCCCCCCAACCAATTATATTTTAGTTAAAAACTCTACTTTACCTTGGAATGCAGCTATGCCTCCTGTGCTACCATCCCACCAGCCTCCTCTATAGAATTCCTTTTTATAGCCTTAGCGGATTATTGGGGTCCGTTCGCTGTCCTTAACCATCTATTTTTATAACAGCTCTAACTCCTCCAGATTGTTGATTTCGCAATAAATAGCATGCATTATCTTATTATACTATATGCTTCTACTTTCTTAGATGCTTAATCGCGTAATCACATGATGTTCCTCCTTAGCGGCCTTTAGCTTGGACTTCATTCTCTAGTGTTGTTCCCACATCTAAGGTATAAGAAGAGAACCCTCTAATTATGTCTCGACCACCTAGGTATATACACTTGTTGTGGGAAGACTCTAAAGGCGATACCGGTAGGATGAAATGCTATGGCCTTTTAGAAGGAATAAGAAGGTATATAATGGCAAAAAAAAAAAAAAAAGAAGAAGGGAATCCTCGCTTAGTTTTTAGAGTATAATGAGCGGGCTTTGCGACTTAAGAATCCTTAACTTTAGATGATATGACGGATTAGAAAGGCATAAATGAAGATGCAATAAGCGGAAATAACTTACGGAATTTTTAAAAATTAAAGAAGAAGGAGGGGTAGTGTAGAGCTAATAGCGATGCACCCCAGGGGCCTAGATATAGGCCCGAACGTTGAAAACGTATATAATGGCGCGACCCCGCAGTTACTTATATATGGAGCCCGCATGCTCCAGGGTTAGGGTTGGGAACCCACCTATGGCTTATGGATAGCTTGGATAGCTGGCTAGCCCAGCTATCCGACACCAAAGCCCAACTTAACACCACCACCAAGGATAATAAGAATAACCAGCGAGCCTAGATTCCTACTATTATCAGAATATATAAAAATATAGTTATCACTATATAAATAGATTTTATAAAACAGACTCTTCAATCTCAATCTAATACAATCTAACATTAAATAGCCCACAGCTAGTGATTATTGTTAGTTAATAATATTGCTTAATAACTGCCTAATAACGTATTCTGAATATAAACCCTTGATCTTTCAGGATTATGTACTCTGAAAACCCTTTGATCATTATACTGGCCGCCCACCAAATTTTGGTGGCACGTGCGGAAACGGCTAATTTACCGGGGGGGGGCATCACTTCGCTTGTCACAGACAGCGTTTTCAGTTGGATGATCCTTAGCCTGTCAGGATCTCTGCAACTCAGCCACACGTAGTCAGGTTCGCATAAGACGTACCCGAGGCCGAGATTTCCCACCCCTACCGACACTTCCAAAGTCAGCCATCCTGGTCAGCTGTGCCTGGATATGAAGACATTATGAGGTCAGAATTAGATTGTGTTGAAGTGAGGACGGTGTAAGTCTAAATTGAACTTATTTATTCTGACCAACGGCTATTCATCAGCCTTACCATGGATGCAATACAGCGAGCATAACCACAAAGATCAATTTTTGGCAGGTTATAAAGCAGACGATAAAAATAAATCATATCATATTATTTAAATTCATAAGTTGTTAGGAGGAAGCCTTTATTACCATCAAATATCTGGATAATAAGCAAGGGTCTTAGAGGAGAAAGACGTGACTGTAATATTAAGTTACAATCGGGAGTGTGTTTATTGTTGCACCCTAATTAAAAGCTTGCAATGTTGGTGTTCGGGACTAGCTAAAACCTCGATTCCTTTCTCAACCACATCCTGCAACTGAATCCTGCCCGTGACCATTGCCTCCGGCTTGATCTTCCCATTTCCCACGGCCTCAATAACCTCCTCCCAGTCCTTGTCCTGGTACGAGATCGAGCTCACAAGGGTTGCCTCTTTAGCCAGGTACAGGTTGAGATCCACTTGCGGAACGGGCTCGGCGCGATGGGCGACATTGACGATAGTGCCCTTCGGTCGCAGCGCCTCCAGGGCCGTGCTAAGCGTGACTGGGAGCCCGGCGCAGTCGAAGACCGCGTGGGCGCCGCCTGCCTCGAATCGCTCACGGACTGTAGCCGCGACATCGGTATCGGCCGGGGAGAGGATGTGCTCAACGCCGAGTGTCGCCAGGCAGTCTCGTCGCGCCTTCGAGACCTCGCTGATCACGATTCTCGTCAGGCCTTGGGCTCTGAGGGCAAGGTAGATGGCACAGCCAATTGGGCCGCCGCCCGTTATGAGAGCTGTCGAAGTGGAGGTCAAATCCCTAACCAAGCGTGTCGCGTGCCAACCCACGGCAAGCGGCTCGACCAAGGCCGAGACCTCAGGACTCGTCCCGTGGGGAAGGCAGAACACCGCATTCTCGTCGAACACGGCCGACTCAGCCATTCCCCCGCTGGCGTTAATCCCTAACCAGCCTGAGTTCTGGCACACATTGGTGTGTCCCGCAACGCAGGCCTCGCAGCTGCCGTCATAAAGTGATGGACGGACGGCCACGAGGTCGCCGACTTGCGCTCGTGTAACGCCATCCCCAACCTCAGTCACCACCCCCCCGAACTCGTGACCAAAGATAAACGGCAACCTCTCCTTGGCCAGTGGGTGCACAAAGTCAGTTATATTCACGTCACCAAAGTAAAGATGACTGGCCAGTGGTTTGAATTAGCTTAAGAATTTCAGGTTTGGGCATAGGTGATTTTAGGTACGCCATAAGGCATGGGAAACCCGATCATACATGACTGAGCAACGCGTCAAGGGACTTACATGTCGCTCCCGCAAATACCAACATATTCTGGCTTGATCTTGACACAGCCCGGCCGACAAGCTGGGTCGGGGATATCGTCCAAGCGGATGTCCCTAGTGCCATAGTATCGGAGCGCGCGCATAATGTGCCCGGGTGAGACTTGGCGTGTGAGGAGATTTTGCTCGTAGGAGAACTTTGGTTCGTACCTAGGTAGATATGAACCAGGTCAACTGAGATGGGACGTAGAATCACTGAAAACAGAGAATACGGTGAATATTTAAGAGGAGGATGAAAACTATGTTGATCTTGGTTTCTACCTGGCTTCGTTCATAATCACGCCACAAAACTTCTTAAACTGTTGAATGGCCTTTGCCATATGGCTGTTGGTACGTACGTACAGTGGTTGTCGAACTGGTTCTGTTATTCGATGATCTATCTAGGTTCTGAAACGAGGGAGGGGAAGCACACGGTAGGGGCTTAAGGCCTCCGTGCGGTACCTAGGTGGCTGACTAAGCCACCTCGTCCCCATACTGATGTGCGATCCTAAGTGCTATTCCAACATAAACCGTTTAAAAAATAAACTCCCGGCCTTGCCGGCGGGAACTCCAGTTCAGCGTCCCGTTCAGCTGACACTACATACACTCCCTCCTAGATTAATTTTTTTTCGCCTAGCACGAGAGCCTAAATATCTTCTTTGTATTAGAAGGTCACGTAATCAATAGAGCAATAAATGAAGACAAGATAAGGAGTACGAATACCAGTTAATAGTAAATATATATTTTATACTTATATATTACTTTCCTTATTTTTGTTTTTATTTTAAAAAAAAGACTAAACTTTTATATATTTATACTTTATATATAAATATATACAATACTACAAACCTTTCTAATTAATAATTAAGTAATTATTTAAATAATATTTAAAATAAGTATAAGATTATAAATTTATATTTTTTATAAATAAAACTTATATAATATAGTTTATTAATAAGTAAATTATATTAATAAATAAGATAGTTTTCCTATATTTAGCTACTTTTATTTACCCTAGCACCTACTTAGTGCTAAATAATTAATAAAAGTTAGTACTAATTGTTATGAACCAACACAATGGCACCCCGGCATCCAAGGCAATCAGGACCAACTGCTACGATGCAACCCCGCAGACATAAGATAACGGGATGTGTTAGGATAGGGTTAGGGTCAAGGACCCACCTGCCCAGAAGGGATCACTTGGATCACCAAGTGAGCCAAGTGAGCCAGCTTACCTGGCTCATCAAGTCAGCTAAGTGAGCTACTGAAGAGTCAGAATATATATATAAACGTGGTTATCACTATAATAGATAGCTCTTATAGAATAGACTCTTTAGTTATTAATCTAAGTATTTAGTCTTACGAATTGGATAGCCTTATAGCTTTTGATTATACTCTCTTTGTGAATAGTATTTTTGTATATTGCAACTGAGTTATGTGCTGCCTCTGCGCCGCTCTGCTAATATAAACCCTATAGGTTACTTATTGAACCCTATAAAGATTTAGTATAATTATAACATTTTGATAATTCCTATTTAGAATAGCTATGTA
This sequence comes from Stenocarpella maydis, assembly GCA_002270565.1. Classification (NCBI taxonomy): domain Eukaryota; kingdom Fungi; phylum Ascomycota; class Sordariomycetes; order Diaporthales; family Diaporthaceae; genus Stenocarpella; species Stenocarpella maydis. The sequence continues at coordinate 974 of NQMI01000280.1, read as the reverse complement.
TATAACTAATTAAGTAATATAAAGATATAATGTTAACTACCTCCTTTAATAATAGATAAGCCTAGATTATAAGTGCCTAGGAAATAGCCCTATAGATTGGTGCTCTGTAGAAGGAAATTAACTGTCTTTATATAGTTTAGCAAGCTAAAGCTTACAAGATGGATAAGCCCGGCCCCTATAAAGGAGATAAGGGAATCCTCTAGGGATTTCTTACTTAATATTGTTCTTATTTCTAATATTATGAAACTTAGTTTAGGATTAATTATAGTAAGATTATTTTTGCTAGATATTAACTTAAAGGAAATACCCTTGCTTGGTTTAAATCTACTTTTAGGAACTACTTAGAGAATAATAAAACGGATTAGGATAATAATACTAAAGCTATCTTTAGGAAATATAATAACTTTAAATAAGCCTTAAAGGATGCCTTTAGCAACCTAGATGAGAAATAAATTATTAAATAATAGCTTACATAACTTAAATAGTAAGGCTTACCTTCTAAATATACTATCGACTTTAAATAACTTACTACCTATATTAATTAGGGAGATAAAGCACTTATAAGCTAGTTCTATAAAGGATTTAAAAAAGATATTAAAGATAAGCTTTCTAAAGTAGATAGGCCTAATATATTTATAAAATATATTACTATAGCTATATCTGTTAATAACTAATTACTTAAATAATAATAAGGAACTACCTATAGTATCCATCTAGAACTTATAAAACTTAATACAGCATAATAATGCTCTAATAATAGCTAGAAGTATTATAATTATAGAAGATAAGGATACTTCTCTAAAGAATGCTGCCAACCCAGGAAGCAACTATAAAGACCTATTCTAAAAGAATACTAATAAGTTAAAATAACTATATATTATTCTGATGAATTTGTGCTATAGAATAGCATTCAGTTCAGCGTGTGTGTGTTTCGGCAGGGTCGCAGTATGGTGCTCTGAGGCGAATTCGGACGA
>NQMI01000028.1:227210-413549 GCA_002270565.1 Stenocarpella maydis | reverse complement strand
GTGGTAGTTGCTTAGTAAGCAACTACGCCCTCTGGCTACAGTATGGTGGCTGTAGCGATAGCCCACCAGTGTGCTGTTGCACACTACTATTGCCACAATTGTAGCGTTTACGACTACATGAATCGGCCGCTGTATCTCCTTTTTTTTTAAAAAAAAAAAAAAAGAAAAAGAAAAAGAAAAAGAAAAAACGAATTGTGGCCGGATTAAAAACGAAACCAGCTAGTACTTCGGTTTGGTCCCCTTTGAGTAACTTGAAATGCTCATACAATGAAATCCGACCTTGTCTATTGGTCTACGACCGCATGGCTCCAAAGAGTGCTGTCTTCTAGCGTCTTCTTGAGCAGTGCGATATTCTCTTCCTTCGTGCCATTGGTATCGACCTGGAAGTTGGTGAGACTAAATGCCAGATGTATTAGGTAAATTGTGCGGCTTACCTCGATTAGTAGACCTGCTTCCCGATAGTGTCGTTCCACAGGCGGTCCCTCGGCCAGGTATTCAGCGAATCGTCTCGCGAATCTGTCCGCACTGTCGTTGTGATCGCGACCCCGGGCGAGATACCTCGCTTCTGCAATCTCCCTCGTTACATTGAGTAACAAGACCACATCGGGCTTGGAATCGCCCCTCTGCGTGCTACGGTCAACCGGCTGGAGCATGCAGGTTTCCCATCTCCCTTACCACAAACTTACCAAAGGAAGCCTTTCCTGGAAGGGCCACTCTGCCCACGAATTGAGCTGCTCCTCACACCTTGGGAAGCCGTCGATCAGGATCCCTTTTGACTCGCCCTGCCTCATTGCATTTTCCATGGCAATGCCCAGGAATGGATTCAGTTCCACAGATGTGAGAAACCCTTGACGGTCAAGCTTTTCCTGGATCCTAGCCGCAAGCGGCGTTTCGCGATTCGCCTGCATCCAGGTGCGCAGGTTGTCTCCCACGGAGAAATGCGAAAGACTGTAAGTACGCACAAGAAAGTCGCATATCGTCCCCTTGCCTGATCCAGGTGCTCCTATCGAGATGGTCAGCAGAATTCTTCTACTTTCCCGAGACACGTGGACCAACCGAGGACGAAAATGACGGCAGACTTCTGCCTCTTTGAAGGATCCATCGCAACTGTCATGTTCGTTCGTATTCGGGCGGCGGCCAATGCATACCCAAGATGATCTTGCAAGGGACGTTGGGAAAGAAAAAGATGTGGAACTCGCGCACAAGGAGGGAAAACTAGCTCATGGCGTCCGCGGTGCTTGCTACCTTCCAAGGCTGCTGTTGCCGTAGCTGCAGGTGCCCAGGTGTTTGTGTTGTGGCCGTGCGAGGGGCACACCAGACCGAAACATTATTACATCACTGCAGTTGTTTGTTGTTGTGCTCATTCACCCCTGGTCCGTGGCGTACTTCACTCAGTTCAAATAGCAAACAGCTGGTCCGTAATAGAACTAAAAGACGTCCGTCCGACCACCTTGAACCAAGCTGCAATCAACAAGACTGGCTCCCTAGCCTGACTCCGTCCTGCGAGGGGGCTATCAAAGAGAATGGGAATCCTATCATCATTCGGCCAGCTAATCCTGGCGGTATTCTCAACCATGCCAGAATTCATATTGGTCATGGCCCTTCTGGGACTCATCTCAGCTTATCTCTTCCGCCACCACGGCACCGCCAAGAAATACCGCATCGCCTACTCTGGAAAAGAGACCACCGGGAACTTAGGTCCGCACGCAGCTGACGGCCCAGACGTCCCCGTGTCCGTCAACTACTTCCCGTCCCGCGAATGCAATTACGCCTGCGGGTTCTGCTTCCACACCAATACCTCCGGCTACATCCTCCCCTTAGCTGAAGCCAAGCGTGGCCTGCGCCTCCTCAAGGAGGCCGGCATGCGAAAACTAAACATTGCCGGCGGCGAGCCTTTTCTACACCCCAAGTTCCTTGGGCAGCTACTGTTGTATTGCAAGGAAGTCCTAGACCTCGAGAGCGTTTCTATTATCAGCAACGGAAAAAAAGTCCACGAGAAGTTCCTCCGCGAGCACGGCCAGCACCTAGACATCCTAGCCATCTCGTGCGACTCCTTTGTCCCAGAAACCAACACTTCGATCGGGCGCGCCGAGAATAGCCATGGCGATGAGGACCACGCGGAACAGGTGTTTCGCATCGCCGAATGGTGCAGGAAATACGGCATCTTGTTCAAGCTCAATACCGTTGTCAACTCTTACAATTGGGGCGAGGACATGGCGGAGCAAATTGCGGAGCTGAAGCCGTTCCGGTGGAAGGTTTTTCAGTGCTTGATTGTCGAGGGAGAAAATGAGGACGAGACTCGCGTGCGGGACGCGCGGAAATATCTAATTTCGCAGGGGCAGTGGAAGACGTTCTGCGACAAACATAAACACCTATCGTGTTTTGTGCCAGAAGATAACCAAACCATGGCTGGCAGCTATCTGCTTTTGGACGAGTGTATGCGCTTCCTCGATAAGGGTGACGGCCCGATGAAAAAGAGCGATTCCATACTCGACGTCGGGGTGGATCAAGCTATGAAGCAAGTCAGGTGGGATAAGGGAGCCTTTGAAAAGAGAGGAGGTGTTTATGAATGGCGCAAAACGCAGGCTGTCGGCGGCAACGGGGGCTGTAATGGTGGTGACAGGAAGGAGCCAGAGTGGTAGGCCCGAGGAGACAACTGCCCTTTGCAGACAAAGAAGAGAGAAACCGCTGAGGCCGGTCGAAACCGTTCCAGGTTCTATGGTGGAGGAGCCTCACAATGGAGAATATTCACTGTAGTCTCGCGCATAACTAATGGTCAAATGCTTTCCAATCAATAATTTTAATGTGGGTCTGTTATCTGCACTATGCTGCCTTACAAACTATATGTTGAATTCTCCAGCTAGATTCATTATGCCGTTCGGATCAATGCTGGTCTTGATTGCACGTAGCCTGGCAGCTTTAACGGGCCCATACAGCTTCTCGGCAGGGGTTGCTGCAATGGCATAACCGTGGTAGACGGCAGCAGTCTCACCAAATATGCCTTCATGTATCGCAACCTCTTTGAGCTCGGAGACCGCATTGACCATTGCGTCGTTCCAACTGATCGTCAGAGGCCAATCCCCAAAAGAGGTCAAGGCTCAGCTTCGTAAAAATCAGTCAAAGCACCAAAATACAGAGATTCAAGCTGCTTACGGGACAGGGTGAAGCTTCATGTGGATAGGCACTCTCTGTGGCGTGTGCACCGTATTGCAGGAATGGCTCGATATCATGACTCAGCAGCAGACCGCTGTGCCCCTGTGAACTGAGATACTGTATTCAATCAGCTTCAGCACTTTATACAGAAACATCAATATCTTAATAGTAATAACTGATGTCTGGTTCTTAAGAGCAGCCAAAAAGGTTCGCGTGGTCTTCGTTGCTGAGATGCTATTGAATGTTCCACGGGGATTCGGTACGATAGTAGAGTCGATTGTGGACGCAAAAGTTGAGAAAGACTGGGCTCTAACAAGGTTAATTGCGTTATCTACTCCGTCGAACATGTTGAGGGCTGTACCAGCATCCGGACCATCGTAAAAGAAAAGAACCAGCGCGGCAAGACCAATAGGCGTCGCATTTATCGTGGTGATAATTTGGGCTTTTGGATCATTGTTGACATGAGAGAAAGCCTAGGTGGCGTTCAAGACGGCATCAACTTGATGTGGCCTGCTCCATATGTTATTGGTCCAGCCTGTGATAAAGTATTCAGCACACGCGTTGGTAGAAATGAGAGAGCGGAAGGCCGAACCTACATAAACTTCGCTGGTTTGTAAATGAGTGCCGTCAACCGCAGAATTTACTACAGCAAAACGGTCCAGACCGCCTATGGGTGCGAAGAAGAGGTCTGTGTTCACAGATGCTGATGCTGTGAAGATCTTCCCATTCTAAATCATAAAAATCAGCTTCAGGACCGGCGTTTCTGGCCATGAGGAGGGACCTCACAAGTAGAACAATATTGAATTGAACAACATTACCGCATATGAGGCCGTACCGATTTGTTTTCCTGTATTTTCAGCTCAGTATACATAGTTTTAGATCGTAACACCGCATAATCATCGTACTCACCAGGAATAGCCTCAACCGAGCGTAAACCCACCAACTTTACACCGGGTCCTTTGACTCCTGTCTCCCACCTACGACATTGACTCCCGTCCCATCTAATTTGTCGTACACATCTGCCCATGTGTTCCCCATGCCGATTTCGACTGGGGGATTATGGGCAGACAGAACCACCTGGTTCATCCGTTTGAAGATGATGCGAACCCCAGTCGTGCTTGAGAACCCCTTGTTTGAAGCATGACCCGCGCTATAAAGGGCGAACGTAACACCATGAGTGGCAATGGCAGTCATCTAGATGCTCATTCAATACTTTGTCAGCCTTTCCAGAGTCTCGCACATTGGACGCCAGACTCTTACAGCAACAGAGGTGTCGGCTGGGGGACCAACTTCGACAACACAAGTCGGTGTCTCGCTGTTAGATTCGGTGAACCAGTGATGGGCATCATCCATCAGCGGGAGCTCAGCCACAGCTATAATCAGTTTTAAAGGCCGCAGCAGATCATCTCCGTGGGTTCTATTTGCAACCCAAAGCAGCCACCATGGTGCAGGAAGGACTCACCAACGCCATCAATGACCTCGCTGGCACAGTGGCACTTGAGACCTGCGACTTGATGTCTGCACACGCCTTGTCGGCATCTTGAGCTGCGCCGAAACCACGGGTATGCTTCTGCTCATAAGCAGGCCCAGGGTAGATCCGACTTCCCAAGACGGTTTCTCAGGTTGCAAAACATAGGTAGAGCAGTTTTGAATTCATATCTCCCATCAAGGATTCAGGAACACTACTTGGAGGCAATTTCAAATATGGTAAACAATAAAGAAAGATTGAATCGGGCTTGAGAGGGGGGAGAATTAAAGAAGCAGAAGCTCTTATAGCTATATGCATGTTCCTAATAAAAAAACAAATGTAGAATTTTAGAATAAGTTTCTGGATTCCAGTGCAGTCTATATAATGGGACCTCCCTTATTGGGTTAGGGGTATTATATTTGTAATATTTTTAAAATAGTTTTAAATTAATTTCCTACTTATTTTTATATTAAATATTTAGAATTTTTAAATATAATAAAGAGATATGCTTTTCTAATAAAAATCAAAATATACTTGTTAAGTTATATTAGGAGGTAGGTGTATTTTCTACGGGAATATCCTATGTTCAGGCGACCGAAAAGGCATGGGGGCCGCCCACCTTAAACCAGTAGCCTTCCCCCATTTGACTCTATGATACTGCCAGTGACATAGCCATCTTTCATCAAATACAAATAAGCCTCAGCAATATCCTCTGGCCGGCCCAGCCTCTTAATTGTCGTCGCCCGGGCGAGAGCCTGAAGCACTTGCTGCGGTACATTCTTTATGGCCTCCGTCTTGATAACACCCGGCGCGACCAGGTTTACCCTGATAGGCGCCATATCAACGGCAAGGCCCCTGGCCAAGCCCTCGATGCCAGTGGCTGCTTGCAGGCCAAACCCAGGCGGCGGCTTTGAGAAGATGAAACCTCCCGTGAGGGTGTAGCTGCTGTCGGGGGTGTTCGTCATGTACTGCGGCAGATGCTTCGCGATGATGATCGGGGCGATGTTGCGAACCACCTGGTTCTTCTCGAACTGCTCGACGGTGACTTCCGACAACGACTTGATTGAGCGGGCATCGCCGGCCGTGAACACGACATGGTCGATCTTGCTCCTCGTCTCGCGGGTGACGACGGACAGGAGCCGTTGTACGTTGGAGTCGAGCGCATCCTTGTCGGAGAGGTCGCAGGCGTGGATTATGATCTGGGACGACTCGAGGTGCGGGTATGAGGTCCTCAGGCGGCGGACAGCATCGCCCAGCTTGGGGGCATTGGAGCCGGAGAGGATAATTGTGCACCCGTGCTCGACGCACGCCTCGGCAACGCCGTAGCCGATGCCAGAGGTACCACCGAAGATCAGGACACGTCGGCCTTGGAGCTTGTTTATGAATTTGAACTGGGCTGGCGCCATGCTAATTCCTCGTTTCTGCTTCGGAACTTTACGTGTAGCGTGAACGGAAATTGTGGATGGGCATTGTGAAGCAGTCTGTGAGAGTGGGCTCGTGGCTAACGTGATGGTGGCTGAGGTTTGAGGATGTGCAACGTAGAACGAATCCTTGTCGAATTAATCTGGGAGCCTGGAGGAAGCACAGCTGACAAAACAGGCTAAGTGCCTCCTGCAAAACCACTACAGCTGCAGTCAGCCATGCTTACTCGGCCAGGCCTCCCGTAGGGGTGTAAGTGCTGGGGTATTGGAGACCAGGTTTTTATATTTGTCCCTAATTAGGTGGTAGCCATAGCTGGTTGCTATAAGATTGGATTGGAATAAGATTGTATGGATATAACTTTAAGAAAGCCTAGCTGTCAGAGATGATGATATCTCACCTTGCCTTTATACTCAAGAACGTAATAGTGTCTTGGGGTTCATCAAACAGTGATCAAGATGGATTTATGAGTTTATGTTGAGTGGGATCTCAACAAGTTTTGGTTCCGCGACCACTAGTAGTATGCAATTATGCTAGCACTGCTCCTGTCGCTGTGTAATCGGCCCTTTTGATGAGTATAAAGCTATGCTGACAGCTCAGTCACGTCAAGTGTGATCAAACATGTAAACTGAGATCAAGTAGGGCAGCCCATATATCAAAGCCCCTCGAAAGGTGAAAGTACCAAAAGGAGGGACGTGCTGTAGCGCCGAATGAGGTGGCAGGACGCGAGAAGAGAGTGGGAGCTGAGTTCTTCTCTTTTTGATGCTCATCTGCTCTGTTTTTGTCTTCTTTCTTTTTAATTATTCTTTCCTTTTTGAGTACCATTTCCCATGAACTTGCTGTTCCCCGCGTCAGCCTTTAGCTGAATTATGTCCAGCCTCAACATGTTCAGTTTAACCACGAGCTCCCAGTGCTGGGCCGAAGTCTAGAATCGGACGACACACTTGCCATCCGTCCGCCGACTTGGTCTGGTTCACTACAACTGGAAGCGTACAAAGGGAAGCGGGAATTGAGGAACTCAGGAAAGGCAGAAGTGCGAAGCAAATGCTGGGAACCTGGATTCATTGAGACATTGGGGTCCTCTGTCTTTTCAACTGAAAAGGACAAGATGGGTGGAGTCTCTTGAATTCTTGGTAAACCAACAAGTACCAGAGGTCCTTGACTTCTCGACAAATTACATACTTAGGTCCTCACTTCCCCATTACGTTTCTCCGTCAATGAGACTGCCGCGCCCTCTAGGCCCCGATCACCAAGGGTTATACGCACTCTCCTCATCGCGGGGTGTCGGACAATAAGGGCCAGTAAGAGAGTAACTCAACTCCAACATTCTTCAGACGTTGACCCCTCCAGCCCCAGAATGGCCCAAGCCAAATATCACACCTTCATGCATCAGTCAGGTTGCGTGCAGCAAGCAAAACCAAGCATGAGCAAATTTCACTGTCCGCCTTGGCCCGGATCTAACGGGCTGGCTAGCTCTCCCACTCGAATCCCCTCCGGCTCGGTACCATCGGCACAAGGAAATAGGGCGTCCGCCATATCCACGATCCCTGCTCCTCCAGGGAGGCCCACCGAGAGATGCTTTGTTCCGCCCCGGAAGGAGTTGCGTCTCGTCATATGGCACAAAGTATCCTGCAGACGTCCGATCTGCTTTTCCTTCAAGCGTCCCACACCGAAGCGAAAACCGCCATACGCCGTCTTTCCCTCCCTGACAAGACTATAGAGATGTACGCCACCATGCCAGAGACCCCGTCAGAGAAAGGCAGTGATAGGCGAGCACGAGCAATAGACCATGAGCCCCGTGCAATTCCCACCAGACCGGTTGAATCCAAAAGCAAAAGCACTTCTCTGGATAATGAACCCATTGTGGTGGCACATGATCGACCGTGCCCGAGACATGTTCTTCTTCCTGACACAACCGGCGCAAGCGAGTGCCTACGCCCCCGAGAGCGAAGAGCAAGGAATAGTTCACAGAGTAAAGGAGGAGGGGCGGGAGGGCAGGAAGTTATCTCTGTGCCGGACCAAAACTGGCCTCCCAGCAGTGTGTATGTATAGAACGACGTATCAGCCACCAGATCTAGCCCACCCACCTATCTAAAAGAGATATATGTACACAGGTTAGTCTGGTGCTGTGGATACACACTGGGAAATTGTACATCGAACAGGAGGGCCATAAAAACGCCCAGCAGCAGAATTCTCGGAGAAGATCCGCAGCTCGGCGCTGTGAGAAAAAAAGTATAGTGAGGAAGGAATTTAGAATTGTCGGGTCCGCCAAAGGAGAACAAACGAGTTGCCTCTTGTCGGTGTTGACCCTCTGGGGATTCCTCCAGATATCGAGCTCGAAGAATGGTATCTTTCTTTCTTTCCTGTGCGTGGCCTTAGACTGGCGAGTTTAGTTGGCTCTGACAGATCGAAGGCAAAGATGGACAAAACACATCAACCCCCTCCATCCGGAACCAATTACAGAGAAAGAAGGACCCGTACATCCTCCCTGCAACGCGATGGCCGTCCACAAACTCCAAATAGGCGATGCAGAAGAAGAAGAGGAAAAGTTAAGATGCCGGGTATCCTTTGCCGCTCTAAATAGGTCGTCCTACGTGGTGTTCCAACCGGATCCTCTCCCTGTCAAGTTCTTGAGATCTACAGGAAGAAAGCGGCCAGGCCCAGGACGCCGGCCAGGCCGGCGCCGGACAGGGCAGCAGCCCTGCCAGCACCAGCAGTGACGGGCGCGGAGGTCTGGGGGCTGCTACCGGGCTTGGTGGTGGTAGGGACGGAGCCGCCACCGGTGCCGACAGGGTTGGTGGGGACGGCAGCGGGGGTGGTGCCGTTGTGGTAGACGGGGGGGCTGGGAACAGCACTGTAGGTTGCAAATATCAGCATGGCGTTCCGAGTGCGCAGTCATGTTGTTTTGGGTGTCTCACCAGGTGCTGCAAGCGACCGAGGTGACGGTGGTGACGGGCTTGGTGATGGTGCAAGGGCAGTCGGTGATGGTCAGGGTGGTGGCCTGTCAGTTGGTTAGCCACGAGTCCACAAGTCCCAGTCCTCGAGATATGCGCTGCCCCGGTCGCGACGTATTTTCGCAACAAGTGGGAAACCATGTCACCACAAGTCTGGTCGAGCATATGGGCCGGGTCAGGCAATGTTCCTCTCCCCCCCCCCTTTTTACGTACCTCGGAGACGGTGTAGGTGGTGCCAGCGTGAGTCAGGGTAGTCGCGGCCGGGCAAAAAGTCGTGATGGCAGTGACGACCTCGGTGGTGTATGTGACATTCTCCCAGGCGGAGGCGCCAGCGGCGACGGCGAGAACAGCGGCAGCGGAGAACTTCATCTTGAGGGTCGGGGCGGGTATTAAAATTAGAGACTCGGAAGAGTGACTATAGTAAGTGGTCGGGCGGGGAGAGGGAGCGAACTGCCGTTCCTTGGTCTTGGTATGAGAGCTGTTTAACGAATGAAATTGACTCGAGAGTCAGGGTTGTAGCGAGTGGTAGTGAGTGTGAGGGTGGAGGAGGAAGGAGGAGGGAGGGAGGGACCACGAGGCGACAGTGCACGAAGCCATTGTCTTTCTTATATACAAAAGGCAGCGATGGGGCTGTTGTCGGGAGATTAGGTGGGCTTGAGCCATGGGACGGTGCAGGCGAGATGGCGGAGGGCGGAGGGCAGAGGGCAGAGGGCAGGGGGCAGGGGCGGCCAGTAGGGGCTGTAGTGTACTCCGTACTGTGTAGCCTGCAGGGGCGCCACCTGGGCCACCCTGGGCGGTCGTCTGTGCAGGATCCGGTTTTGGCTGCTTTTGGCCGACAGGTTATTTAACGGGCGCCGAATCACAACATGGCATGGCCCCACACCAGCAGCCGTTGACGGGAGGGCCATCCACCCGCCCCATCGACAAGGAGTCAGAAAAAGGGACCTCGGGTCCTGGTGGTCAGCTCCAGCCGTGTCGGCCCAACAGCCGCGATGTGCCTGCCTGGCCTCTCAAGGTTGCACGGGCGGCTGGGTGGGACGAGGGAGGCGGCACGAGAGTCTGTCTACCCAGCAGGCGGGAACAAGACTGAGCAGAGGAGAAGGTGTGCTGAGATGAGATGAAGTGATCCGAAACGAGAAGCTTGGCAGGCTGAGAGATGGATGATGGGCTGGATGGGTCCGACTGGGCATTGATCAGGGCAGGGCGGAGCTGACCCAGGGCCCTTCTCCAGATCTTGGATCGTCGTTGACAGGCCAAACCCTGAACCGACAGATGTGGTTGCTTAGTTCATCCTGAGTGGTGACTGAGTTTGCAGGTGTGTGCGCGTTTACGCGTGCGTACACGGTCTATCCTCGCCTCCAGACTGCGCAGGTGACAGCATCTGGGCCGCTCTGGTAAGGATGTGTGCATGTATGCGGCTTGCCAGTACGACCGTTTATTATTACGGAGCACTAATGGCCCCGAAGCTGGGGTACGGCTGCAGGTCACCACCAGCCGGCCTGGTCGAGTCGGACGCCATGGAGCGCAACGCGCCAGGAACCAAACGGCCGTGATTCGGTAGCCTAGCACGCCGTCTAACTTTACCAAGAAAACCTTGGTTTGCTCATTGGTGCAATCTATTCTGGGCTGTGGGCTGCCATTGTTTGGTTCTTGTGCTGTTCCCTGCCGGTGGTTCGGATATTAGTGCATCTGCGCCCACCCCTGCTTGGCAGTCCGATCAATAGTTCTAGAACCCCAGGCTTGCTCGTGGACTTCACGGCCATCACTGCAGCTGGCCCGAGGGCTTGTTGCCATGAGCGGAAATGAACACCAAGGATCGCGAGAGAGACTTGGATGCACCTGGTTCTGCTAATAGCAATACGGTATTCAGCCAGTCTACACGTCTAGTTCGGCCTCCAGAGCGGGATGCAGACACCTCCAGCCGGTCCCATCCGAGACCACTGCCAAGCGACCATGTCTCGCTCACATCTCGGCATAGAAACCGTGCGCACAGCGGCACAGACAATCTGTTTTATAATCTACGCTATGTAAGTGCGAGTGGCTTACACAGTCAGGGACATCAGCTTACGCGGTCGGATTCCGCTTCCCACTCCTGCTAGCAGACGTTTATCAGAGACCCCTTTCGCCTTCCCATCAGCATTCAATACCAGCGATTCCTTCCAACCGCTGCCCTTTGGGTCAATGAGCACGTCCCATCCCCAGAGATCCCTCGTCGTATTCATCCCAGCACCTGGGCGGGTGCGCAATTTCCCCCAGCCCGCCCGGCGGGGCCAAGACCGCCACAGCACATCTTTCAAGATGGTCCTGATTTTTGATGCATCAACACACCTTCGCCAAGCAGTGAGCATCTTGTCGTCTTCGCGCAGGCAAGCCAGGTCGGCCCCGCCTAGCCGGCCCACTCATGCTGAGAAGGCTGCGGGTGATCGCCCGTCGGATTACCTGGGTACCTTTCTTTGTTCGCGCCGTCAACCGCCATGATTACCTAGGGATCAAGTAACTCTCGCAAGATACTAGGTACGAGCCCCGCCGCCGACCCCTTAGACGACGACGACGACGACGACGACGACGAATACCAGCTGTAAAAGCACCAAAGCATAGTTGTCCAGATAGTCAGTTAATGGACCCACGAGTCAAGCCTATCACACTACTTACTAATAGTAGTAGTACGCCACACCACACAGCCGTGTCCATCAGCGCCAGATTATCCTTGACAGTAAGCCCTGCCGGTAGCCGTTTAGCCAAATAGGTTACATGAGAGGAAAAAGGTAAAGGACAGGAACAGAGTAATCTTCATTCATCGTGCGGCTCTGACCCATACAGGCATGCAGTAACCACTCCTGCCACGAACACGCGGTCTATCAACAATCTGAACCTCCCCATAGACGTGCCTCATATCATCATGCTCCAAGAAGTCAAACTTGCACACCAGAACCGCCAGGCCGACCTTGAACTCTGCCACTGCCATCCTGTATCCGATGCAACTCCTCGGCCCGATCGAAAAGGTCATCAGGTGGCTCCACCCCGAGCTCTTGCAATTCCGGACCCCGGGGGCCAGCCCGCCCGCGTAGTAAGGGTGCGCGTGGTCCTCGATCCAGCGCTCCGGCCTGAACACGTGGGCGTCGGCGCCCCACGTGGCCGGGTCGATGTTCATCCACTTCTGCGGGATGACAATGTCGTCGCCCGCGGCAATGCGGACCTGCTGGGTCCAGGTGCCGTCGCGCAGCTGGACCGGCCTTCCCAGTGGGATCATGTCCCCCGCTGCGCAGGTGCGCGGGATCGAGTGCGCCGGGCTGTACAGCCGGAGGACCTCCCGCGTCACGGCGTCGAGGTAAGGCAGGGAGTCCAGGGCGCGGAGGCTGCTGCGCCAGTCGGAGCATCCTTCTGGGGGGTGCGCGAGCTCGTCCCTGAGGCGGGCCTGGGTTTCGGGGAAATGTGCCAGGCCGTAGACGGCGTAGGACATGGCGGCTGCGTTGTTGTCATATCCGCCAGAGAGGAATGTCGGGACCAGAGAGACAATTTCTTTTTCAGGCAGACGATCCTTGACCTCGCTTGACATGTTGGACCGTACCAGGAGCGTCAGGATGTCTTTGTTCTGATGGCTCTGGGGGTTGCCGTTCTGGTCAGGTTTTTGGCCTGACTGCATCATCGTGCTCTTGGCTCCTTGGACCAGCCTCTCACTGATCGTCTCAATATCACTCTTGTGGCGGTCGAGCTGGATCTGCTCACTGCTCATATAGTGACCGAGCGCTCCAACCATCGGGAACTGTGCTCTCAATGATGCATACACAGAGCCTGTGGCAGCGCTCTTGGTGACATTGACGAAGGCTGCTTCCAATTCAGACCGCTCCCCTTGGAGGGACTTGAAGTCGTACTTGAAGCCTGCCAGCCCGATGATGTCGATGGACAAGGCTTCGAAATCCCGATAGGCGTTTGTCTCGAACCTGTCGTCTTTTGCCAGTTCAGCTGCCCAGTTGCTGGCCAGCTTCTCCGCCATCAGGTAAAAGATGGGAGCCATCCCGTCTACCGCGGCGCTGCTGAAAGCTGGGCCGACTACCTTCCGTTGTTTCTTGTGTTGTGCACCGTCTACGCCCACCAGACCTTCCCCGAAGAGGAGCCTTGTCACCCGCATCTGAGCTTCGGATCTCACGTACGTCTGAGCATTGTTCAGAACATAATTGATGGCCTCCTGGTCCCCGAGGACAAGTGTTGGCCTGCGATTTGTGAAGGTTGCATACCAAACCCCATCATACTCTGAACAGTACTCAAGGAGCTTCGGTGACATCTGGAATCCTCTTGCCTCGGATGGACTGAGGAATCCGTAGAACCAGTGCTTGATATCTGGGCCTCTAATGCGAGCCAGGGGCGACGCATAAGGCCGGTACAAGTATTTCCAGAGCCAGAACAAAGCGAACAGAACGGGGCTGGGGGCGAGCAGGTAATGCCGCAGATGCTCGCTGCAAGCCCAGGACATGTCCCGGATGGTGCTGTACATGTTGGAATCGTGAATGTTTGGCAGGAATCCACGTTGATGTTGGTCTTTGCCAGTGCAGTGATCAAGGGCAAATACGACGGGAAAGCAAGCCCTTTCAGACTCCCAATTTATCGAGCTCAGCAACCGCAGACGCGAGTTGGCAGTAGTAGTACACTTGGATCCCCATAATAATACCTAGATATCCATGTAGGTACAAGCAAAGCCCACGATATAATGCAATCCAGGAGCGTTGGCTGTGTTGTACCTACCTGGATGTAATTACAGGGGGTTGAAGTGACCCTTCCATTGATCAGCCCATGGCCAGCCTTTTGGTTCAGTTACCCGGCACCTCCAACTCGCTTGTCCAGCCCAAAGACCTCGATGCAGAATTCCGGTGAAACAATTTTGCATCGTGTTAGGTAACAAGAACTCTTGTGGGCAATGGTCTGGCCAAAGACGCCTGGCCCCGAAGTACAATCCGCATGGGGGCGCGGGGTCACTGAGTGGCATTGCAGCTCCAACCGACATCGTTCCACACTTCCAAGGTTCACGACAATCGAAACCCTATCGCGAAGCAGGTTCATATACTGCGGACCGGATCGCTCCCCTGTACAAGTATAGCTTATAACCTTAATCGCCTTGTCCACGAGTCTCTGTACCGGATCGGCATCCTCGGTAGTCATCCATTTTGCATATCTACGTGCAGATCATATTGCGTCCCTGATTCCCTGCGCTTTGCGATTGATCGCGTAGGTACATACGCCGTCATCAATCAAGGGCCTTCCGTACTTAATTACGAATCTTGGGGACTCGGCTAAACTGGAAAAAGAAATGCTGGAAGGAGCGATCCGCCTAGATATCTCATAACACCAGCGACATTGGAACATGATTCAATTCCGTTCAAGGAACTTATCAGCTTCGAATTCTACGAATTTCGTTTGACGTTGGCTACCATTCCAATGAGGACTAGCACTGAAAAACACTCTCCTGATGAGGAGACAAAGTCTACAAGCAATCTTCCCGGACTACCCGACAAGGCACAAACTGAGGCATCAACAGACAGGTCTGAAGCATTTATGGGCAGCGAGCCCCAAGCAGAGCAAAATGCAGACAGTGACTCGGTCTCATCACCATCACTTCCCGCCCCAAATGCAAAGTCTATTGCCCTCGTGGCAACGGTAACAGGAGCAACGTTCCTGAATGTAAGTCTATATCAGTTCCCACTTGAGCGAAGCCCTCCTTCTTGACATGAATCACAGACATTTGCTGTTCAATCAGCCGTCATTATTCTTCCAACAATTGCACAAGATTTGGGAATACCAGCAAGCCGAATGCAATGGGTGGTATCATCATATATGCTTACGTTCGGCTGCTTTCTCCTCTTGTGGGGGAGGATCGCGGATCTTTACGGCAGACGCAACGTCTTTATACTCGGAACCGCCTGGATGACTCTTACGACAGCTGCGAACCCTTTCTTGCCCAACGAAATTTCGTTTGATGTTTTCAGAGGGCTACAAGGGCTTGTGAGGATTTTCCTAAGACGAATTCTGACGTTGAGACCCTGTGTTGATTGCTCTAGGGCGCCGCCGCCAACGTTCCGACAGCGATCGGTATTCTGGGTACCTCTTTCTTGCCCGGAAAGGCCAGGACATATGCATTTACTGTCTACTGTGAGTCCCGAGAACATCGACCCCTTAGCTTAATACAAACCAGGCCAATTCTAAGACCCAATTCGCAACAATCCTAGCCGCCGGCGCCCCATTGGGAAGTATCTTCGGCAATATTGCTGGGGGCGTCATTGCTGGGTTCGCAAACTGGAAATGGGTCTTCGGTGTCATGGCGATGCTCGCTGCAGTTGTGACAATTGTGGCAGTATTCGTGATTCCAATTCCCAGACAGGTTGCTCGCCAGGAGAAAATATCAGCCCGAGGAACAGTGGATTGGCTTGGAGCTTCCCTTGTCACCATCAGCCTCATATGCCTCTTATTTGCTCTGACCGAAGGCAATGTCGTTGGATGGTCAACGGCCTGGGTTCCAGCACTCATCGTACTATCGTTTCTCCTCATGACCTCCTTTATTCTTTGGCAGCGCCACCTCGAGACCAAAACCACACGCACACCACTCATGAGACCCTCCATCTTTGGTGCCGACCGGCGTTTCGGCGTGGCCCTACTCACCAACGCCCTCTTCAATGCCTCCTTCAACGGCTTCCTCATCTTCACAACAACTTTCTACCAGGATTACCAGGACCTATCCCCTCTCCAAACAACGCTTCGTTTCATTCCCACAGGAGTAACCGGAATCATCACAGCCGCCATCGCCTCCCAGCTGCTCCTTCGCATCCCGGCATCTCAGCTCCTCCTCACCTCTGCCCTCTGCGTCAGTACCTCCTCACTCCTCTTCGCCGTGCCCATCCCCCCAAAGACAACCTCCTACTTTGCATACGGCCTCTGGGCCATGATGCTCTCAACCTTTGGCGCCGACATGTTGGGCCCCTGCCTGGCGCTCTTCACATCGCTTACCCTGCCGCCCGAGCACCAGGCGCTCGGCGGAGGCCTGCTGTTCACGACAATGCAGCTTGGCCGCGCCGTCGGCTTGGCTATCGCGACGGCTGCGCAGATGGCCGTGATGGCCAGGGAAAAGGGCGTTGAGATCCAGGAGGTGCGGGAAGTGCAGCCTTGGGATGAGGCCTCCCTGCAAGGGCTGAGGGCGGGCTGCTGGGTGAATTTTGCTTTTGGGCTCACGGCATTTGGACTGATACTGGTGGGGCTTCGAGGGTTGGGCGTTATTGGGAAGTCGCCTGCTGTGGCTAGGTAGGGCGACTACCAGGGTACATATGTAGCCTGATAGAGTCATCTTCAAGCCAGGAACCCTAAAATACACCAGGTGGAGGCCCCTGCCAGGGCCCTGGGAGCTATTCATCCAAGTGATACGGCTGAAAGAGGCGTGGAGGGGGTTCACCCTCATGACTTACTCCACTCACTCCTTTAGCAAACCCTCTCCACGCCACCTAATAAGGCCCTCTAAGCGCCCAGAGGAAGGCCACCGTACGCCTAAAGAAGAGCCCTCTATATACTTAACGGGAGGGCCCTCTCTATACCTAAAGGAAGGGCTCTCTATATACCCAGAGGAGAGATCTCCAAGGACCTAGAGGAGGGACCCCCATATACCTAGAGGAAGGGCCCTTACATACCCAGGGGAGGGGCCATCGTATTTATCCAGAGGAGGACCTCCACATACCTAGAGGGAGGGCCCCTAGAGGGAGGGCCCCTAGAGGGAGGGCCCCTAGAGGGAGGGCCCGCCTTCCTAGAGCCCCTAAGTTCTCTAGGTCAGGATTCTCCCACAGACTAATCAGGATATAAATATTAGTAGTGGTAAGACCCCGTTATAGACTTATCCTGGACGAATAGCAAACTGTCATTTCCAGACATGTGAGCATTTGCGCGTATTTCCACTCCGCAGCCACAGCATCTATAGTGCTGGGTACTGCGGTGCCCAACATCCGCCTGGGCCACTTAGCCGTGAGATGGTTGCGGGAGATGACCCATCGGTTCCGGACCCCAGCAGCCGCAGGTCATATCCGATATCGACTGCATTCTCACCAGGCGCAAATAGACGGGAGTATTAGACCATCTCTCAAATACCTGATAGATTTATCAGTTGTCAGTCGCTTGTGTCGATGACGGCGACTGCGAGAAGGATGGGCCATCCAACTGCTCAATGGCGACAAGAGCCAGCCAGCTATGCCATAGGGACACACACCATCTTGAAAAATTTGAAGGGCCGTGAGGCCGTGGGTTGTCCAACCGTCGGCATCGAACTTGTCCCGAACGGAGTGCCGAGGCTCTTGTGCCCGTTCTGCGTGCTGCGTGCTCCGTTCCCCGGTCTCCGTTTGTGAAACCCCACTTTCTCGGCCGTCCCGGCACGGAGACATTCTAGCCCAGGTTCTCGTGCGGGCCTCTTTGAAAGATTTCAAGCACAATTAGTAAGCCCCAGAGACGAAGCCGTGATAACGTCATGCGAATGTCGGTTCTTTTGTCCAAGTCCCACTCCTGGCCTCATCTGCTAGCTTGATCCTCACGTCAACGTCATCATCCGTCTTGACCACCAGTGCGGACACAAGACCATCGGCAGCCGGCCTGGACAGAGAGCCACGAGGAACCAACATACACCTCAACAACCCGCACACAGACAGCCCAGGATGCCTGAGCACATGAAAGCAGTCGGTAAGCCAGCCCC
Organism: Stenocarpella maydis; assembly: GCA_002270565.1. Classification (NCBI taxonomy): domain Eukaryota; kingdom Fungi; phylum Ascomycota; class Sordariomycetes; order Diaporthales; family Diaporthaceae; genus Stenocarpella; species Stenocarpella maydis. The sequence goes on along the minus strand of NQMI01000028.1, from coordinate 395,845 downwards.
TCGGGGTGGATCCATCATGCACTCACACCCGGAGCAGACATCAAGGGCGGCAAGGGCCCGATCGAAAACCTCTTCATCAACGCCGAGGTTCCCAAGCCCACACCCTCGGCGCACCAGGCCCTGGTCAAGGTCAAGGCCTTCGGGCTCAACCGCATGGACCTGCTCCAGCGCGAGGGCCACTACCCGCTCCCGCCGCAGGCCGGCCCCATCCTGGGGGTCGAGTTCTCGGGCACGGTCGAGGCGCTCGGGTCCGACGAGCCGCACCACTGCCGCGGCCTCAAGGTAGGCGACGAGGTGTTTGGGCTCGCCTACGGCGGCGCCTACGCCGAGTACATCGCCGCCAGCACCAAGATGCTGCTGCGCAAGCCGCGCGGGCTGTCGTGGGAGGCGGCCGCCGGCGTGCCCGAGACCTTCATGACGGCCGCACAGGCGGTGCACCTTGTCGCCGGGTTCGGCGACCTCGAGGGGAAGACGGTGCTCTGGCACGCGGGCGCGAGCGGCGTCAGCATCGCGGGCATCCAGCTCAGCCGGCGCGCGGGCGCCGCGCGGGTGTTGGCCACGGCCGGGAGCGCCGACAAGTGCGCGTTCCTCGAGGGGGAGCTGGGCGTCACCAGGGCCTTCAACTACAGGGAGGAGGACTGGTGCGAGGGCGTCCTGGAGGCCACCGGCGGTGCGGGCGCGGACCTCATCGTCGACTACATCGCCGGCGGCTACGCCCAGAAGAACCTGGACTGCGCGGCGCGCGAGGCCCGCATCGTCCAGCTGGCCTTCCTGGGCGGGGCGCAGCTCAAGGACCTCAACGTCGCGCAGCTGCTGGTGAAGCGCATCCGCTGGGAGGGCAGCTCGCTGCGCGCGCGGGACGAGGAGTACCAGGGCAGGCTGCGGGACATGCTCGAAAAGTACGTGCCGGACATGGTGAGCGGGGAGCTCAAGGTGTTTGTGGACAGGGTCTTCAGGATGGACGAGATCCAGGAGGCGCACCGGCTGATGGAGAGGAACGTCACCAGAGGCAAGATCATCTGTACTGTGCCTTGAGTGTGTGCCACCATGTATTAGCAGCTGCAGGTAAGCTTTAGTCAGACTCTACTGGGAATATCACGAGTGCACCCCAGGAGGGCTGGTCCCCTGCTGCTCCTTCCTGTCTGCCATCATGCCCCTTTTGAGATCCAAGACACCTTTCCCCATCCTCGAGCGCCTCACGCCAGCCCGCATGCCGTGAAACCCCACCGCAGGCGCCTCACAACGGCAGCCTCTCGTGCAGGAAGCGCTTCTTTCCCTCCCCCTCGCCGTAGACAGCCGACACTTGGCCGGTGCCGCGGACCTTGTACTTGTAGATGGTCAGGCCCTCGAGCCCGACGGGCCCGCGGGCGTGGATCTTGTTGGTGCTGATGCCGACCTCGGTGCCGAAGCCGTACCGCATGCCGTCGGCCATGCGCGTCGACGCGTTCCAGTACACGCCGGCCGAGTCGACAGCCGCCATGAAGCGCTCGGCCTGCGCCTCGTCCGAGGTCAGGATCGCGTCCGTGTGGTGCGACCCGTGCGCGTTGATGTGTGCCACCGCCTCCTCCAGCCCCGAGACGGCCCTGACGGCCAGGACGAGGGCCAGGTGCTCCGTGTCGAAGTCGGACTCGTGCGCGTCCTCCACCCTGCCGCCGGCCGTGGAGGGCAGCCTGGCCGCGGCGGCCCTCGTCCGGGCGTCGCAGCGGAGGGTGACGCCCCTGGCGAGCAGGGCCTCGGCGACTGCGGGGAAGACGCCGTCCAGGGCGCCGTCGTCCACCAGGAGGGTCTCGAGGCTGTTGCAGGCGGCCGGGTAGCTCGTCTTGGAGTCGACGGCAACAGCGGCGGCCATCTGAGGGTCGGCGGAGCGGTCCAGGTAGGCAGAGCACAGGCCATCGGCGTGGCCCAGGACGGGGATCCTGGTGTGGTGCTTGACGTAGCGCACGAGGTCGTTGCCGCCGCGGGGGATGACGAGGTCAATGTAGGCGTCGAGGCCGAGCAGCTGGGGGATGACGTCGCGGGTGGTGACGAGCTGGACGGCGGCCTCGGGCACGGCGACGGCGGGGAGGGCCAGGGCGGCAGAGATGGCGGTGGAGATGGCGACGAAGCTGTGGGTGCTCTCCTTGCCGCCCTTGAGGATGCAGGCGTTGCCGGACTTGATGGCCAGGCTGGCGATGTTGGCGATGACCTCGGGGCGGGCCTCGAAGATGACGAGCAGCACGCCGATGGGGCAGGTCAGGCGCTCCAGAACCAGGCCGTCGTCCAGCCTGGTCCGCAGGTCGACGACGCCCAGGGGGTCGTGCAGGGCGCGCACATCCAGGATCCCCTTCAACATGTCCTCCCACTTGCCCGCCTTGGCCAGGTCCAGGCGCGACACCAGGCTCTGCGACAGCTGCCCGTCGGCGGCGGCCTGGCGGGCAGCCTCCATGTCCCTGGCATTTGCGGCCAGGATGGCGTCCTTGGAGGCGGCCAGGGAGTCGTGGATGGCTGCCAGGGCATCGTTGCGGGCGCCGACGGGGAGGGTGGCGAGGAGGTGCGAGGCCGACCTGGCAGCCCGTGCAGCCTCGGCGGCACCTGAGCTCGCAAGGGACATGTCGTGGGCGGGGTCGGTCTGCGGCTGAGGAATGTAACCAGGACTCATGAGCACAGCCAGGGCTGGACGTGGCAAGGCTGAAGCCCGAAAACAAAATCACAGGGGAAAAGGCTCTGCCTCGTGGTTGTGGAGCTGTGGCTGTCAGCAAGCCGGCCGCGGTGCGACCCGCCCTGGTCGGAGCCGAGCGCTTCCCGATCGAGGCTTAGGCGGTGGCAGTGCATCCGAGCCTGGAAGCAAGCAGGACGAACAACAAAAACCGCCTGGCAGACCGAACGATTCTATTCTGGCGAACTGAACGAGGGAGTGCCTGACTCGGAGCACGAACTCGCACCAAAGCCACAGTCGCCCTCGACGTGCAGGGTGCTAGACTGGGTGCTCCGTACCTCGTACTTTGCGGGGGCAGGTCAGTTCCGGCAGGGCAGCCGTTCCCCGGTCCGGTCGCGGCCGGATATGGTCCGTGCGTTGTTCGGCATCCATTTTGCGCGAGCAGCCGAATCCGCCAGCCACCCAACTGTGACGTGCAACGCCCGACATGTGCCTAGTGCCCATGCGAACAGACGGACCTGCGCATCAAAAAAAAGAAAAATCAAAAAGAAAAGAAGAAGAAAAAGAAGAAAAAAGAAAAAAGAGAAAGAAAAAAAAAAAGCCGCGGCCATGCTACCAGCGCTGCCAGCACTCGGCCTAGGAGGTGCCGTCTTTGCCGCGTTCGGCCACATAGGCAGTGGTGCTACACCTCATACCAGGGGGCCAACCCCGCAAGAAGCCGTGGGGGATGGGGCAGACAAGGTGCCCATGATGCAGGAGAGCGACCTCGGTCAGGCCCATCATTGTCGGCGAAAAAGACTGCCAGCGCCGGATGCACCTTGTTGGCCTGCATGAGCAGCCCCGAGAGGCTAAAGTGGGTATAAGGCACGAGGCGGCACACCCCTTTTCACCTAGCCAGCTAGCGTGGCCGAGTTCTGGTGCGAAGCGTGCCCAGTTCGTTATTCCTTATTTCCGGCCATCTACCGACACATCTATTATCCTGGGGCCTTTAACTCCTCATCGCCACTTGCCCCCCCCCCCCGCGGCCGAAGACAAGTCTTTATTGCTTTCCATCGGCTTGAACCGCCCGACACACGCTTTCCGTGCCCGGCTTGGGCTACAATCTGTTCAGGAATATATGCTGCGATATCCTTCCTATCGAATTACACCAGTCCTCTCAACTAACGCCTCCGCACTCCGACCCGACGAGGTGAGGTGGCTTGGCTCATTCCGATCCCAGGTCGCCCCTACCGGCGCCGGTCGCGGCCCCCGATTCACTAGGTTCCGGGCTTGGCCATGGCAGAAAAGAACGAGGGCGATGCCGTAAATCATGCGTCCCTCGGAACTGCGGACCAGGAAAAGAGAGCAACCACTAGCGACATTGCACCATCACCGGAACAAGGCGGTAGTGATACGGCTTCTCAGCATACTGCAGAGAGTAAATCGCGCCAGCACTCTGTCGACGAGGACGAGGAGGATGACCAGCATCACGACCCAGACCCCGAAGGGCCCGAGGGCCTCAATACTGGGGTGCCCCCGGAAGGCGTGCTGAGCCGGTCTCACTCCCGCGCCTCTTCGGCGAGATCACGGCCCCTCGTCGTTGTCCCCCGGAAGGACAGGAGAGGCCTCTTTGCCCAACTCACGCTCATCCCCGAGGTGGAACGGCCGTACGACTACTCACGCAAGACCAAATGGATGATCACCACCATTGTGGCCACAGCTGCCGCTGGAAGCCCTCTCGGGTCCAACATCTTCTATCGTAAGTCGTACACGGGCTCCCTGGGATGGCCGAGGAGGACGCCGGCCTTGCAGTTGCTGACTGTGCGGCAGCCGCCTTATCCGAGATGGCCGAGTATTTTCATACTTCTGAGACCATTATAAATTTCTCGGTGGCCTTTTACATGCTAAGTATGAGCATCTTCCCGCTGTGGTGGTATGTCTCTCTGACCCCCACACATGCCATTCCCCCTCTCATGTCGTCTCACCAACCTACAGGTCGTCCTTTTCGGAGACGTTGGGCCGCAGGACAATCTACGTCGTCTCCTTCAGCCTCTTTGTCGTCTTCAGCGTCCTGAGTGCCATCAGCACCAGTATCTCCATGCTGATTGTCTCTCGCGTCCTCGGCGGCGGCGCTGCGGCGTCGGTCCAGGCTGTCGGTGCTGGAACGATTGCTGATCTGTGGGAGCCCTTTGAGCGGGGCCGGGCGATGGGTGCGTATCAGTCACCTGAAAAAGGGTGCAGCCTAGACCTGCCTGCTAACCCATCAACATCAGGCATATTCTACCTCGGCCCCCTCATGGGCCCTCTCCTCGCACCCATCATCGGAGGTGCTCTTGCCCAGGGCTTCGGCTGGCAGAGCACCATGTGGTTCCTGACGTGCTTCGGCGGCCTCAACCTCCTCAGCATCCTTTTCTTCCTGCCCGAGACGCTGGCCCGCCGCAGGCCACCAGCAGCAGCGCCCGCAGGTGCCGCCACAACCAACCCGGACAGCGGCAACCTCGACCGCACAACAAGCCTGGCGCGCCTGTCCACGCGCCAGTCCGTCGCCGTAAAGACCAAGCGCGGCGCCGTACTCCTGCGCAAGGCCTTCATCGACCCGCTCTCGTGCATCGTGTTCCTGCGGTTCCCGCCGGTGGCCCTGACGGTCGGGTTCGCGGCCGTCACCTTCGGTGCCCTCTTCGTCCTCAACATATCCATCCAGAGCACCTTCTCGCGGGACCCCTACGGCTTCCCGATCATCGTCGTGGGCCTGCTCTACATCCCCAGCTCGCTGGGGTACTTCCTCTCCTCCCTCCTGGGGGGCAGATGGGTTGATCGCATCATGCTCCGCGAGGCCAAGAGGGCCGGGCGGTACGACGCGCAGGGGAGGCTTGTTTTCCTGCCCGAGGACCGCCTGCGCGAGAACGCGTGGCTCGCGGCCAACATGTACCCGGCTGCGATGCTCTGGTTCGGGTGGTGTGCGGACAAGGGCGTCTTCTGGCTTGCGCCCATGGTGGCCAACTTCTTCTTTGGCTTTGCCTCGATGCTTGTATTCGGCGCCAGTGCGACAATGCTTACCGAGTTTATGCCAAAGAAGAGTTCAAGCGGGATAGCCCTGAACAATTTTGTCAGAAATATCTTCAGCTGCCTGGGGGTGGTCTTGACCGAGCCGTTGATCCGCGCAATGGGCGTGGGGTGGCTGTGTACCACGGTCGCGCTGATTGCGTGGGTCACGAGCAACGTGGGCATATGGCTTCTGTTAAGGAACGGCTCCAAGTGGAGGAAGACAATGGATGAGAAGATGGCGGCTGTCAGGTGACGGATATAACTCGTGCCGTGCATCACGCACCCTTCAGGTCCCATGATTTCCAACCCTATACACAATATCAAAGTATGAGCGTGGTCTTGATTGAATCTGGTAAGACCCGACGGCACTACACCTGCGCCTCCCTGGATGTGAGGCAGGACCCCTGAACCTTGAGAATAAAGCCGATGAAGCCACCGTCCCGGCAGCCCGGTCGTCCGTGTCTGGGGTAGTAAGTAAGCAGCCCGGGGATGGGGAAGCGAATGCGGGGGGGAGCTTTCGTCAGCCCTCCATTCGCCCTTGCAGCCGGTAGATAACCTCGGCGTGAGCGCATCCATGTCTGCAGTATATCTTGCATGTTCCCATTGTTGTATGTTTAGCGTCAGATTTGCTGTCTTCCTCGCCGTCCGAAATCTCCCATTTGTACAGACCAACCACGGGCACCTGTCTGCGTGCCATCCAAACAACTCAAGGGTTTGTTTGGTACCTGGCTCGCACGGGATCGTGGGGGTCCGGACGTCCAGGTAGCCAAGCTCAACTACTGCCTTGCCCGGCAGTCGTTGGCATTCCCACTCCCATCCGCACCCAAGTCGTCCTCGGAATCATCATGTCGCACCCACAGGACCAACTCCACGCGTCGTCCCTTGCGGACCCGGAGTCCTTCTGGGCCGAGCAGGCAAACCACCTCCACTGGCATAAGAAGCCCTCAACCATCCTGCGCAGGTATACCAAGACCCTGCCCAAGTCGCACAAGACCCATGACCACTGGGAGTGGTTCCCGGACGGCGAGATCTCGACGTGCTACAACTGCGTCGACCGCCACGTGGAGGCTGGCAACGGCGGCCGCCCGGCCATCCTGTACGACAGCCCCGTGACGGGCACAAAACAGCGCATCACCTACGCGGAGCTGCTGGACGACGTCGAGGCCCTCGCGGCGGTGCTGCGGGCCGAGGGGGTGGGCAAGGGTGACACCGTCATGGTCTACATGCCCATGGTCCCGGCGGCGCTGATCGGCTTGCTCGCCGTGTCGCGGCTGGGTGCGATCCATGCCGTTGTCTTTGGCGGCTTTGCGCCCAACGCCCTGGCGCAGCGCATCGATGCCTCACGGCCCAGGGCTATTCTGACTGCGTCCTGTGGCATCGACGGCAACAAGCCGCCGATTCCGTACCGGGATTACCTCGTCGAGGCGGAGAGGCTCGCGTCGTGGAAGACGCCCCGGACGGTGGTGTGGCAGCGCGAGCAGCTGGCCTGGCACCCGCTGGATAGGGCGAGGGGCGAGCTGAACTGGAATCGCCTCGTGAGGAGCGCGAAGTTGAGGAGCCAGAGGGTCAAGGAGTGCGTCCCTGTGAGGGGCACCGACGGGGTGTACGTGATTTATACCAGTGGCACGACTGGTCTGCCCAAGGGCGTCGTTCGAGACGCTGCCGGCCATGCCGTCGGCCTGAGTTTGTCCATGAGGCAGATGTTTGGGATTCAAGGGCCCGCCGATGTTGTGAGTACCCTCCATTTCTCGTAATAAACAGGGAGAATGCGGGGCTGACGGACCATGTCTGAAAAGATGGCTTGCTTCAGCGACATCGGCTGGGTCGTGTCTCACAGCTACACGCTGTACGGTCCTCTCCTCGTTGGGGCTGCCACGGTCTTGTATGAGGGCAAGCCAGTCGGCACGCCTGACCCCGGTTCGTTCTGGCGGGTGGTCGAGGAGTACAAGGTGAACGCGATGTTCACGGCACCGACTGCACTCCGGGCTATTCGCAAGGATGACCCGCAGAATAAGCACATCACCAAGATTGGTGAGAGGGGCGGGCTGAGGTCGCTCAGGGCAATGTTCCTAGCGGGTGAACGGTCTGAGCCGGCCATCGTCACCATGCACCAGGAACTGCTCGGGAGGTATGGTGATGAAGGAGTGGGCGGTGGGAAAGTTATCGATAACTGGTGGTCATCCGAGTCTGGGTCACCCATGACGGGGATTTCCATGACGCCTCATGTTGTGAAGCAAGTCGAGGCGAAACCACCGCTTCCCGTCAAGCCTGGCAGTGCTGGCAAGCCAATGCCAGGTTTTGACATTCGCGTTGTAGATGACGAGGGAAGTGAGGTTGGGAAGGGAAAGATGGGAAACATAGTGCTCAAGGCGCCCCTTGCCCCAACAGCTTTCCGGACCCTGTGGGAGGATGAGGAGGGGTTCTACGCAGGATATCTGAAGAGATTTGACGGGAAATGGCTAGACACTGGTGACGCTGGCATCGTAGACACAGATGGCTATGTCCACATCATGGCCCGCACTGGTAAGTTTCTACTTTCTGATACCCTCCTTGCTGCAGGGGATTTCTTTCATCTGATCATTTCTACAGACGACATTATCAACGTTGCAGCCCACCGTTTAAGTACGGGTAAGTTCCTTGCCTCTCAGCTACATCCTTGGACCTACGGCCCTCTTTCCACCATACTCTTCCACCACCACCACCACCACCACCACCACCTGCCTCCCCTTCTGTCCCCTCCCGTCTCTCCCTCACAGCGCGAGTTGCCCACAACTTGACTTGCAACCATTCCCAGGCACACTCGAGCAAGCAATCACATCCCACCCCCGTGTGACCGAGGCATGCGTAGTCGGTATCCCCGACTCCATGAAAGGCCAGCTCCCCTTCGCCTTCGTCCTCAGTTCTTCGCGCAGCACCATTGACGATAGTCAACTCCTCGCCGAGATCCAGAAGCTCGTCCGCACCCAAGTCGGTCCGATCGCGTCGCTCGGTGGCATGATCAGGACCACTACGACCTCAAAACCCATCATCCCAAAGACAAGATCAGGCAAGACCCTACGAAGAGTTCTGCGTGAGCTACTCGAGAACGCCGTCCACGGGGACTTTGACAAGAACGTCAGCGTCCCCGGCACGGTTGAGGACGCTAGTGTTGTTGATACTGCGAGGGGCGCTATTAGGAAGTACTTTGGGCAGAGAGGCGACGCACATCGTGCCATTGAGGGGAGGCCGAAGCTCTAAGACCTGTACGTTGTCCACCTCTTTCCTCTCCTCGTCTCCCCTACTCTCCTACTCTCCTACCCTCCTACTCTCTTTCCCTCTACTCTTCTGCTCCTCTACTCTCCTCCTCTCCTCCTTTCTTTCAAGCACCAGCCTTAAATTTCACCGCACTAACCAGCCCAGGAGTGCCTCTTACATCGACGTGAGAATACCATCTGTCGGCAGTCTTTGTTCTGTTCAGGTCACAATACTGGATCATTCCACCACAAAACGTCGCAATCGAGTCCTTTTTACAGTCGCCATCATCTCGCGGCAGGACTCCATCTCCAAGATGAGCTCCCAGGCTCCCGGGCAGTCGCCGCTTGATCAAGCGAGGGCCAAGGCAAATGAGCTCTACCAGAAACTGCAGCGCGATCTCCACAGCCTGCGTACCGCCCCTATCGACGAATTTGCGACACTACGAGAGAACTGCTGGAACAGGAGCGCGACGCATCCCATCTTTCAGAAAGTTACTCAATGCTAGAGCGAGATGCAAATACCAAGTACGAAGAGATGAGGCTAATCAAGGACACGAGAGCTTTGCGCTCAAGGCTGCAAGACAAAATTTGGAAAAGGCAGAAGAGAATCTTTTGATGCGAGATCGGGAGGTCACAATCTTACGACAGGATCTAGACGCTACTAAACAGAAAAACAAGAATCTTCAGGCTGACCTTAGATCAGCCACACAGCGAGCCTCATCAGCCGAGGATGAGCTGAGGGCTTACAAGATCTGTTTCAATCAGATCAAAGACATTGTGGCTGCTTTGGGCTCTGCCCCGAAACAAGGTCCCAAGGAGCCCCGGTCTGCTTCCTCTCCCGCGCTGTCCTCGGCCCCTCAAGAGAATGTGCAGTAGAGGCACGATGACCCTCGCGAGTCACCTACTCAAGATCATCAGTTGCGGGGCCCCGGCCCTGACACCCATTCCATAAATACTGTGGGAAATGACCGGTCAGACCTCTTGCATTGCCAAAGCGACTTGGCTGAACTCATGGCCGAGAAACACCAGCAGTACAACCGATATTTCCTCAAGCACCGTAATCCAGCCGCTCCGAGTGCTGGCTCGCGTCATGCGGAGACGACACAACCACTGTGTTTGGACGTCATTGATGTCAACCTTGCCAGCGGGCCTTACACCTCGGTGGATTCATTCAACACAGATTTCAACCTCATGATTGCAGATTGCAAGAGGCTCCACCCCCCTGCCAGCCCTGCCCGCATGGCAGCTGAGCAGTTGTTGAGGATTTTCAAGCATGCGTGGTCTGCTCGGCGGGTGGCCAGCCAGGTATCCTCGGGCAGTGTGAGCTCTGCTCAATTGAACAGGAACAGAAAGCGAAAGGCCGGGACCCCGTCCGAGGACGGACATGTACAAAAACGACACTCTATCGCTCCTCTAGAGAAAAATATCAACCGTGATGCCCGGCCCGTGCATGCTGACGGTGTCGGGAAGTGCCTTCCACCAGAATCGTCCGCACCAGTCCTGTCTGGGGTCCCTCAAAAATGCTCCTGGTGATGAGACGCGTACCATGAAACGTCTGCCCACGACCTACAGACGTACTCAATCTGACCTCCCGGACAATTTCGAGGTCGTGCCTAAATTTTTCAGTGCCATCAAATCGCCTGATACTCTCACTGGTCATTGGGAGTCATTAGTTACTCGTCAGTATCGAAAGTACGAGACTCGCGCTGCCGTCACGACAAGGAAGACCACCGTGAAGAAGAAGAGGACTGGCATGAACACACGGGGAATTGGCAACCTCGACGAGGCGAAGGACAGCGCAAAGACGTGGGTGGATGGAATCTGCTTGGCCGAGGAGGCAAAGAACCAAGTGAAGGAGATGGTTGATCAACTGAGATCTTGGGACCCTCAGTACTCATCCAACTCCATCACTCGAAGGCTTCGCAAGTTGGCCGAGGGAGCGACTCTCGTCGGTGGCAGTTCCGTGAGCACCTTTGAGGCCGATAAGCACCAGTACAAGTTCGACGTTTTGGCGATCACAGCCATGATGGGAGGAATGGGCATCCCCGGGAAGCTGTGGGACTACCGAGCACACGATGAAGAGTCCACTCGCAAGTGGCTTACAGCGCTCGCACGCCTTCAGATAATAATCAACTGGGAGGGGAAGCCGGAGTGAAATCGCGGAAAGTATATTTATAGCATTGCTGCAAAGTTTATCCCAGAGGAGAAGCAACAGAACGACAACCGAAAAGGAAAGAAGCGGAAGAGGAAGCCAAGCAATGATGATGAGTACGGGCAGCTCAGGCAGGAGGTCGATGATACTCGTTGAGTTTGGGACGGTACCATAGGTTGCTGTACAGTAGATCCAACGATGGTCATAAGGAGACAGACACATCATTTCTGGAAGACTGCCAGTGTTTAGGAAACCACGACCCAACAGCCCGCTTCCGATGCTGATAAGCACGGATTCGATCGCCTGTTGAGTAGCCTCATCCGCAACGATCGATATACCAGTGTCAATCGTGTGGAGATTCATAATGCAGAGAATAGCTATCTCGCCACTGCATCGAGATCAGGCCGCCGCCCTTTATATCCTACATTCCGGTCATTTTTGGATCTCAGTCTTCTTCCTCAAATCGGGGACGAGAATTGGCTCTTCCTAGTAGTCATTTCTCGCTTGGCAGAAGACATGAACAAACAGGTTCGACAAGCCTCAGATGGATTTATCACAGTCATCCACCGTCGTGACATCGAAAGGATTACCGCCATGAACAAGCCATTTTTGAACCACCGACTCCCCATCCCCGTCTTCAGTCTAAAGATTTGCGCGTCGTCGATGGCCAAAAACTACATGTCCTTCATCAACAAAATGCCTCGTTCTGAGGAACACCTAGACCCCACCTACTTGCAGTTGCCTCAAGCATCCTACGAATTTCTGCCCAGAAGCCTCATCGACCTCGCACTCTAACCATCGATAATGTGAACGCACCAGGGCGCGTTTTCGTGCTCGGGCGGTTGGTAGCTGGGCGAGAGACTCATGGACTACTTGCCGTCGACATCCGACATGGAGACCGACCTCTCTGGGGAATCAATTGGCATGGCGGATCGCACTTTGGGTTCATCAAGTCTCTCACGCTGTTGACAAGTAAATTCCCTCTTTTCGTTCAGTGGGAATCCTCTCTTACGCGTCAACACCTGCAAGAGCAGCTCGACAAGAGACTCAAGGACACAGAGCTTAGGCTTGAACGATATGTCCTTCCTGGATGAGCAACACTGCGGTGAGCACTGGGCAGAAGCCGGGGTACTCACTGGCATCAGCGTGGAGTGATTTTGCCGTGCCAGACGCATACGCGACAGAAAGACACGATCACCTTTGTGTCTTGTCTAGAGCGTACCTAGGTAGTGACTTTTTTTTTCTTGTTGGGGGCGGAGGGGGGTGGGGGGGAATACCCAATACGCGCTTTTCTTCCCGCCCGAGCCCATACTAAGACCGTGAAGACTATGTATGTACATCAAATCCAACATATTCTCAGACAAGCGTGGACAATACACAGATATGTGGTTTTCGTTCTACACTGAACGAGCTATCGAGCTCCGTCGTAGGGCACTTGACACTTGCCTCGCTCCTCGACGAATACATGCCTCATAGAACTTTCTCGGCCGTGTGGGGTGGGCACAGGGGAGACGAACCGCATATATGGTCTCGCCACCAAACGCAGTCCACTTCAGAGCCACCCACGGGGCCAACCGGACGTCACAGACGCAGAAGCAGCTCCAATGGTGGAGCACGGTTCCTCGCGGGGGCAGGCGGGCACGACAGCGTGCCAGTCCATGAACAACCTTGATCACCCCGATACTGTTCGATTCTCTTCACTAGTTACTTGTACCCCCTATCAATTACCTCCCCGCCTCCAGTAAACGATACAGAGCAAGCCCACAGGGCCTGCCCGAACATCGTCGCCGACACGAACCAGCAGCCCAAGCCACAAACCCGGAACATACCTAGGTCCCAAACGCCAGCCAGCTAGCCAGAGTCCTCAACCACCATGCACCCGTCCCAGCAAAAACATATGCCATGTACATGTAACAACATAAATACATATAGACATATACACAAACACCCAGGGGGTAGGTACTTAGGAGCGGGAAACAAGCGGCATGCAGGCAAAAGGGACCAACGGTAATCACCAATAAGAAGGGCCGGGCCCCAGGATAGAACAAGTAGTGCAAGTTAGTACGTAGGTATCCTGAAGGTGCTTCGAAGAAAGAAATTTTTTTTAAAAAAAAAATTAAAAATGAAAATAAAAAACAAAAACAGAGAAAGAAAAAGAAAAAGAAAAGAAAAGTGGGATGGTTTGGGGTGATCGACAGAGAAACTCCAAGTTGACTGACTGGCTACCCAAAGAAGGCCCCGATGAGGAGGGGGCCGGGCAGTGTCGGCTCGCTCAAGTATCCTCTCTATGTACAGTCGATCCGTCCGGCGAATCACCACGATGTATGTGCGCGTGGGTGCACACCTGGAATCCAGTCTCTGTCCGGTATCACACTCTGTCCGCCCTGTTAGGCAATTTCTGCACCGAGGGGGGCACTTTTGGTCTGATCTTTCGCTTCCTTGCTGCACTCGTTCGCTCGCTCACTCGCTACCCGCCACTCTACTTCCACCTGCTCTCCTCTACTCAGCAAAACGCATAAAAGGTGCTTGTGTGGTAAGACACGCATCACGCCAGCAATCCATTCCGGGGTCTCTTTCTCCCTTTCATAACGACATCATATCATAGTCATCAAGCCCGTCAAGGGCTCCCTGTGCACGCAGGCACGCAGGCACGCAGGCACGCACGGCTGCTGCTGCTGCTGCACAACAATAAAATATTCAGCGCACCGCAATATCACCTGCTAACCGCTCTCTCGCAACTCCATGCCCTGCTCCACTGCTACTAGGCCATCCCCCATCAGCGATTCCAAGACGCAGGCCGGCGCGACGCTCCCTAGTCCCCGCGCCCGCGGTAGTTCCCCATCTGCTGGATGGAGTTCATCAGCCCTCCCGGCCTGGCGAGCCCGCTGCCGGGCCTCGCGATGCCGCTGACGTTGCTCTGCGTCCGGCCGTGCGCGGGCGCCACGCCGACGACGCCGCCGCCGCCGATCTTGGACTGCTGCCCAGGTGGCTTGAGCCCCGAGAGTGGGGGCGGGCCGCCGCCGCCCGGGCGCCCGATCATGCTGTTACGGTAGCCGGGCTTGGTCGTGCCGGGGATGCCACTCGGGCTGGCGCCAGCCTTCTTGGGGGTCACGGTCGAGGGCCGCGAGAAGCCGCCGCCGGTGGTGTTGTTCCTGGCCGGCACGGGTGCGGAGGCTCGCTGCGCCACGCGCTTGGGCGTCGCGGAGGGGACGTGGAGCTGCGGCGGCTGCTCGTACTGTTGCTTCTGCTGCTGCTGCTGCTGCTGCTGTTCGCGCTCTTGCTGTTGCTGCTGTGCGGCGGCGGCCTGCTGCTGGGCCTGCACCTGCATCAGCTCCTCGGCCAGCGTGACCAGCTCGCCCTTCTCGACGCGCTCGCTCTCGAGCTGCTGCCTCAGGTCGGCGTTGTCGTCCTGGACGGTACGGACTACCGCCTCGAGCTTCTCTACCTCGGCCTGCAGCTCCTTGATCTGGGCCGAGTCCCTGATGGCCTGGGCCTTGCGCTCCTCCTCGACGGCGGCCCTCTCGAACTCGGCCTTGGTCATGGTGGCGTCGCGCCCGAGCTTGAGCTCCTCGTTCTCCTTGGTCAGATCCTCGATGCGGCCCTCGAGCTCCCTCAGCTTCTTGTCCCAGCGGCTCTCGTACGTCTTCTTGAGCGCGGCAACCTTGTCCTCGTGCTTCTTCTTGTACGCGGCGTGGAGCTCCCTAGCCACCTTTTCCACCGCGATCTCTATCTCGCGCTGGGACGCACGGCTGCCGGGGCTCTTGAGGCCGCCTGGGGAGGCCGCGGCCTCGGCGCTGGCCTCGCGTGCGCGCATGGAGGCCATCCTCGCCTCTGCCTCCTGGGCCATCATCTCGGCGGCCTCGCGGCGGCCCTCCGACTCCTCGAGCTTGGACTCGAATTCCTCGCGTTCCCTGTTCGTCTTCATAATCTCCTCCTTCACCTGGCGCAGCACAGTCTCCATCTCGCGGCCGCGCTTCTCCCACATGTCCTTCTCCTCGCTGTACTGCTCCCTCATGCTGCGCTCCTCGCGGAGGTGTTCCATGGTCTCGCCGGCGCGCTTCTCGGCCTCGGCCACGGCCGTCTTCAGCGAGATGACCTCGGCATCCTTGCCGCTCAGGGTTGCCCTGAGGCTGCTGATCTCGGACATGAAGTTGGACTTGAGGCTCTCGAGCTCCCGGGCACTGATGCTCGGGAGGCTGCGTGGGGTGGGCATTGGAGGGATGTCAAAGTCCAGCAGGTTCGCGATGTTTTGTCGTTGGGGGGTCTTTTTCGCGTCTGCCATGCTAAGGTTTTTTGTGGGGGAGGTACGGCCTCCGCCGGGGAAGCGCAGGTTGTCGGTAAAGTCAAGCAGGTTAGTGGAGTTGGACTCGCGGCGTGGGTCCTCGCGTGCTATCTGAGTTGGCGTGCGGCCGCCGAGGCGGGCAAAGGTGGTCATGTTGGGGATGGCAGAGAAATTGCTAAAGGTGCTCAACATGGTCTCGTCGCCTGCGGTCTCGTCCTGGCTGTCGCTCGGGGGCGTCTGGGCGTCCATAGGGCCCTTGACGGTGCCACGCTCCCCCTCAAGACGGCTGTCGTTGTCGTCATCGTCCTCGTCATCATCATCTATGCTGCTGATGGAGTCCTCGAATATCTCGATCGCTTGTCTTACGCCCGGGTTCTGTGCAATAGCCTCCTCCAGGGTCATGTCCTTCTCGTGGGTGGTCCCGTTTGTGGTTGTGGCTGCAGGCGGGGCGGGCGGCGATGGGTCCTCGGAAAGGCTCATCTGGCGCTCCCGCGGTGCAGCATGCATGGACTGCGGTCGGGATCTCGGGGTGGAGTCGATGGAGGAGTTGTTTATCTTGACGGGGAAGCGGCGCATGGGAGAGACGGACTTGCGCGGGCTCTTTGGGGCGGGCGGGGCCAGCTTCTCGTCAGCCTCTGGTATTGGGCCGTCGGTGCTGGAGCGCTGCAGCATCTTGAGGGGCGAGATCTCGGAGCCGGACATGATCCTGGAGCGGCGCTTTTCCTTTGAGGGCGAGAGGTTCTCCTGGTTGGAGGACTGGCTCTGGCCGTCGACGCTGGCGACAAAGGGTGAGCTGGCGCCATCCAGGCTGTCGGCGCCGGTGGAGCGGCGCTGTTGGGAGGGGGATGAGTGGGTATGGGACTCGAGGGCGTCCTCGAATTGGTCTTCCATGTCGTCGACGTACGTGGCAGAACCATTAGGTGCCGCGTGGTGCATTGGCGAGAGAGGAGAGCCCATGGGCGGGTGCACAGCTGGGGCTGGCTGCACAGGGCGAGTGTGTGGGTGGGTGTGCTGTCTTGGGTGCTGTGTTTGTGTTATGTTATTTTGTGACCGAAGGGATCGTTCGAGTCGACTAGTGACAGACGCGGGAATATCGAAAGTGGGCAATCGAATATGGCTGGTCCTCTCGACTTGTCGCTCGCCTCGCCTCGCCTCGTCCCGTCTCGTCTCCTGTGTATCGCGCCGGCCCTGTCCCGTCTGGCCTCTGGCCTCTGGAGCCCTGGGGATCTGGGGCGATCAATAGGGGTGGCGTAAGTCGGGGGTGCAACCGGACAGGCACACACAGACCGGGTGGTGGTGGTAGGGCGCAATGTAAGAAGTGGGTGGTTATGGGTATGGGTTAATTAGTGCGGTGCCCGTTAGATTAGATTAGAGGAGCCAGGAGGGACGCGGCGGCAGGGAGGGAGAGTGAGGGCCGAGTGTTCAGGTCAAGGTGCAAGGAGCAAGAGTGGGATGGAGAGCGAAGGGGTTGGATCTGGCGTCTTTTGCGCTTTGACGGGTGACGCGACAGGACGAGACGGAGCAAAAGCATCAGGGTCTACCACCTACGCCTTCCAAGGTTCCTCCGGCAGACGAGGCGACAAAAGACACACACAAACATGCATCTTCAGACCCTAAGGCCATCAGCTTAGCTACTGCCATCATCACCGGTGGAGGGCACCCCCAATTCCCTCTCCGCCCCTTTGGCCCCCCCCCCTCCGCTCTCTCCTCTCCCTCTCCCGGGCCAATACTACTGCTACTTAGTACTGCTGCAGGGATGAGAGTAGCGCAGCTGTGGGAGCCATCCCAAGAGCAACAAGAGAGGGGGCCATCGGCACGGCAACGGACGATAAACCAAAAGACAGCGGAACGGAATGAAGGGTGGCACGTGCGTCCATGCCGTCCTGCTAGTTTTCCAAGGCTGCTGCTGTTTGTTCCTCCATCTCATATATCATTAGCATCAGTTATATCATCACATCATCTTATGTTGTTCATGGGCCTGGTTTATCAGCCAGGAAGCCAACCCATTGGCGACGGGTGAGGGGAAACACGGTTCCGTCAAAACAAATAAACATAACGTGGCACGGTAATGCATGCACGTTTACTACCACTACTGCACACCACTGACAGATGTGGGAGACATGCATACATCCAATCCAACACGCACATGATGCAATGCAAATACGACTCAATTCAGACCAGGCTGACGGCTCCAACGGCTGTCCACATGCATTACTTGTATATGCAAGGCACACGCACGCACACAGAGACACATGCACCCAACACATGACATGAATTCCGCAGACCCCAACATGGATGGCCCGTCATCCACGAAACAAATAACAACCAACATGTCTGAAAAGACAACGGGTACATTTGTATGCCCCATCACCTCTTGCGACCCCCCTCCCCCCGACTAGGCCCGGCGACGACTACCAAAACACACACAAGACATCTCGAAACACCCGCACAGAAGCATATGCCTCAGCCAATCCAGGTCGCCTGCGCAATACCACCCAAGCACCACCTCAGGCGGACACAAAGGAGGGAAGCGCAATATCTGCCCTATCCGGGGATGGCCGACCTGGGGAACAAAGAAAATGACACATGTACGCGCAGCTAATAAATGAGATGAAATGGAAAACACGTCAACCCCCGATGTGCAGACTAAAAGAACGCCACGCTTGGAATGCAGAGAAGGCGATAGGCAGGCGTGGCTTTCTAGAACCCCCAGGCCAGGTATGTAGGTAGGGAGGGAGAGAAAGGTGACAAAGGAACAAAGAAAAAAACGGGTACATGGTAGGGACAGCGGGGGAACCGTTGTTTCGCACGCATCTCAGGTCCGCACGCTCCCGTATCCCGTGTCCCGTCCCGCGCCCGCCAACCAACCTTCTAATGCTTGGAATGCCAGTGAACGCCTTCACAACCACCATCAGAACAACCAACAAAGCAGCCTCAGGGGGTGGATTTACATGTAGATATACACATTGGCCCTGCGGTGCCCAGTCGTGTTATGCATCACTATTACACACAGACAACTCGGAACGGAGTCTACGGGCAAGCACCGCCTTACACAATTAAGTCACTCACAAAAAAGGCAGGCAGTGGGACGGAGAGCAGTTTATGACACATTAATGGTAATTTTCAAATCGTCTAGTTCTTGTTTGTATTTGTCACTTGGTTTCTCCCAAGAAGGAAAAAGAAAGAGAGTCGAAAAAAGAGTGCCCAGCAGGAGGGGCCTTTTTTCCCTCCCTCCTCCCTCCCTCCTCCCTCCCATCCTCCCGCCGTCACAAATCACCATAAGAAAAGAAAAAAAAACCACAGAGCAGGTGTTGAAAAGAAGAAAATGAGGAAAACATGAGAAAGAATAAGTTAACCCCCACCCTGTCATAAGCTCGTTACATGAGATGTTGTGCTGCCGGGGATAACCCCGCCGGCCAGAAGAGGTCGGCTTCAACAGGTTCCATATCCAGACACAGCAGCAAAACTGTGGAAAAGTCTTTCTCTTGAGGTATGAGAGAGGGTGGAAAGGGGGGTGTGGTTTTCGTCTGTGTCACCACGTCCCCCCGACTCCTTCCCTTCAGCCCACACTAGCCTACCAAATGCACACCTGTCCCTCCCGCATCTCCTGTCTCCCCTGCAAAAACAATAACTCACTGCTTTTCGGTGTCATTGAGTAGAATCAAATGTGTCGTTAAGTCATCACCGGTGGCCGATTTCGAGACAAGAATGAAAATGAAAAGAAGCCGCCAACAAGGCAAAAAGTTGTCGTGGTGGCGTGACATGACGACCCACAGACCTCGGCTCAGAGAGGCCTCGAAGCTCGGGCGGGCGTTGCGCACGCCACCGCCATTCCTACCGGGCGCCCCCAATGGCCGCCTGGCCCTTTGGATAGACAAGGCGATGGTCCGTCGAGTTCGGCCCCCGAGATATGCTGCCGACTCGCCCGGCTGTCCCTGCCATTTCTGGCCGGCCGTAGGCTACAGCTCGGCGCTGTAGATCTGCTTGCCTCGCACGAAACATAGAAAGAGCAGGAGAGGAGAAGATGCGGTCGCGGTTGGCTTGCTGAGAAGAACAGCTTAAATGTAGGTGAACATCCAACAAGGGGGAAACTGGCGAGGCACGCGGTTCACCTCTCCCGTCCTCCTAATGCTGCCAGCCGGGAAATGCAGATGACAAGGTTCTCTCCTCTCTGTCGCGGTGATAAGACCTCTCATGCATGTTCCATAATTCGTCAACCGTGTACATCCATCATGGTAGGGGTTTAACACAAAGTTGTTCGGAAATGATACTTTTCTTTCCGCGTGTCGTGAGCGTCATCATCGCGTCTGGTGCAGAGCGGAACATGTCGATGAATCGTATGTGTGCTTGCTTGCTGAGGTGCCGTTTGTGGCGCCAGGTCAAAGTGAAAAGGAGGCAATGGGGGGGGGGAATACAAATGTTGGCCGGAAGCCAGGAACGAGAAGGGAGTGTTCTGGCGTTGATTCTCCAGGTCGAGTTGGGGCCGTCGGTATAGACCACAGTCGTGTGTGTTTTGAGCATTAGCCATTCCGTCATTCATCAGTTCGAACGCCCGAAAAGAACTGCCACAACGCCTCTATCGTTTTAAAACCCAGGCCGCAGTCAAGAATGTGGTAAACGCACACGCCACATCACCCAAGTCCTAGCGTCGCCGTGTGGGAGCGGCAACCGCAGGTGCAGGCTGGTACACACCCTGCGCGGGCGTCGTATCCAGTGCCAGCGTCTTCCGCCGCTTCATGTCCATACCGGGGCCGCCGCTCAAGGGCCGTTGCTCCTCGTCATCGTCCCGGCCACGCTTCATCCCGCCAGATGTGCCGTTCATGGGCGCAGGCGCGTAGCCGTTCTGCATCGAGTTGTTCATATCGGCATGCGATGCGTAGTCGCCATTTGTGGTGCCCCTGTCATTGCTCACGACGTTGTACATGCTGGGCTGCGTTGACGTTCGCGGTGACGTGTTGTAGCCCTGTTGCTGGTAGTACGCCTGAGGTGGGGCGGCGCTCCGCGGCGTCGACCGGCCAGAGGCTGCCTGGTGGCCTGCAGACCCGGCCATCTCGGGAGAAAGATGGGGGTGGTCAGACTGGATGGGGGCAAGAGGTGGAGCGCTGTAGTTGTACTGGCTGTTACCCGTGTCGTATGTGCTCCGATCATGTGTGTATTCGGCCTCGTGCTCGTGGTCTGCCTCGTCATCGGGGCCTTGTTGGGTCACATGCTCACTGGCTTGACTCGAGTAGCCGTTGGCCGGCTTGTTGTCCTGATCGGTTGGCAGACCTGATATTGAAGGGCGACTTGAGGGTGGACCCATCTCACTCTTGACGTAGTTGCTCTGCTGCGTGTACATGGAGCGGTCCTGCGGACTGGTGTTTGCAGGCTGGTAGGGTGACTGCAGTGGTGGGGCGTTGTACTGCCGGGAGTTGTCGTATGGCTGGGTCGCAGGTGGGTAGGAAGACATGCTCTGTATGCTGCTTCCAGGAGGCGTCGTGGCTGGAGTTGCGGGCATTGAGCGAGTGTTGCTAAGGCTAGTATCGATGGATATGGAATGAGTACCTTGAGAGCCATTCATCCCCTGTTGCTGTGGCCATTGGTAGTTCTCTCCTCCCATGCTCCCCATCACACTGGACGCACTTGTCGGTGGCGTAGGGAAGGTGTGTGCACGGTCGAGCGAGGGTCGGCCGTGAGATGACAGAGGAGGTTGCGGGAGGCCCATTGAGTGATGGTGAGTCTGTTGTTGGAGGGACGGGAGTGGTGCCGGAGGCTGTGCATTGCGCATTTGCGTCTGCTGCTCCTGTTTGCGACGCTCCGCAGCCTGCATGACTTGTGTTGTCCGATTCTGGTTCGTAGGGTGATAGAGCAGCGCACCGATGTTGTGCACAAACAAGGGATACAGCAACTCGGTGATCTTCTCCTTGTTGGCGAAATCCAAGGCCCGCTCAAAAGGGATCCTGTTTGCACCGTCAGAAATGGTTCCCACTTCAGGGGTCTTTTCAGCCTTGATGGTATGCGTACCAGACACCCTTCAGGTGCATAGGCCCGATCTTCACGACGTGGCGAACCTTCTCGCTCTTCAAGATCCCATCCCGTCTGCCGCGGGTCATTCCAGCAACATTTAGAAGCTTGGTGCCATTGATCATGTGATTGTCTGCAAAAGGGTTAGTGTTGATGCGATGTGACTCATGATGTATTGCGAGCGCCTACCTTCTCTACGCGCTACACAGATACCTCTGGCCTCAACCTGAAAACACAAGCTGCCCTCATCCTCCCAGAGCGTTGCCGTAACCCTGGGTTTCATGCCTGGCGGCGCCACTTGGCCAGTGGTATCAAACCCGCTGTACTGGTTGGGCATCCCAGGCTGCCCTGGGAGCGGGAGCACGTTTTGTGGCATCCCACCTGACACGGGAGCCGCGGGCGGAGAAGTGAGTCCATTTGCGTATCCATACTGAGAATATGGATGAGGCGCGGAGTACTGTGCAGGGCCAGGCTGCAACAGGGGAGGTTGCGCACTAGGATAATGGGCCATCGACGAGGTGACCGGGGGTGGTGCAGAGCCTCCGGGCATATGCGGTTGTGGCGGATAGTACATGTTGTTAGGATCTGGGTGCGGTGCCTGGTTCATCGCTGGGTATGCTTCGTAGCCGCCTCCGGCAGTGACTGATCCTGGAATGGCAGGATACTCTGTAGACACCGGAGTGGGGGGTGTTTTGGCTCCGACTGACGGGGCAGCTGACGTATAAGAGGAATGAGACCCTGCGTGTGAGCTCGTCGAAGAACCGAGGGAGCTGCCGGGGGGTGATCCCGTGCTGGCTGAGTATGCCTGCTGCGAGTGGACTGGAGGCAGGGCAGGTAACCTCTCGGGCATATACGCTGGGCGCGGTGCGTTGTAGTATGGAAAATCAGCCTGACCCCGGGTCGGTACCTGGGAAATCGACGGTAGATCCAGCCTTTCGGTGCTTCTGTCGTTAAGCATGAAAACTATTGCGTGACCAAGAACGGTCAGGCGAGCCAATCAGGCCACAAAACAGGTCAAGACAACAAACGAGAAGACGACCAGGTCCGCTGAGTGATGGCGAAGAATGACACGAAGCCGCCAGGGAACGCAATTGGCCTTTGTTTAATTTCCAGAATGGCAATTGGCGTGGATGCAAGGCGGACGGGCGTGAATCGCAACTTATGGCAGCGCTGTATCGTAACGGGTCGTGACGTGAACGAGGGTCCTTCAAGAACCTTTCATAGAAACTCGCAGACTCTCCGGAGTTTCTGGAACGCAGCAGAGTTGAAATTGGTGTCCGAGGACGGGTGATTCAGACCCATTCGCTTCCAAGGGCCACGGTATGGAATAGGGATGCGGTCCTTTGGACTTTTTGGGCCCGTCGCAAGCTTTGGGCGCTGACTATCCAGTTAGCCACAGCACCGTTAGATGAGCGGTTGTCGAGGACTCGGACTTCGCAAAAGGCGAGTAGAGAAAGCCTAGAACAAAGTCTGGTCTCTAGAAGGATTTGCAAACGGTAGTTAGCTCTCAGTTCCGCGGTGCCAGTGCAATGGGGGACGGGGGACATGCGCGAGCGCAGCTCGAACAGGTGACGGTTGACAAGCTGTTTGTCTGTGCATATGTGGGGGCGAGAGGTAGTTGAATCTCACCTTTAGCCGGGTTGCTCGATGGTATCTTCACGCAAGCAATTGCAGAGGACAACCAACTTGAGGGCGGGGAGAGTGAGAGAGGGGAGGTTAAAGAGGCAGAGGAGAATGAGACAAGATCCCGGGGATGACTTTAGCGGTGGTGAGAAGAGAGCTTGAGGTTGATGGAGGACAGGATGTGACGGGGAAGGTCAAGGTAGATCAGAGAGAAAACAGAACTAGTGTAAACCTGGCCCGGGCCACTGCTCAGTCTCTCGACCAGGGTGATCTCTGGTCAACGCTACGACGGGTGGTCTTAGATTAGAATTGGAAAGTCTAGCCCCAGCAACAAAAAAAGAGAGAGAACTCACTGGGGTGGTTGAATCCTCCACGACGAGCCTTGTTGCGTGCTGGGGTAGGATAGGATGTGATGGACCGGGCTGGGCTGGGCTGGGGACAAACTGGCACAGTGAGCACGGGAGAGGAGGGGCCCAAGGCAGGCCCAAGTTGCATGTATTGTCGTATGTACGTATGTATAGAGTAAGTATGTATGCACGTCTGCGTACTCATGTACCGTGCCACGGTACTTTGTATGGTAGCGAGGCAAGCCCCAGGTGGCGGGCAGGTAGGCCGGGTCGGCCAGGCGAGGATAGCTGTCTGGACCAGCGTTGTTGTAGGAGTGGCCGCTGAGATAGCGGCTGGACTTGGGTGGTGGGTGGGTGGATGGGCACGATGGGTCAGGGTAGCGGGTGGGATGGCAAAAAGGGGGGGGTATGGACGGTGTTGATGGCACAAAGTGGCACCTGCTCCGAAGCTGTCCAGTCACTCCCTCCCTCATATCAAGGACAGGGTTCACGGTTTGCATTCGCGGGCGGGCAGAGGGCCCCTGGTGGAGTCTGGTGTCATCAGGCCTGTCAGTAGCAGCCTCTTTTTGCCTCGCTGCCTCGCTCAGACTCTCAGTTGCTCAAACTTCGGGCTCTCTCCATTGGGCCCGCAGGGGTCAGAGGTGGGCGGGGAGTGGGTACGAGGACGACGTTGGGCCCCCCCGGTCCAGGTTGAGCTGCGGCCCGGGCTGGGGGTGAGGATGAGGAGGGGGTAGGGGAGGGTGATGGAGGGGCGTGGGCCGTGGGCTTAGGAAAGGAAAGGAGAGACAGGCTGTAAGTAGCGAGTACTTTGGCTCGGCCGTGGTACACGGTACTATGCACCATGCAGTCAGTACATGGATTGAGACGCAGGGTTGCTCTGGGCGAGGTTGTGGGCGAGGATGGTGTGGGTCCTACGTTGGGACCATCATCGGTTCGCGATACCCAGCACTGCGTCAACTGCGATCCGTACCTTATTGCTTGCATTGATCCAGTGTCTCCCAGCCAGCCCGGCTCAGCTGAGAAGGGGTCAGTCGCCACGAGGCCAGTGACGGAACCAACCTTGCTTGCCCTGACCGTTGGCTTCTTGTTCATTGTGCTCTAGTGGACTATGCCATTCAGTTAGCCCCGTTGAGAAAAAGGCCATTGCTCGCGGTATGGGTAATGCCCTCCGGGAAGTCGTGTGGCAACTCAGCATACGAGGGCCTTTCCTACATCCCTCCTCCCTGGGCCAAAGAGGAATAAGGAAGCAGGGGGAGGCGTGACAGTATAGGGTTGCACCGAGGAAGAGGGGTGAGCGACTTTTGGCCTGACTTTTTCTCTGTTGGCTGGACTCTGCTGGATCAAGTGGGCGGGCAAGGATGTCCTGTGGATATAAGCGTGTGGGGGGTGGAGGGGCCGGGTGAGGGCCTATGCCCGGGATTTTGGGCTCGGCCACAACAACGTCCACGGACCCAGTAAAGTGCGAATCTGTTGCCACCGCTCACTGTGTCCAGCCCTCCATCATTCCTCGCGGCCTCGCTGCTGGTGCTGACGGACGTTACGGTTGAGCCACCCGCCATCCTCTGCGTTTGCCGGCATATCGAGATGGCGGCTGGCCAAGTAACCTGGATGCCGCGCAGCTGCGGGAGACGGACGAGGCTTGACCATGAAAAAATTGTGAGCAGCTGGCCGTGCCCTGGGGATGATCAGAGCGGTTTGGTTGAGAGGGCGGCAGCCTTTCCTTGTCTAGTCTTGGTCGTAAACTCTGTCTTTGCCGATTCCATGGGAAGAGAAGCGCTCCAGAAAAAGCCAATTGTCCCGGCTCTTTCGTTAGAGTTATCTAGCCGCTCACTGAAATAGCGCGTGTACCGGCCCTCGCCCACAACTTCGTGTTACCGTCCGCATGCTCTGTCACGCTCCCTCCAGGCTCGGTCCAAGCCTGGAATGTTCGTGGCCTCGAGCATTGAACGATTCGGCTTTTAAAGGGCAATCCCTTGGCAATGTTTGGTTGTCGGATTCGCGAGTAGTCCCTAATCTCTTCCTGCTGACTGTTGGTTCCGAGGAAAGCCATGGTCAAATTTGATCGGATCCGCGGTTCTCAACAGGAGAGCCACCGGCCACCCCACAGGCCGGCGGAGAGTAAGACTGCTGTCGTCATTGTGTTGATGCTCTCCACCCTCTCGCCTGTCGTCGGGGGCATCGTCATAGTCTGCCACCTTTCTAAAAGGCTGGCTGGAAGCCACCTCAACCGTGACTGAAGTTGCGCAAACACAGTCTTGCATGCCTGCAGCTTTACTGTGCCGCTCTTTGGCCAGGCCTGCCAGGAAGGGATCGGCGTGCCACCCTGGCCAGCTTTCGTCTTTATCAGCGAATCACAAAATTCGAGCGGTTCGAGAAGTGGACAGTGACGGCCGTCCGAAAATACACGGTTTCTTCTGGACATTGGCTGCAGCCATTGGCTGTAACCATTGGACGCAACCATTGGCTATTGGGCTGCGCATCGCTACAGAACCCGGTCATTTTGGCACCCGGGGGGTGTGCGTTTGAAAGACTTGGCGGCGTAGAAAGAGTGTCATTTATTGAGGACAATGCACTTGTGGTTATGGGTCTGAGGCCATCGAATTGACCGACTGGACTGGCCAAGCGCGATCGGGTCGAGTTGATCAGGTAGTCATCAACTGCGGCATCTATTAAACTTCCTTCTTGAATCGTGCTGCGAGACTTGCGGTTGCCCACCAGAGAACACGGCTGGAACCGAAACGATGACCAAGGCCTCGATGGAGCTCGCAAGATACAGGCACAAAAGGCCAAGTACCAGCACCAAATAGTGTGCATGGTCATCCGTCAGCGATTAGTTGAGGTCGAGTGGGCAGGCTGGCAGGATAGGGCGTACCTCAGCCAGTCCTTGTAGCGTCGCAATGCCATGCCGCATTCGCCAATCTTCCCTGCTCGTCGAGCACTGGCCAAAGCAGGGGCCGCTGCCGCGAATGTTCTCATGAAGCGAGCATCGGCACGCCAGCCTCCCCTGGTTCCTTGGATGCTTCAACGATCCCCAGAGTGCCAGTGGCTTGGGTCATTTGCTCAGCCTTGCTGATTGTCGACGGCCATTCAAGTACGGTCGATGTGTTGTCGAATCCAAGCTTCCTATCAACGTACATGGACAAGCTCAGTCGCAGAGGCGTTGGAGTGTGAGGAAGGTGATCTTGAACGGTATAGTGATTTGGTCATGCACCCAATGAAAAGAGCACTTCCGAAAAGTGCTGCTAGCCCCCCTCAACCCCCGTGTACGGCACAGCACCAGTGGAGCGAACAAATTCATCTGCGAGAGCCCTTGTCAGTGCGAGTGTCAGATGTAGTGGGATGGCACCACTGGTCTTTGGGCTCGCAGACTAATCTAGCAACGCTGGGCTGATGTTGGGCAAACAGTTGAAGAGAGAAGGCTCGGATATTGTATTATCACTGTTCGCCATGGGGTTACTTCTCGGTGTGGAAGTGGTATTCATTTGCAGTAGATGCATAGGGTAAGCGACAGCACACCAGCGCGGCCTGAGTCGCCTACACTAGTGCCACTGCCAGGCGCGAGGCGCGAGAGAAACCCCGCCCCTGGCTTGGATTTCGTTTGCTGGGCGCGCACGAGTAGTGTACAGCAAGTAGGCTCGCAAGGGGCTGGGCAGCTGGGCCGCTTTATGGGCCGCTCGACGTGGGCCTCTCCGGCTCGGAGTCCCGGCTTCTCTCTTGGCTGGTGACGACGATGGTCGACGGGACCCACCACGGGGTGACGAGAGTTGAATAGACAGGAGCTGTAGTGTACAATTAATAAAAGTAATGTGAACAATATTGCGTTATGGACCTTTGTGGGTACTGGGTAGGTTGGGAATACCCACCGACAAGCCTGACAAGCTGCAGAGCTGCAAAGTGAAGAAGCCCTGGCGCCAGGGGCGCTTCTGCTGCGGGACGCACAGGCGTCCGGCCATATGCCAGATCCAATAGCGGGCAGGCCCGCTTGTGCTGCCGGCAGGTTGCCCTTGATGCGGAGGTTGTTCGCCTCCGCGCTGCAGAAAGGACCGTGCCTTTTTGTGACGGTGGCAACTCGAGGCCTGCCAGGATGGATTTGCCCTGCAAGACATCGGACGGGGCGCGCGCCAGCTTACAGTACAGTGGTGTAAGGCCGTACAGTACAGCACAAGTGGGTAAGAAAGCCAGGCCGGACGGGATGAGACGAAACGAGACGGGCTTGGGGGCGAGCATCAGTCGACCAATGAAGGATCGAAAGGGACTTCTTTTCTACTGGTATTCGTTCAGTTCAGTGCATCACACAGTACGGAGTAGGTACATACACTCGAGGCGACACACCAGGATCTGGGATCCGAGATGAGAAGCCAGGGGGTCATGGATGAGGGGAGCCGTTGTGGAGGATGGAGGATGCAGGATGCATGGGTGCGGGATGATGCTCTCTGCTGCTGGTGGTGGTGCTGGTGGTGGTGCTGGTGGTGGTGGTGGTGCTGGTGGTGCTGGTGGTGCTGGCGATGGTGCTGGCGAGCGACTTGACCGACTGACTGTTGCAGTACATACGACATTGAAGGTGCTGCACGGCCTGACTGCATGTTGGCCGCCCTGCAGCTCGTTGGGAAGAGAGGTACGTGGGTACGTGGGTACTTGTAGACAGACAGACGGACAGACGGACAGGTCAACTGCCCGCCGGGATGAAAATTAAAGATACATGCAAAGTGAGAGAGAGCAATTTGGCAACAGAAGATGAATGCAAAAAACGGGCAGGAACGCCTGCAGTGGGCTGGCAGATTGACATGACAGGCTGGCTGGCTGGCTGGCTGGCCGGCCGTACAGAGTACGGTAGGTAAATGTCAATGTACAATGTCAATGTACTCTCATAGTCCATCCTCCATCCTCTGTAGTGCCCTCGAAACAACATCAGCCACGACCAACAGGAGCATCACGACGGCTTTTCCAAACAACCAAAACTCTAATGAACATTGTTTGCTTCTTGGCTTTCAGAATTGCTGTAGATCCTTCTCCTCCTCCTCCCTTGTATTTGTCTCGTTCACTCTTCATCCATCCTCGTCCTCGCCCTCTCCGACTCCGTCTTCCAACCCTATCTGCTGCAATGCATAGCTTGTGCATATGCAGACCATGCACGACCCAAGCGACGCCTGTCAAGCCGTATGTGCATCATCCATCCGTACGGGAACCCACACACGCCGCCCATCGCATTGTCTGTGCGTGCGACACCAACACCGACGCTCACTCTTGCACTGTTCTGGCCTAGATACAATACATAATCTCTCCACCGAGCCAACATCTAGTATCTAGTTTCGTAACCTTGGTCTACTTCGCTAACACTCAACATACAACAGCTGTGGTTGCCATTCGCCCTTCTTGCCGCACCCTGCGACCCAACATACCATGCGAAGCTTAGGCATCAGTTCGTCGTTCATGGCCTCCACCCAGAGCCATTCCAACATGCTCTAGCCTCGAGTCAAAACTCTCGGTCGAATCGTTCAGCCACAGCGTCAGATCCGTGGCATGCTTCATCCCGGATGCATGTTCTCTCTGGCCGTCTTACCGCCCCCTCCCTCCCATCCGGGGCAATCCTGATTGTCTCTGCGCACCAGTAGATCATCGCGCTTACGGCTACCGTAGCGCCAAGTTTAAGTTTAGCGGGGCATTTGGGTTCTCGCCCCCTTGAGCATAGCGCGACTCAACGCTCTCGTCAGCTCCCGGTGGCATTGTTACAGCGGGCCAGACGCTGCGGCCGCGCTCGTGTCAGGGCCCACTGGCTGAAGTAATAAGCCGCCGGCGCTGTTTGCAACCTCTAACCTGGGGACAGTCATCTGCTTCCAGAGAAGCCTGCGACCATCTCGTTCTTATTAATCACCTCAGGCCTGCGTGGGGGCCTAGGCTGGCCGTGGAGTTGCACTTGTGGGCTTCCATGCAAGATCCCGGGCGCTTGCACCTATAATCGAAATCACACAATGCAAGCCGATACTGCTAGAATGTGCATCCTCTCCGTCTGTGGCGTAGGGCCCTGCAGGCGGACAGGCTGGGGGTATCCCGTCCACAGCTGCAGCTGCAGCTGCAGGTGCGGTGCGGGTGCGGGTGCGGGTGCGGATGTGGAGGCACCTCGCCCAGCCAGACAAGCAATTCTCGCACTTGGGAACGAATCCGTGCATATTTACAAAGTTGATCACTGCTCGTCTGCTATTGCCCCCAGCATCGAGAGGAAGCTGTTTCCACACGAGAAAACTTCCGCTTAAAACATATCCATCGCCATTATCAACTCTTTATCTCGTTCCTCCAAGCATTCGCCGGTAAAAGGCTCCTCCCTATGTCTAGGCATGGTCCTCCCGCAAGCCAAGAGAGCACACCCTCAGAAGGGAGTTGACACCTCAAGTAGCGACCAACAATATGCATTCGGTAGATCCCCCGTCGCCTCGAAGTGGCTCCTGGACGACGACCGCAGTGAGCACGTGCACAGGGACAAACACCTCCTGCGAGGCCTTCGCAATATCCCAGGGTAAATCCCATGTTCTCGATCGGTGAGCTGGCACTTTGGTCCTCGCGCACTCCTCCTACATCGCAAACGTAAAAAAACGCCGTAATCAACGGCACTGGAAAGAGAAGAAGATATGGGCCCATAATAGCCGGATAGCGTGCTCCTTCGCCACGGTCTATTCCAGCTCCTGATCAGCGCGGACTGGTGGTTGCCTCGACAAGCAACTTGTCGACAGGGGCTAAACCGCGAGCATGCCATGGGAAGCCTCCTGTGACGGCCAAAGAGCCAAGTCAGACCAACCTTCTCCAGCCCTCCCTTGAATGCAGCTCGGATCCTGTAGTACCGGTGTCGATTAAATTATTGTTCGGTTGCACCCCTACACCCCAGCCAGGCTGCCAGGCTGCCCTGGACCCTCTTTCAAACGTATCTCGAGCCGCGACGCACAGTGGCCCGAGGCCCCATGACAAGTTGCGCAGAGGTTGAGCGGGCCAGTGGGTGGGTGGGCCGATGGGCTCGAGGGCTCGTGCGTTCCGTGTTTTCTTGTCGACACCCCTCCCCAGCTCAGTACGAGTTACTTTCAAGACTTCGTACCGGCACCAGGGCTACTGACTGGCTCCTCGGTCTCAGGTTTTTGGCGATCATCAAGTGGGGACGGATCTGTACTCTTCCCGCAGTACATTAGCGGGATACTGACATTGCAGACTTTCGTCAAACACAATTAAGTGGTAAACAATGTCAGGCAGGCAACATTGTTGTTGTCCAACTTCCACCCCCCGCCATTCGATGGTCAAATGCTACCATTAGTACAGCATATTGAACGAGAGTGGACTTGGTGATTAAGTCCGACTTGATCATTCAGACTCGACCATATGTAAAATGGCGCCTTCCGGGCGGTGGTCCTCAAGTTCGCAAATCTTTTGCGAGACCAAGCCATTCTCACCCACGTCGCTTGGCTACCGAGACGTCTTTGCACCCATGCCAGATAGGCATCAAACCAGAAACGCTTGCCAACCCTTCGTTCAGTGCAGCTTTGGTTGGCTTCCGCTCTTCAGAATAAAGCTGAGCTGTGCACGGAGCGTGTTGGGGACCTGCCAGCTTTCCCAGTGAGTTGCGAGAGGAAGACTGGGAACCCCGCAACCCCTCCGCGTGAGCCTGCTCGTCATGTGCTTTTCAGTGAGCCGTGGACTTTGAACCTCACGCCCCGCACTGCATGACATCCGGGGCAACTGCATCAGGCATGACACCGAAGAGCTTTCACGGGAGAAGGCCCAGACTCTGCCATCCACGATATTGTTTGCTCTACTTCAACGGTTCGATCCAAACTGTATGCACTGCCAGAACGATTCGATCATTCGGTTCCAAGGGGTGCGGAGAATCATGTCTGTGTGGTGCCCATCATTTTACTTGCAGGACTTCGGCGGATCTGCCGCTGGTTGCCTTCAAGACAAGGTTGCGGTAAGCTTTCTTCGGGAGCCTTCATCAGATGATGGGGTCACAGGTGGCTCACACGGATGGGCGTGAGAGATGCCATGGGGTTGAGGTCTGCGATGGGAACCGGAATGACTCGCGAGGGCGTTGCCAAGCTGCACGCATCCCCGATATCAACCTGGCCCCATGCAATGATTCCATAAGCATAGGCACGACGGTACGAGACAACCTTGCGGACTCCAGATGTAGGAGAATTCAAGCCGTCAGGCGGTCGATTCGAAACAGGAATAAAGACAACCTCAACGGCGCCGGGTAGACCCCTAGGGTTATGCGCAAGACGTCATTCGACATCGCCACACCGAGCCACAGGCGTTGGTGCGATCAGGACCCTGCTGCGCGATAAACACGTCCGCCTTAAGTGGCAGCTGGGGCCAGAGTACCTCGGATCCAGGATGGGCTCAATGGAGCGAGCACAATTGTATCTTGTCACCCCGTGACCGGAGCATCGTCTCCCTTTCCTCCTGCTCTGGAGCTTCGGGGGCCACACGTTCCTCCGCCTACGATCTGATTACCTTGGATTGCCTTTTAGCTCAGGAATAACGGTGGCTGTGGATGAGGTATGTCTGTTGCAACTTGCGCCTGCGTCCAGTTGCGGGCCTGCGCAGGTACGGGATGCGACTGCACCTTTCCTTGACTGGCCCATCCCAACGGCAACGGGCGTTCACTGGACCCTGCAGCCCTCTTTCGTGTAGTTCTCGTCGTGAGATGCGCTTGAGCAGGGGTAGAGTGCGGGTGGTCTTCAACACTTGCATGCAAATGCACAGCGGCTATGTGCGTCTGGAACTTGTCCAATCAATGGCCCTTGACGGGGCGTGAGATCCACGGTGCCAAGATTGGATGTTTCAGCTGCTCCCCCTCATGGCTATCTCTACACTACTAACCTCTTGGAGCTAGATTGTGCCGTCCTGATAGTAGGCAGGCAATCGGTACACTAACGACACGGGTCTCTCCGTAGCCTTTCACCACGCGCCTCGCATTATGGGCAGCCCACCAGCTGTAATATCACCACCATGTACTTACTGTACGGTGGAGTCGCCTGTCGCGGGAGCACCAAACATGGTGAGACTGTTTTATCTTATCAGCAAGATAGATGCAATACGGCGGTTGAATTCCGTATTGACACAATTGTGTCGTGGTGTTACGCTGTGCGTCAAAGCTGACCATTCCAGAGCCTGAGAGACGGCTGCGGCCACTCACCTGCCGTGTCTCGAAGGCTTGAGGGCAGTTGTCGACGAAAAGGTCAGGAGGATGCCCTCTCGAAGTCGATTGTGCCGATCCCGACGCACGTCCTTTACCTAAGATGGCAGCAGCTTAGCCTGCAAGGCATATTCTTCAGCCTGCAAGGCACACTCTTCAGCCCGTCACTCGAGCTCTGGGATTCATTGGCAAACCTGGGGGTGTCGATGCCCAGACACGGTGGTGATCGTCCAGACCACACGCACGGGTACCATCGCAAAGACATGAGATGATTCCCAATAACGCACTTCATGGCAGTCGACTGATGAACCACTCAGAGAGTCTGGCAGTCTATTGCCTGGCTGCAAGAACTGACAGGCCGGGACCAGAGACACCCCGTCTCAGGAAGCTTGGTAGGGCCTCGGGTCCCTCTGAGGTCGTGCCAGCTCCCGATGTCGTTGATCGCGGTCACGAGTAGCAGCCACAAGTAATCCAATCAACGAGAACCACGTCTTCAAGCCCACACCATAAGTTTTCCCACATTGGTACGTTGGCGCCTCCCGTACGGCCTCAAGTTGGGGAAAGTATCAATGAGGGGAAATCCAAGAGATTGGGAAGTATGGAGTACCTCTGGGTACATCCTTCCGAAGAGGGTGACAGGAAGACGACTCCAGCAGCTACAATGAACGGCAATTTGCCGGCCACTTCTATCTTTGCTTTTTATTTACATGTCAGCAGGACTGTCAATGCGTGTCACTCGGGTCCGAGTATGTGCCACGGCTGGAGAGTCAGACCATCTCATGCAAAACATATGGCCGGAGAGAGTACCCCATCTTGCTACAGAGAAAGGCTGCAAGACGGTCCGCCTTCCGCTTCGAAGTGGAATCAGATGCTGCTACACTATCTCTTGCCCCCCCCCCCGGCGGACGCCCCGGAGGGTGGGGGGTGGTAAAACTCACGGGCCAGATAGATGTGGCTTCGGTCCTAGCTCTCACAGAGCACCTTCTTTTCCTGTCTGCTAAGGCGGTGAGGTGATCACGACTCCAGACCGTCGAGGACCTGAGATTCGCTGTAGAGCACGACATGCGGATGACTATGCTGGCTTGGCAGGGTGGCTCGGGAGCGCATCATCGAGAACACCGTCATCACCAGGTGTGCATCCGAGGTGAGAGTCAAGCCCGCGTTGCAAGCTTGCATTTGCTGCGATATACACAGAGTAGCCCATCTGGTCGTTCGGGGTTGTCAAGCTTCTGCAGCTACTCAGGCCAACGGTCTCATGTAAAAGAAGCTTCGGATCTCCCCTTGCGCCACGAACTGCCTCTGCACAGAGGCTACTGTGCACACTGCAGCAGCCATTGAGAGACGGCCCAAACGGGCAACGAAGCACGATGGCACGCCGAGGGAGATTAGCCGTGAGTGGGCTCACACGGGAGGCCAATCTTGCATGGCAGAAGCGTGCCGATGTCATGAGTGCCTCCCAGCAGGAGATCTCGAGCCCTGCGCAGGCCTCACATGTCAGAGCCAGCCATTGTATCTGACAAATGAGGTCGTACCGGGCCATGTATAATGTACAACTCCCGCCCGCCGCCCGCCTCACAGTGCCGACAGGGTTGGTAGCTCGACGCTGGCCGCACCGTGGTCTCTCTTACGGGCGCCTCTTGGTGAGGTGATATCCAGACACCGAAGCAGCCTAGCGCACATCTCACCGCTCTTCTTGAACACGGCCGGGGGCGGCCCTATCAAGGCTCCCGGGGCGCTGACAAGAGCCGATTGGGGTAGCCAAACTTAGCACTGGGACCCCAGCCAATGGAAATTCGGGAAAATGCACCATTTTCCCTCTTCCTTTTCCTCTCCTCCCTGGCCGCCGCCGCCCAGCCAGCATCGCGTTCGGCGTCTGACCCCTGGCCCCCTGTTCCGTGCGGTGTCTCTCAGTCGAACAAGGAGGAGGAGCTTTGGCCGCCTGGCCGCCCGGCCGTCGATGATGATGAGCACCTCACGTGGAAAGCGATGGCTGGACCGCTTCGGAATCGCTCATCTCGGCGGGCTGGCCCTGGACCGTTGGGACCCCAACCCTGCTCCCAATTTGGAACAACCGGTGTGCGTCGGCCGTGACGTCGAGGCGGTGCCCTGCCAGCCGCCATGCATATACTATGTATGCACTCCGTGGTATACACACTATTAGTACATGTGGAGGAGTACTACTGTGTAATAGTATGTGTGGCTCGCGCCCTTCTCCGGTTGGAGAACTGGGACGATGAGCCGAATAAGCGACTCGAATATGACGATAGGGCCCAGCACCGTACAAATGATGAAAAATGACCTCTTTGGTCTCTCGGTCCCACTCGCCGGCAAGGCCAGATGACCAGAGTCGCGGGCTGGGTTGGGAAGGTCCCGCTCGTGGAGGATCTCGGGTTTGAGACAACTGACGAAAAAGCTGATGGGGGGTGGCGCACATCTCTTGTGACCCTCAGGCACCCTCGTTATATTGGAACTTGCTTTTTTTTCTCGCAACGGTCTACGCACGAAATACCCAGCCCCAGGGCCCAGCCACTCTTTCTCTTCGTCCCCTGGGCGTCCATCTCAACCTGTCGTCTGCCCTTTTCGGCAAGCTGGTCGTCGCCTGTCCCGGTGGGATAACTTGCCCGTGTCTGTACGGCAACAGTGCCGCTTGCAAATGTGGTGTACGTGCAGACAGCATGTACCGCGTACTTCGCGTGCTGGGATGGATGTCCATCTGCAGGGCCCAAGGCCCAGGCCTCCCCCCCGCCAGCTTCCGCCCGCAGGCGTGGGCTGTCGGGATAGCTGCAGTGCAGCGCCGTGGCAGCAGTAGCCCCCGTCCGGCATGACAGGGGTTGTGTTGTGCGGGCGATCTGGCCTTGGGCCTTTTTCCTGCCCTTGACTGTTTTTTTCCTCCCGCATGCAATTACAATACGGCGTGACATGTCCGCACATTAGCCTGCAAAACACACACAAGAGCCCACGACAGGGACGTAACCGGCGTTGATTGAGCTGTCACTCTGGCGGCCTGGACTGCCTGGCCTGCTCTTGTTTGCAGAGCAGAGCCGGACAGACACGCCCATATGCACACCACCCTGTGGCAGTTCATGCACCCTTTGCCATGGCTGGCTGACACCAAACTGCATGTTTCTTGCCCGGCCATGTATGTCCGATTCAAGACAGCGATCTCGCGGCTCGTCGCGTCGTGTTAGATGACAAGCATGAGGAACAAGAAGGTTGCGAAACAGGCTTGCGAGCGCGTGTCTGCTGCAGCTGTGACGGAGGAGCCTGCATGTCTGGGCGGGAGGACGACGTCGACACCAGCATGTCTTTGCCTTGAGCGCATGCAGGCATCCTGAACCCCCTGTCGTCCTGCCAGGAGGGGCGGGAAGAAATGTCCTCTCCCTCTCTTTTTCCTTTGTGGGGGGGGGGGCGGTTGTCAAGACGTATTTGCTGTCTTCTAGCTATCCCGATGAAGCAAGGTCCCGTTGACGGAGCCGCGCCGCACTCGTGCAGGGCAGGGCAGCAGTGCCAGGGTATGCCATCGCCTGAAGGGAAAAGCGGGAAAGGGAGGGTCGGTGGCCACCTGGCTGCACAAGCGAGGCCACCGGAACTGCACAGGACATTTGGCCGGGCTGCACCTAGGTTAAGCGTACAGGAGCGCTACTGTACTGGGCGGCTGGCTCAGGAAAGATGATGGTGGGGAGGGGCATGGGGTCCCATATAATTTCCTCGCACCCCCCTCCCCTCCCATTCGGCCATTTTTGGCGATGGGCTCTCTCTTGTCTCGACCACGTACAACTCATCCAGCTGCCGGGCCGGGAGACGAGAAAGAGATGTAGAGGGAAGGGGGGGGGCGGAAGGACACTAGACAACTCAGCAGAGGAGGAGTGGTTCCAATCTTGTCTGTCCCGCGTGCCCAGCCCTCCAAGGGCTCCCTCCGTGTGGGCGAGGGCCGCAATGATGCTCAGCGAGGTGGTATTTGCGGCACGATGTGCGTTGTCCCTCCACACTACTTATTAGTGTAGCTTGTGTGTGGGTGTGTGGGTTGCGCCCGGGTGTGTGTGGTGGTGTTGTCTCTTATTTTTGGGCTGGCAACGATATTCCAGGTCTCCCGAGAAGCTGCCCTCACCCCCCTCCCCACCTGGCCCTCTTGTTGTTGATGACGATCATGCGAGGAGGACGAGATGGTGGGCTAGCTGGCCCCATCGATTGATGGCTGGCTGGCGTACAGCCTGGTCTGGACCGTCCAACACCGACCCGTGGGGCTGGCGGGCTGGCGGGGGTGTGATGGGAAACAACAACGACAGCAGCAGCAGCAGCTCTACTCCGTTTGTGTTGCATCCATCCAGCCAGCCGCCGCCGTCCGCCCCCCCCCCCCGTCGCAAAACCCGGTCTCACAAGTGCTGACGAAAAAGGGCGACCCCGGCGCCTTTTGTGTGGCCCCGGAGAGAGAAGGGGGCTTCTCCCTCCCCCCTCGTGCTATGCCGCTGCCGGTGCTGCTCCCGGCTGCACAGTCCGTGTTGTGCTTGCCATCCTGCGGATGCAGGATGGTGTTGCATGTGCGGGCAGGCGGGCGGCGACAGAGCGAATTATGGAGAGCGCTGCCTGCTGGTGCTGGGCGGTGTGCTGCTGTGCGCGTCCCGGCAGCAGTGGGCCGGGTGTCTCTACACTACTAGTCTATGTAGTGTCTCCGCGGTACATGGCCAAGACCGACCCTTGTGCCTTGCTTGCGCTTGTTGCTGGCTGCTGCTGCTGCTGCTTTCGGCGATCTCTTACGGCGCCGTCTCTTCTCTCTCTTGTTCTAAATTTGCCCTCCTCGGTGTTTGGTGGGACTTGGTGTGAAATGCCTTTTATAGCACCTGGACCACGGGGCGGCCCTCGTCCCACTCCCCCGACCGTCGGAGGGATTGGGGGGTTAGTAGGAGAGGGAGGATGAAGGTGTAACGACGTCTCTCTCTATCGAGCTGTGGCTCCCTGCCACGGTAGCCCAGTTTACTGATGCTTGCTACGCTGCGCTACGCTGCTGCTCTGCTGCTCCTATAAAAATCTGTGCGTATGAGTGGTGTTGTGTGTGTGTGTGTATGTGTGCGCTGTGCTATGCGATGCGGATGCGATGCTACTGGCGATTTGTACATTAGACAGGGGGGGGGGGGGAAGGTACCCGAACCGGCCTTCTTCCTCCTCCTGTCTGGGCTGTATGACCTCAGCTGGATCGAACGCCTTTTCTGTCCGACCGGGTCTCGCTCTTCTGTTCACGGCCAATCCTCCTGGGCGGAAAGGAGCGCGCCATTTCGATCGGCGCCCTCCTTCCAATGGCAAACTTTATCCGGCCTGCGAGACCAAGGCAAGCAGCCCGCGGCCGGGAGAGCGATGCAACGGTAGTTGGGTTCATGCAGGTTGCGGCGGCGGCGCGTTCTCACACTGGGCCCGGCTGGATCGCTGATGGCTGGGCTGGCTGCTTGGCTGGTGAGCAGCAGCGGCCTCGGCGTTGCTACTGTTGCTACTATTGCTACTATTGCTACTATTGCTACTATTGCTACTATATATATACTGCTACAGTATCGTTGCCATACATAGCTCATCAATTCCTCCCCTTCCCCCCCACCGGTTATGCTGTACCACGGCCGGCTGCCACGGGGCCACATACGCGCCGCGCTGCTGCTGCTGCTGCTGCTGCTGGTGCGTGCCCCCTTCGCTGCTGTGCCAGCGTCGGTCAGATTGGGGGACCTCGCAGATCACGCGCGCTGTGGTTGGCCCCCGGGGGGGGGGGGAGCAGGCGTGCAGTACAATAATGATGGGAACGGTCAGGCCCCTTGAACGGGGGTGCAGTTGCCAAAAAAAAAAAAAGCCTATTTCGATGTCTCGCAAGTCGCTCCGGCGGGGGGGGGTTGTAACGCTCATGGGCGGTGGTATTATCTCCTCTCGGTTCGAGAATTTGAATCTCGCCATGTTTTCCCTTCTCGACACCTTCCCTTCCAAGCGCCGGCGATCATGACCTCTTCTCATCAGTGCGTCGGATTATTGACTCTTGTAAAGTAGATGGGTACAGCAGCAGGTACAGTGTTACGTGCGTGCTCTACATGGTGTGGTGTAATAGGCGCAGGGGGATGGGGTGTGATGGAATCGTCCGAGCGCGCTCGGACGATTCCATCACACCCCATCCCCCTGCGCCTATTACACCACACCATGTAGAGCACGCACGTAACACTGTCTCCTGGGGTGCTGTACCCATCTACGTTACAAGAGTCAATAATCCGACGCACTGATGAGAAGAGGTCATGATCGCCGGCGCTTGGAAGGGAAGGTGTCGAGAAGGGAAAACATGGCGAGATTCAAATTCTCGAACCGAGAGGAGATAATACCACCGCCCATGAGCGTTACAACCCCCCCCCCCCGGA
Organism: Stenocarpella maydis; assembly: GCA_002270565.1. Taxonomy (NCBI): domain Eukaryota; kingdom Fungi; phylum Ascomycota; class Sordariomycetes; order Diaporthales; family Diaporthaceae; genus Stenocarpella; species Stenocarpella maydis. The sequence goes on along the minus strand of NQMI01000028.1, from coordinate 356,994 downwards.
GCGACATGCGAGACATCGAGATAGGCTTTTTTTTTTTTTTGCAACTGCACCCCCGTTCAACGGGCCTGACCGTTCCCATCATTATTGTACTGCACGACAGCGCCCCCCCCCCCCGGGGGCCAACCACAGCGCGCGTGATCTGCGAGGTCCCCCAATCTGACCGACGCTGGCACAGCAGCGAAGGGGGCACGCACCAGCAGCAGCAGCAGCAGCAGCAGCGCGGCGCGTATGTGGCCCCGTGGCAGCCGGCCGTGGTACAGCATAACCGGTGGGGGGGAAGGGGAGTAATTGATGAGCTATGTATGGCAACGATACTGTAGCAGTATATATGTAGTAGCAATAGTAGCAATAGTAGCAATAGTAGCAATAGTAGCAACAGTAGCAACGCCGAGGCCGCTGCTGCTCACCAGCCAAGCAGCCAGCCCAGCCATCAGCGATCCAGCCGGGCCCAGTGTGAGAACGCGCCGCCGCCGCAACCTGCATGAACCCAACTACCGTTGCATCGCTCTCCCGGCCGCGGGCTGCTTGCCTTGGTCTCGCAGGCCGGATAAAGTTTGCCATTGGAAGGAGGGCGCCGATCGAAATGGCGCGCTCCTTTCCGCCCAGGAGGATTGGCCGTGAACAGAAGAGCGAGACCCGGTCGGACAGAAAAGGCGTTCGATCCAGCTGAGGTCATACAGCCCAGACAGGAGGAGGAAGAAGGCCGGTTCGGGTACCTTCCCCCCCCCCCCCTGTCTAATGTACAAATCGCCAGTAGCATCGCATCCGCATCGCATAGCACAGCGCACACATACACACACACACACACACACACACACACACACACACACAGCAGCAGCAGCAGCAGCGTAGCAGCAGCGTAGCAAGCATCAGTAAACTGGGCTACCGTGGCAGGGAGCCACAGCTCGATAGAGAGAGACGTCGTTACACCTTCATCCTCCCTCTCCTACTAACCCCCCAATCCCTCCGACGGTCGGGGGAGTGGGACGAGGGCCGCCCCGTGGTCCAGGTGCTATAAAAGGCATTTCACACCAAGTCCCACCAAACACCGAGGAGGGCAAATATACAAAATATAGAGAGAAGAGACCCCGGGGTAAGAGATCGGCGAAGCAGCAGCAGCAGCAGCAGCAAGCAGGCAAGCAAGGCACAAAAGGGTCGGTCGTTGGCCATGTACCGCGGAGTACACTACATAGACTAGTAGTGTAGAGACACCCGGCCCACTGCTGCCGCGGACGCGCACAGCAGCAGCACCAGCACCAGCACCAGCAGCAGCTCCGGTTTTTTTCCTCTTTGCTGCTACTGCCGCCGCCGCCCTGCCTTCCCGTTATGCGCATCATACCTGCATCCGCAGGATGGCAAGCACAACACGGACTGTGCAGCCGGGAGCAGCACCGGCAGCGGCATAAGCACGAGGGGGGAGGGAGAAGCCCCCTTCCTCTCTCCGGGGCCACACAACAAGGCGCCGGGGTCGCCCGTTTTTCGTCAGCACCTTGTGAGACCGGGGGTTTTGTCGACNAGGAGGAGGAGGAGGAGGAGGAGAGCAGGGCTTTGGCGAGCCACCGAGTGACCATGCTGTCAGCCCCGGCAGTAAACCCCGGCAGCAATCACAACGGGGGCAAAAGAACGGGCAACGCATGATTAACACAATGGATTATGCGCGAACATGTCGTCCATGCTTTGAGGGTCATACAGCCCGGTATCTCGGTATTGGGCAAGAGGTGCTGGTCACTGTCCCGCGTCCGGGAGGAGCATGGCTGGACATCCGGAGGCCTGCTCGTCGTGTAAAAGCAGCAGTGTGGGCGAGTACAGCAAGGGCAGGCAGCCACAGCAGGCATAGACAACCACCCTCGCCATATTACCCTGCCCTGCCCTGCCCTGCCTTGCCTCGCCTCGCCTCGCCTACCCGTCTGCTGTTGGATGACGGGAAGCAACGGGGTTCAAGAAGGAAAAAACGTGCCGGGCTGGGATGGCGGGTGCGGGCTGGACAGGACGTGCCTCGCTTTGCTGCTGCTGCTGCTGCCGCTGTCGCCTCCCTCCTCCCAGTCCCAGTCCCCTTTGCCGGTGCGATCATCACTTGTCAGATCAGACAGCCTTGAATACGACGGCGACGGACGTGCGCCACTGCAGCGCCTCAGTCCCGCCCTTGTTGACAATGCACGGGTTCCGAAACCAACCCAAGATGCGCGTCCTTTCCCGCAGTGCATGACGCCTTCTCGGGAGGGGAGGGGTCAGGCGGGAGATCAGTCGGGGCCTGCTTGGCCTGGGGACGGGACGAAGGGACGAGGACGAGGGGGGCCGGCCTGCAGCCAGAATCGTGGAACAGAACACACTGACCCTGTGGTATGGTCGGGAGTGTCCCTTTCTTCCCTTGGCTTGCCACCGGCCTGGGCCTTGGCCCTGGGTATTGCCCCTGGACCCTGTCTTGTGTGATGCGATGCCGCTCCATTCTATCCAGAGTGGTGTGTGTGTTGTGGTGTGGTCCAGCCTGGTCGTGTCTGGTCTGATATGCGAGAAACCTTGACGAGCACGGCACGCAACGACAAGAGTTGGGAATAACTACTTTCCACCGCATGCTTGACTGGGGCTCCCAGCATTAGCACCTCAAACCTGCGGCTGCCGTCGTGCTTCCACCAGTGGCCACACGAGGGCTGGCGCTTGCAGAGCAACATGTTCAAACCCCCCTCCCCCCCAACAAATAAATATAAAATAAAATAAAAATAAAAATAAAAATAAAAATACGGGATGTATGATTGACAGCGCAGCATGCTGGACGACCGAACCTTGAGGCGGGTATGCAATCAGATGAGTGCGGGTCCACTGATATGCTTCTAGGCTGTCCCGGGTTTCTGGGTTCTCTATTGCTGTCGCTGGTACTGCGTGCAGGATGTCGTCGGCCCATCATCAATCATCTCATACTCAGGCTCAGACTTGGTGAGACTCGGGCTCCGAGCCAAAAGGAATGGAAAACCTGCTGGGTGAGACCGAGACATGCCGTGGTGGTCTGACTTGTTGTGCCTCTGCTGTGCTGTGCTCTGCTGTGTGCTCTGCTGTGTGCTCTGCTGTGTGCTCTGCTGTGTGCTCTGCTGTGTGCTCTGCTGTGCTGCTGTCAGGCCGTATGTGCCGGCCCCCCTTCTAGCTCCAGCCCCAGACCTGGACCAGAGCAACCCCCCAAGCCATGTTCGATGTCATGTCTATGTCAACTGTGCATATGCCTTGCAGGGCGTTGTTTCGACGCCGTGATCAGCGGCAGGCGATGCTACACAAGACGGAGAGCCCTTGAGCTTCTTTTTCTCAAGTCTCCCTGTGTCTCTCTCTCAGACGTTCGGGCTGGGCGCGGAATGGTACCAAATCCCGGTGACAAGGCCACAAGCCGGCCAGGTTATGGGGATCCCGTGTGTACGAGATATAGGGGCATCCGTTTCATTTCGGACGGCCTGCCGAGAGGCATAATCCGACCGCGCACGACCCCCAAGTCATGGGACTCGCGATGCTGTAGTCGTTATGAGCCGTGGCAAAATGTGAGCGAGCGAGTGAGTGAGTGAGTGAGGACGTCGGGGGCGCATGCAAGATTAGACAGACGGGTTGACATTGCTGCTCATGTGATTTCGCGAGGCGGGATGACGGCGGGGGGAGATGGCGCCCCTCGGAAACGCCACTAGGACGCGCGGGAAGACCGTGTCGTGGCGTCACCCATGGCAACGACAGAGGCAGCCTAAGATCCTTTCACGACAACTGAATGACGGCCAGATGATAGCAAGGACCGTGGCAAACTCGCAAGGACCAGTGCAGTGGCGAACGAGCATTGATCAGCTGCCTCTGCTCGAGGGCCGCTGCCTCCTACGCACGGGAAACCATGCCACCGCCACCGAAGCCAACCGTAACCAAGGCAGCCGAGCCCAAGTATGGCCGGAACTTCGACCCGTGGAACTCGGTTGCCCTCGGCCACCAGCGCGCCGAGACGAGAGGCCCCCAGGGCTGGCGGGAGAACCGCACCTGGAAGCTGCAGGACCAGCTTACGGGCGGCGACCGCTTGTCTGACCGCGTGGGCGCCGGCTCCGAGGACTTTGACGACCAGCGGCAGGCCCTCACCCCCAAGGACGTCAGGGCAAGGGCCACCAACAGCGTTGTGGACATGCTGAGGAAGCCCGGCACCATGGCCCAGGGTGCAAGCGCAACCACCAGCAGCAGCAGCAGCAGCAGCAGCAGCAGCAGCAGGCCGGGGAGCAGGTCGCCGGGGGGCGGGGAGCAGACTCCGAGGGAGGACACGCCGGTGGGAGGCAAAGGGCAAGACGGCGACGCAGCACCAGAGGCAGAGGCCGCGAGCAGCATCGGCAAGATATTCGACAGCCTGGTCGTCTACGTCAACGGGAGCACACACCCGCTCATATCGGACCACAAGCTCAAGCACCTGCTCGCCCAGAACGGCGCCCGCATGTCCATACACCTGGGTAGGAGGCAGGTGACCCACGTCATCCTGGGCAAACCCTCGGGCCCAAGCGGCGGCGCCGGCGGCGGGCTCGCGGGCAGGAAGCTGGAGAAGGAGATAGGGCGGGTTGGGGGCTGTGGCGTGAAGTACGTGGGTGTTGAATGGTGAGTGCCCGATGCCAGAGTCCTGGACACACTGCTCCGTGAGCCCGCACTGCCGGGCCATGGTGTCTCGTGCACCTTTCTCTTCTCGCCACATATCCTGGACCTCTCCGCGTCCGAGTTGCAACTAATCGCCCATAGGGTCCTCGAAAGCGTCAAGGCTGGCCGCCGGCTGCCCGAGGCGAGGTTCACAAACCTCAAGGTCGCTTCCAAGGGGCAGCCGAGTGTCTACGGCGCCTTCTCCAAGGCGGCTTCGTGACGGGCGGACCGGGGACGGCGGACGCCACCTCGGGTGGGGATGCCTTGAGAGGAACGAACTGTTTGCTCCCGGGTGAAGGGGGGGGGGTGGGCGTCCATGTCATGTTGTCTTCACATGGGGCCTGGCCCTTTGTGTACCGTGACAGGCTGTGTGGCTCTGTCTGATAGACTGGGTAGTCCTCAGGGAACCCCCGCTGGCGTCAGGGCACAGCATGATGCATACTGTTGGTGCAGGCGGGAAGGGGGCAGGCGCATCACGGACTCGCATGGTATGGCATGGCATGGCATCGCATCGCATGTGGCATGGACCAGCTCTTGTTCACGCGGAACAGTCGGACGGGGCATTAGGTGGCGTTTTGGGACACGGGCTCTTGCATGGAATGGACGGAGGCATGGTTTTTTTTTTTTTTTTTTTTTTTTTTTTTGTGGCATGGCGCCGATTCTGTGTACTTTCGATGAGAACCTCGCCGGTATTATTGTAACAGGCTAGTTGCTACCGAGTGCTCGCTCGATTGGGGTGGTTTGGTGGCTTCTATTTGGTGCACCTCCTGAACTTTAAGCTACATTAATCAGGAGGGCATATATATTTATCCCCCGAAGCCCGGGTTTTCTTCTCACCTGGGCCAAGTGGTTTTCTGTTCTGTCACGAGCCTCACTCGACGTCATCAATGTCTGCACAGCACCGAGTACAAGACCGTGGATCGACACAGTAGCTCCAGACTGTCCTCACATATGCGGTGACAACCGACTTTAAAGTACCGCCCTTGACAACTGACCATTCCTCTGGAGACCAGTCTCTGACGCCGCGCTCAAAGCCGCACTAAGCTCCTCTCCCTCACTCCCCCAGGCCCTCCAGCCATGATCTCCCCGACCTTTGCCTCCCGGGTCGCACAGGTAGATTAACGGGTCTCACCCATGTCAACTTGCCCAACCCACTGTCACGCCTCCCCCTCGTAAGACAGAATATATGCTTCACTCCCCTTCCCAGCTTTTCCCACCCCCGGCTGCAGCAAGGTGCAGGAAGCAGTGCTGCCAGCCAGACCCCCCCTCCCCCGGATGATTTCCTCTCCTGCATACGTCCGCAGAGAACATATTGCCACATGCCGTTCCACGCGTCCAGATGGGGAATCACCGCGCCTGGGCAGCATATCCCAACTGCGCCGAGGTAGCCGACCCAACACGACAACCCCAGATGGGCCCTCGTGGCCCCGCCACTATCGCCACCATTACCTCCGACGAATGGTCCATTACCCGGCCACCACGGGGCCTTGGCTGGCCTGGCTGGCCGGCTCTGGCCTGGGTCCTGGCGATGCTGTACCACCGGAACACAGCAACAGCAGGCACCGACAACAACGACTGACTGCCCAAAAAGGACAAAGGCGATGGAGCTTACACCAGCGGGCCGCCCTGTTTCGAGTACAGCACCCGCCTCCTACGCCCAGCTTTTGCCTGCCTCCCTAGTGCTGGGCCGGAGTGCCCTGCGTGTCTCCCCTCCCCACCGTACAAGGGAAGCACAGCTCGAAACCCGACGGTGTGTAACGTAGCGAATGCAGCAGAGACGGAAGGGTATGTGGGGGAGAGGGGGTGGATGGAGATGGAAATTGACATTGTGCCATATACCAGAGCAAGAGAATAGCGACCCAATGTGTCGCCACAAGAAGAACCTCACCTCGTACCGGGACAACAAATCCTTTTTATTTAACCCAGCTAAAACTCACAATTAATATTCGGCCGAGTGGGCCAACGAAACCGGAACACCCACACAATTTGATGAAAGCTGTATGACAATACACTGGATGGTGATAGGGACGAAAGACAAAAAAACGGGGGGGGGGGGTAGCGTTGTGTCTTCTTGTTCCCCCGAGGCTGGGGCTTGTTTGATCGAGTCTAGCAGCGAGTCATTGTGTATGTGCGCCCTCCGGGAAAGACCCCAGCGTCCTTTGTGCGCCCGCGACTTCAGACGGCTGCTACCGCGCCAGGCGCAAATACGAGGGTCTCCCAGGCTAGCCCGGGCGGTGGACTGGAGCTTTTCTGCGTGTGTACGTGTGTCGTGTATCCCGATTGTTGGGCTCTCGCCGTGTGTACCTAGGTATGTATGTATGTTCGGCCGCCTCTGGTCATAGTCTGGTCCTTCTCTCATCCCTGCATAACGGCTATCGTACGTTGTTGATATTGATAACAGGCTGGGCCAGCTGGCTTCGAGTGAAGGAAAAGGAGAGTCCCGATCAGCTGGAAGGTGGCATGACGTGATGCTGGTTTTTGTTGTTTGCTTACCTTTGTGTGAAACCATGCCATGGACTGGCCCAACGTCAACGGCGATTGTCACGAGGTGCTCGTGGCGGGTTGGCAGGTTTGGGCCTCGCATGTGACAGTCCCAGACCAAGATTCGCACTTCCTCTGCCCCACGACTTGCAGCCTGCGAGATCCGCCATGCTGTAGAGCCCAGATTTGACATTGTATTTCCGCGTCCCAAGGGTCCACCAGTTCCTGTAAGCAGACTCAGCCTCCAGCTTGCATCGCGGGATATGCCACGAGCGAGAGTGAGAAGCTTGCGAGACGCTGTCGGGGGCAAAAGAGCGGAAGGCCTCCCTTTCAGGAGCGCAGCTCTGTCCCCGTGCTTCCATTGGGCCCATTTCCTGCGGCCGGCTTCCCTGTTGTCAGGGGACACTGGGTCTGAACTGCTGCAAATTAATAACGGCAAGGCTATGTCTATGTCGCCTTGGGCTGACCCCAGGCCACAGCTAGCGGGCGGCGGCAACTGGGATCACTGTACCCTAGAGATGCGCGCATGTTCGCATGCATGAACCGCGATGAGAGGTATATTCGGCCGAAATGGCTTCCTAAAACTATGCAGTGAGCTCAGAAAAGGGGAAATATTCATCGTCATCCACCTGCCACCTCATAACGCCCTAACACCTTTCCATCGACGCTCAAACAGAGCCAGACGGAGGACAAATTAGTGATCCTTCAGCCACTTGAGCATCTGCTCGAACGCTGTGCCCTGCGCCGTCTTGATGGTGGCATCATCATATTCACCGACAACAGCAAATCCTTCGTAGAGAAGTTAGCGCTCGCTTACGCTCTGCATATTCGGATATCTAGTGGCTTACCATGTGGAACTCCCGGATAGACCTGGACCTCGTGCTCAACGCTGGCCTTGGAAAGGTAGTCCTCGCCCGCGGTGCGCACGTCGTCCGGGAACAGAGGATCATTCTCGACGCAGACCAGGCTGACAGGCGCCTTCAGGCCCACAAAGTCGTCCCGCGCGACCAGCGTCGCGTGCGCCAACGCCCCGGCCTTGATGTACGGCCCGCTCGTCTGGGGCCCGGCAGCCTCCTCATCCGCAGGCTTCTGCGCGCCAGTGCCGAGCAGCCCCGAGCCCCCGGCCTGTATCTTCCTCTCGGCAGCCAGGATCAGGACGTAGCGGCCGCCAAAGCAGTAGCCCGCGGAATAGATGCCGCCTCCGTTGCCAACGGCGTCGGCGAACTCGTCCTTGGCGCCGTCGATGGCCTTGTGCAGGATGGGCAGGACTTTTTCCTCTGTGTGGCGGGCCAGCCACATGTCGATCATGAAACTCTTGACGCCTTCGACGGCCTTTATCTTGAAGTTGTCGAGGAACGAGCCGCCCTGGGTGGCCTGCTCCTCGTCGACGGTGGCCGAGTTGGGGGCGACGTCGCCCTCGAACAGATCGGGCATGACGACGACGAAGCCCTCGCTCGCGAAGCGGTCCGCCTGGATCTGGTTGTTGGTCGACTTGACGCCCGTGCCGCCCGTCAGGAGCAGCAGCAGGCGCGCGGGCGCGTGCGGGTAGTCGGAGGGCTTGGAAATGTAGGCCTGCAGGGCGGGCGGTCGCTGGTTAGCACATTCTGTCGCCTTGAACTTCCCGAAGATTTCCAGGCCCGCGAGACTCACATCAACGCCGTTCAGCTTCCTGATCTCTCCTGTCGGGCCTGGGCCGCTGGCTGGTGGCATCCAACGTTAGCTCTCGGCAGTTGGGGGGCCATCTTTCGGCGAGGAGGGCGACGAACGAGTGGGCCTGTCTGTCACGCAATCATCGCACAGCTTGGGTTGGGACGTTGAGTCCTCGGTTGGAGTTGCAGAAGCAGTGGCAGCGGGATCAGCAGCCGGTGTCTCGACAGGAGCGTCTTTCTGAGCGTCCTCCTGAGCATCACTCTCGGGGGCCTTGGTGGCCAGCTCTGGATCCGTGCTCGTCATGGTCATCGACGGTAGTAGCAAGCCGTGGTGGTGTGTTTCCAGTTCCCTCACGAAGGCGATGTATGTGTAGGCGCGGTGCTGATGTTGCCCTCTAAAAACAGCAGAGACGGGTTTCTGGCCAGATGTGTAGCCCGTCGGAATGGATGTATGGTGAGACACATTGACTTGGCGGCCTCGACGTCGTGACCCACGACCCTGCTTACAACCCCTCGCATCTGGCCACTACGTCACCCCTCACCCCGGACCAGGGTCCTGCAGCATGTACGTCCCAGGGTTTAACCCCCCTCCATCCAGCCTTACAAAACAAGGGCAGTAGGGGGGGTTGACATTGCATGTAAGTCGAAAGAGACACACGAGACTGCGATCCTGTCGTGTACATATGTCTAGACATTAAGGGTGAGATATGGCGCCCTAAAATACGCTTTTTGGTAGCCCATGAATAACCGGAACTATGAATAAGTTTCCCACTCGAGGTATCCTATATGTCGCAAGACTCATCTGACCAATTCATTGTCGAGCAGCATTCTCCTGACTACATAATCTATGGAATTAAGAGGCGCGCGGTTGTGGGCCCTGGGTACTTGTCAAAATTGAAATTGAAATAAGCGAGTAATATTGAGGTAGTCCATGACATGCGTGAATGAACAATTAGATACCGGTACTGACCTTCAATCTGTACAGGTGTATATATATGGTCGGTTGTGCTCTGTCAAAGTGTGCAACAATGACTAGTATCTGTCCCGGGTCTTGGGAAAACAATCATCTGAGCCTTAGAGCCTCAGCTGATTGTCATTTTTCAAACTTTTGACGTTGAGTACAATTTTTATATAAATGACATTCCAACCATGTCTTTGAAGTAGAAATATCCAGACCATCATGTCGGGCTGACGTAGTGTGAGCTAGGCACAGGATGTTTAGTTACCCAAGACGAAGGGTATTGCAGAAGCCTAGAGAACTTAATACCTACTAATAAAAGTCCAGAAGCGTCCCTTAATATAAAGCATTATAACTATATAATCTTCTCAAGTCTGGACGGTCGTACCAGGATTCCGAAAATGGCCAACTATGACCATCATTTTCTGTATCTCTTACAGAACGGCTGTTGATGAAAACGTGTACCTCCAATTCGAACATGAGCCCCTCTTCATTGAGTATTTCATACATGAACCGGTCAGCCTCGCCTTGGGCTTTGAGGGGTTGACCACGTGATGAAGAATGGGCTTGTCTTCCGTCAGTTTAGACACCATCCACATTGAAGCAACACGCCCGATAACACCGGCACCCAGGACAAGGCTGAGGGCAATGATAGCCATGTACAGGAACATGAGAGTAGCGGATGCAAATATTACCGTTCCGCCCACAAACACGGCAACCGAAAACGCCTTTGATATGACCCGGTAGATAGCGCGCTGGCGGCTGATGCCTCGAACTGAGATAATTACCAGAAATGAGTGCCGCCCCGCGGACCACGGCTTGGATCGGTCCATGGCAATATATCCCTTTGTATTAAAGCCATGGCGCTTAAGGTTTGCAAGCAGATTCGTTTTATACCGAACCAGATCAGAGCGGTGGATGGCATGCTGAGCCTAGAGGGACCCAAGCTCTGTTTGATGAAAGCCCGAGTTTCGAAGGTTAATTTCCTCATACGAAGTTCTGCCAACAATCATTGGTCGCGACCCGCTGTTGAATGAACCATCCCCGAGGTCTGTCATTGGCAGATGGAACCGGTCCACTGGAAATATGGCCGGTGAATCCTCGCCGATGCTGATGCTGCGCGGGGCTCGAGACACTCGAATCGTCCACTGGTTTGAGAAAGGGACGTTGGTGGAATTTTCCAGGAGTGAACCAACAATCACAAAGAAGTACCAACCCATCATCCAGCCACAACCCTATCACGGACAATTGTTGATTTAACTCACCATGATGCCTGAATCCTATAATAGGGCGAAGCTTACTTTGCACCACCATGTGACAATCGGCCCAGACTCAGTGAGATAACAAGCCACGACAGTCAAGAGGATCACGGCAAACTGTAAGGAGGTGCCAATGGCAGCAGCCTGACGTTTAGGGCTTCCCAGAGGGTCGTTGGCTCGCCTCCGAACGAGCTTTGCGAAGCTTTTCGGATCGCAAGACGCCACATGAGATGCTTCAAAGGCTTCGTCGAAATTATCGGCTTGTTGACTGTCTGGACTGGTGGCTATAAAACCTCCGTACGTGTAGCTACTGGTCTCGTATTCGTCAGAAACTCCGGGTACGATGTTCCCATCAAGGGAGAGCATCATCGAGAGAGTACCAGCAACCGACACAAGCTTGAAAAGAATCCAGACTTCTTTAGCAGGAGCTCCGATGAGGGCGCCGGTTGTGGGAAGGACGGCCAGAGCTCCTGCTGCTGCGCCATAACGGGCACTCATGACCGGGCCGAGCTTCTCAAGGTAGGACGACAGATCGGCGACGCATTCTGAAATATTTCTAGTGCGTATCGAGTCCGCGGTCTTCCTGTAACTGGTGAAGCGCAGAGAAAGTGGTCCGGCTCCCAGGCTTTGAATATCATGTGCGGTCTTGAATTCCATATCGCTGTCGTTGTGGTTCGCAGTTGCTGAATGTACCACCGAGAAAACAATATTAGTCAAAGCCAAGCCACGAGAACACGCGGAATGGATGATGAAAGTGAATGCTGAGAGGAGCTGGAAGCGCCCGGGTAGAGTATTGGCCTTTCCTGCTATGCCTGTCTCAAAACCAGGTTGTTGGCTACGGTCTCAGAATGAGTTTGTTGGGCTGTGGCGTAAATTGGCTTCTGTGGATTGTAAGACTTGTTGAGTCTTTGAAGAAAATATAATATAATCATTTTTGTTTCATATTCCCTCCACTATTATAGCTTGGTTTTTGCTATAGTTAGTAAGACCCTGGAAGAAGGTTAGTGTTCGGATAAGGTCTTGCTGCTGCGCCTCAGCCCTTATAGAGTCAGGTTGCAAAGATTGCCTGCGGCGCGTTGCACGATACAACATTGCGACCTTGCCGTCATATTGAAGTGTGATACAGTTGTATGAGAAGCAACGGTCACGCTGGAAATGCTTTGCGACCTAAAAGCTTGGCATGCATACAGGCTCAGCTCCTGCTGCAAAAGCAGCCGAGTAACTTGGCGCGCCAGAATGGCAAGGTTCTCGTGCAACTTTTCTCTCAACCTGCGGAACCCACTCAGCAAATGGAGCACAGAAGAACTCCCACCAGACGAGCCTTGCCGTACGCCGTGTGTGCAAGAGTTGCTTCCGGTGAACATCAAATCCTTAGTAGGCAGGTCAGGAGTGGTGTAATCATTGGCATTTCTAATTAGCTATGGTCCGCATATGGACTCACTTGATTCCTGTCATTCTCCAACGATTTGGCGCAGCACATTGTACGCCCACACCTAATCTCTCCACAGCGCATAAGTACTCCATTCGTGGGGCTTGTTCGGCCCCCTCAGACACAGGGTGCGCTTCTGCATACACATGCATGCATGCGAACCGTACATGTGCCCGTGGACCAAGTTTGGTGGTGCAGAAGACACTTATCGGCTAGTTGCAGCTGGAGCCAGGATAGAACAAGTATAATCAATCTTGAAAGTGCTGGTTGTCAGGCGTGGCAGTGCACATGTACCTACCCGGTTCTCTAGCACTATGCAGCTGTATGCACAGAGCAGAGGTTACCTGAGTTAATTACCCACACTTGACTAGCCCCTAGTTCCCGCAACGAGTACTACCACTGATAGTATGTTGTGGCATGCAATGTCTTTGCCCGTCACGGAGTTATGTAATCGACCAAGGCCCCACCCCTGCCTAATTAACAGGCGAGGGGAGGGCCCAAGGAAAGTCGCGTCAGACGCGTCTCGGTCCCGGAACGAAAGTGCCCAACAACCACAGCGACATACGGTAAAGACCTGCACCCTGCAGACACAAGAGCCTCTCGTGCAGGATTCCAAATCGCCACTTTCGTCTTTCAACACCAGCTGGCAAAATGGGTGACGCTGCCAACCAGATCACCAGAGGCGCCCTGAAGTATGCTCCATGTCGGCCCCGCCCGTCGCGATGGCCCCTCGTTCCAGTACTGACTATGACCTCCTAGTGCCATCTTCAACGACCCTGCGAGGGCAGCTGCCCAGTTCCCAGTCCCCGTCCTGCAGTGTCTCCAGATCAAGCCACTTGCAGCACAACAACCGGGCGGTGGTGAGAGATACCGCATCGTCCTGAGCGACATCGAGAACTATGTCCAGTGCATGCTCGCCACCCAGGCAAACCACGTCGTCCACGACGGCAAACTCGTCAAGAACTGCATCCTGCGCGTCAAATCCTTCCAGTCCAACTCGGTCAAGGGGAAGAAGTATGCCACGTTCCGTTACCGCGAGCAAATACGTCCATTTGCTGACCAGTCCACCCCAGTATCTTGATCGTCCTCGACGTCGATGTCATCGAGTCCCTCGGCACACCAGACAAAATCGGCGAGCCCGGCCCCTTCGAAGCGAGACCCGTCGACGCCACGGCCAACACGACTATCGGTGGCACCGGATTCTACGGAGCCAAGCAAGAGGAGCCAAAGCCTGCAGTCAAGAAGGAGAACCTACCAACACGCGTGGGAGGTGCATCTCAGATTGGAAACAACGTCATATACCCCATCGAGGCACTGTCGCCTTATGCCAACAAGTGGACCATCAAGGCCCGGGTGAGCGCAAAGTCCGACATCAAGACATGGCACAAGTCCACCGGGGAGGGCAAGCTTTTCAGCGTCAACCTGCTGGACGAGAGCGGCGAGATCAAGGCCACCGGTTTCAACGAGCAGTGTGACCAGTTCTACGACCTCCTGCAGGATGGGGAGGTCTACTACATTTCCAACCCCTGCCGCGTGCAGCTCGCCAAGAAGCAGTTTTCGAATCTGCCCAACGACTACGAGCTGACCTTCGAGCGCAACACCGTCATCGAGAAAGCCGAGGACCAGAGCAATGTCCCACAGGTCCGCTTCAACTTCTGTGGCATCGAGGACCTGAACAAGACCGAGAAAGACACCACCGTCGATGTTGTTGGCATTCTCAAAGAGGTTGATGAGGTGTCCCAGATTACCTCCAAGACAACACAGAAGCCCTACGACAAGCGGGAACTCACCATCGTTGACGACAGTGGGTACTCGGTCCGCGTGACCATCTGGGGCAAGACCGCCAACAGCTTTGACGCCCCCTTGGAGTCCGTCGTCGCTTTCAAGGGCGTCCGAGTGTCCGACTTTGGAGGGCGTTCGCTGTCTCTGCTGTCGTCTGGTACCATGGCCATCAATCCCGACATTGCCGAGGCACACCGGTTGAAGGGATGGTATGATGCCTCTGGCCGCACGGACAACTTCGCCTCGCACAACAACATGGCCTCCATGGGCAACGCAACCGGCCGCAAGGACGACACCAAGAATATCCTCCAGGTGAAGGAATCCGGCCTCGGCATGGAGGACACGGCCTACTTCACCGTCAAGGCCACCATTGTGTATATCAGGCAGGAGAACTTCTGCTACCCGGCCTGCAAGTCCGAGGGTTGCAACAAGAAGGTGGTCGAGGACGACGGCGCGTGGCGGTGCGAGAAGTGCAGCGTCACCCACGACAGGCCCGAGTACCGCTACATCATGTCCGTCAACATCAACGACCACACGGGCCAGCTGTGGCTCAACTGCTTCGACGACACGGGCCGGGTCATCATGGGCGGGAGGACCGCCGACGAGCTCATGGAGCTGAGGGACACCGACCCGGAGAAGCTGGCGCAGGTCTTTGACGAGGCGAACTGCTCAAAGTTCAGCTTCAGGTGCAGGGCCAAGATGGACACATTTGCTGACAACCAGAGGTAAGCTCTTCCCCACTGTCCTTTTGTCCACAGGAGGGGCCATCTCGGAAAGACCGTGTCATGATCAGACAATGATTTTCTAACTCGGTCGAACAGGATCCGTTACCAGGTCATGAGCGCTGCGCCTCTGAACTACGTCGTCGAGGCCAACAAGCTGGCCGACATGATCAAGCAGTATGAGATGATTTGAGGTATAGGACTCATGGTGGATTTCTGATTGTGACGATGAAAAATGCCTTGCCTGTGGACTTTGTGTTTGCGCTCATAATCGTTTCGGTAAAAAAGGGAGGGAGGCAATAGATACCTGACTAATACCTGGCCTGTGTGTGAAATTGATTCTCGCTGAAGGGCAGAGGGTTGGGAGAGGAAAAGAGGGGGGGGGGTCCAAAGACCGTAGCATCAATCAAAGTAGAATGAAGTCAAAGCATTGACCGTGATTCATTGTGCGTTGTGAGCTCGAAAGATGCAAGATGCAAATGGGCGGCAAAGCCAGAGGAATTAAAAAGTCCTGGTAAGCAAGACATCCAAGTTTGGACAATAGTCGGTAGAAATAGATTTGCTTTTTGTATCTGTTAGCTGTTGAGCAGGCTCTTCCAAGTAGCCTGGTCCCGACGGCCCAGCTGGTCTGTCGACGTACACATCTACAGCCTCATCAGACAAAAAATCCACTCCTTAGCCGCCCAGCCGCCCACAAATCGGGTTGGGTCCGCTTCGACAACAGCCGCTATTCAATACGGACTTCTGGGCTTTCTGTCTTATACTGACCACTGTGAGGGACTCTGCCCTCCCTCTCAACAGTCGTCCGAGCAAGATCTCCTGATGCGGTAGCCAGCGAATGCCGTCTTCCACCCCCAGCCGCGGTATGGTCTGGTGCCTATTTCCTTAATCCAACAATCAGGCGTTGGATGAGGTCTCTCCACTACATGACACCAGCTTCGAAGACACCTGTCATCAGGTCCTCCTCATCCACTGTGGCCTCAAATGCCGAGGCCTTGTGACCTAACTCCTTCTCGCGCTGTGACTCTCTGATATGCTGCTTGACATAGAAAGGGTTTGTGGCCAGCCGCTCACTGGTCGCCTTGTAGATGGCCTCGAGGTCCTTCATCTTGGCGAAGATGGCGGCTATCTCGCGCTGGTACTGCTTCTCGGACAGGTCGCCCGACTCGGACAGGTACTTGAGATATGGCGGCTTACCGGCGGGCTTCTCGACCACGCCGTTGAGCATGCAAGAGCTGATCATGCCTTGCACGAGCGCCTCCACGTCGTTATCACTAGGCAGGACATCGCCCGTCTCGGCACTGCAGGTCTGTTGACGGAGGTCAGCTAGCGACACCTTGGCGTAGATCTTCCTTAGATCAATGATCTGCCACTTCTGATGCGCTGCCAGGACCTCTTGGACCAGCCCTGTGTTTCTGTCGTTCGCCCACAGGGCCGAGTTAGCCTCCACCTCTGTCTTGAGGGCTGTAGCGACCATGGTATCGAAGTGTGCCACGATTGACAAGTAGGGCTTTGCCGTTGTCTCGAAAGTCTTGCTAGCATTTGGGCCGATGGTGAGGGGGACTTTCGGGGTGCGTCCGTCCACGAGAAGGCTCACAAGAAGCCACTTGTTGAAGGCCTCGATCATGATCTTGCTAATTCCACCGTCGCGCGTAGGATGTGTGATGACTCGCTCGAATGCTGCGCGCGCCTTGGCCCACTGCCGCGTGGAGCAGTAGAGCAGACCACAGGTGAGGTCGTATTGTAGGACTTGGTCAGCCGTGACGGCAGTAGTGAGGCCTGTCTCGACCATGATGTAGCCGGTTGGAGGGAGACTCAGATCGCAAAGTGGCTTCTGGATTGCTGCACTTGCCCGGTTGCCAGCACCTTGGCCTCGAGACATACCAGGAAAATAGACGATTTGTTTGTCGGTAACTTGGAAGGCTGGGTCGGGCACGTTGTTGTCGTAGGCTAGTCGGACGAGGGAGAGATGGTGTGATGTCAACATGGCTCCGCTAGGATCGAGCCGCAGGATAGCCTTGGCTAGCACTTCGACTGCAAGATCGTGCTGGAGGGAAGCAAGGTTAGAGAGAGCGTGCAACGGCGTTGCCGTGGGGGCTTACCGGCAGCAGTGTGCCCGATGCCACCTTGTCCAGCCATGTCGTGAGGTGGTTTCCGACGTATCGGATCTGCCTGGGGTCGAAGGTCGAGAGGAATGTGACGAGGGCCTGCAGTCTCGCCTCGGGCGAGAAGGAAGCTGTTTCGGAGATGGTGTTGAAGACGGCGAGGTAGGAAATGCTGTTGACAGCTGGGTCTAACAGCTACAAGGGCAAGGAGTCTCAGTAGGATGCTCCTCGTGCACGGGGTATGTGGGGACGCACCTGGAGGATTTCAACGCCGTGCCGTGCGATTAGGGAAGCCTCCTTTCCGAAGAGATGGTCTATCTGTTGCAGGTGCGAGTTGACAGCATTGTCGTAGTCCTCGTCTGTCGCAAAAGGCTGCGGTGGTGGGAACGCCAGCAGGACAGAGGCGGCACTGTCCATGGTGAGTGTCGTGGCTGTGGATTCTTTTCTTTTCTCTTTTCTCCTTCTTTCTTTCTTTCCTTCCCCGGGGGAGGGGGTATCTGTGGAGAAGAGAGGCAGTTGTGTGGAGGGCGCCAGCTGTAGTGAGATAGGCTGTCGTAGGGTGTGGTTGGTGCCGGTGTTGGCGATGGCGGTGACAATGGCGATCTGGATGGTGGCAGACGAGGCGTCCTTCCGAATCAACACCGCCGCAGCGGGACAAGCGAAGGATCAGCTAAAAGAGATCAGGATCTCAGGAAGCATCATGTGTTGTCCGTGCTTGATGGCAGAGTAAGAAATATCCGGAGGAGGAATTAGAAAAAGATAGTGTCAGTCACACAGGCGCGTTGCGGATTGAAGGCGGCAGAATATCGAGAGTACCCCGTAGCAGCCAGTCGGTTGGTCGGCTGGTAGGGCAGGAGGTACGTACCCAGTCCCCACTTTACACAGGGACCCCGCCGAGTGAGCAAGCACTTGGGTTGAGCCTGTGGCCCAAGCTCCCCCCAGCCCTGGCAGCCCTGGCAGCCCTGGCAGGGGACCCCCTCTCATGGGTACTCGTATCCCTGACCTTGTGTGGGGGAGCAAGACAGACTTCACTTGCTTGAGCTACATACCGCTTGAGCTGCTTGGCTCCAGATTTTCTGTTCCTCGTCAATGCTGCGTGTGGTGTGCAGGGGTCTAAAAAGGTGGACTCTTCTCATTCTCTCACTCGTTTGAGTCTGGCATTTCTCAGGTCACTTCCAGTAAGCCCGCTTTAGTATAGCGATCGATACTTTTTGAAGAGCTTTATTTTCTATACAGTACATGCCGATCGACTCGAAGGGAAAACTAGAAACAAACACTACCTAGTTGACGTTGGTCCAATCCCTTACATCCATCCCATCGCACCCCAATAGATTCTTGCTCGACTGACCGTGTCCATAGATATCCCTTCTCCATCACCATGCCCCTCCCAGACAAGTATGAGCTGCCAGCAGCAGCAGACTTCCACGTCCACGTCCGGGATGGCCCTATGGCTGCTGCCGTTGTGCCCACCATACGGCAGGGCGGCGTCAAGTAGGCATCTCTCGTATCCAACCTAGGCTGTTGAAATGTCACCGGCTCACACACAGGGGCCCTCGGCTGTAGCGTGGCATACGTGATGCCCAACCTCGTCCCCCCTGTCACCACCGTCCAGATGGCATTGGAGTACAAGGAGCGACTGCTCAACGTTGACTCCACCGTCAACTACCTCATGACTCTCTACCTCCACCCATCCATCACGCCTGAGGTTGTCCGTGAGGCCAAGAAGGCCGGCATCGCAGGCATCAAGAGCTACCCGGCGGGCCTGACCACGAACTCAGAGTCCGGTGTGACGGACTACCAGCAGTTCTATCCGGTATTCGCAGCCATGGAGGAGGAGGGTCTTGTTCTGGTAAGCCCCTTGATACCCCGACCAGGCATGCTCCTTTATTGGTGACCACGAGACTGAGGCAGAAGGGATACGTGGCTCCGAGTGCTCGCCCCAGCTCTCCCATGACGCTTATCTCCCTGCAGTCGGTGATGAGACCACCTCATTTGAACATGGAGTCGTGCACCCTTCACTGGGAGACAATGACGCCGTTCAGATTTAGACTACAACGGTCTGAGACTGCGAAAGTGTTTGAAGTACATCCGTGACATTTATCCCTAGATGCGTTCCGTGATTTTCCCTCGTGGTTTTCGAGATGCGCATGCCGATAAACAGCCCTTCAAACACAGGTGCTGACCACATCAATGCCTAGAACATTCACGGCGAGTGCGCTAGCGACCATAAGAAGAACATCACCATCATGAATGCAGAGTCGTGGTTCCTGCCGACCCTGGAGGCGATTCACACACAGTTTCCGAAGCTCAAGATCGTCCTGGAGCACTGCACCACGGCGGACGCTGTCAAGGCTGTTGAGGCCTGCGGCGCCACCGTCGTCGGGACTATCACCGCGCACCACCTGTAAGCAGAGCCCCGTCGATAACGACTGGCTGTACATCAATGGAGCACTGGAGCTGACGCTCTTGGACCTCAGGTTTCTCATTGTCGATGACTGGGCAGGGGATGTGGTAAGTCAGACGCAGCGGATGATGTCGGCTTGTCACGCCTTGTCGGTCTAAACTTGTCTTACTGACGAGCCACAACCACCAGTTCCACTACTGCAAGCCAGTTGCAAAGGTAAACCAATATGCTTCCCATATGCAGCCCCGGCCCGTTTCCTCGGCGTGACGTTGCGACTAACTTACTCCGGCCCAGATGCCAAGCGACCGCCTCGCCCTCCTCCGAGCCGCAGTCTCCAGCAAGGGCAAGTTCTTTCTTGGCACAGACTCGGCGCCGCACGACATCAGCGCCAAGAAGGGCAAGGGAAACACGGCCGCCGGCGTCTTCACGCAGCCCTACGCCGTTGCATACGTCCTTACGGCCCTGGAGGAGGCCGTCGCCAGGGGGGACATCGACGAGTCCCAGGTCACACAGGAGCTGCTCGAGGGGTTCCTGGGCGGGTTCGGGCGGCGCTTCTACGGGGTGGAGGAGCCCAAGGAGAGGATCGTGGTGGAGAGGAAGGACGAGGTCGTGGTGGAGAGCATCAAGGGCGAGGGCCTCGAGGTTGTGCCCTTCAGGAAGGGCAAGCCTACCTGGAGCGTTCGGTGGATATGA
Organism: Stenocarpella maydis; assembly: GCA_002270565.1. Taxonomy (NCBI): domain Eukaryota; kingdom Fungi; phylum Ascomycota; class Sordariomycetes; order Diaporthales; family Diaporthaceae; genus Stenocarpella; species Stenocarpella maydis. The sequence continues at coordinate 336,886 of NQMI01000028.1, read as the reverse complement.
GGCATATTCCTGTAGATAACAGACCATGTAAACATTACCCGTTGGCTGAAGGGGTTGCCATTTCATCTATAGCTTGTTGATCGAGGTATTACCACTTCACTATAGACAGGCCTTTTGACGGTTAAAACCGAGTGAATGTGAGAAAAAGACCAAACACCGCACGCCGGGAAAAGCTTTCTGTGATGCTCCTGGGCGAATGCCGCCGATGCTGCCGTCAGCTCCATTGCTGGAGGGACCTCGCCGTTTTCTTTTTCTATATTACACGGAAGCATTGCTACCTGATGGCAGCATCCAAGGAACGGGGTCGGGAAAAGGTGGGATCTGCTCGAGTCTCTCTTGGTTCCCGGAAGCGCAATGCAAACGATTCTGTCCTTCGACTAGTAGCCCCTAGAATTCAATCCATCAAACCCCTCGGCTCAGCTCAGCCACAAGGAAAACGGGGGGGGGGGACACCACTGACGACCTCTTCACTCCCAAACAATCCCCTCCGGTCCGAATCCAACGAAAGGTGAAGGGGGTTCGCAAACAACAACTCAAGGAAAAAAGCAAAAAAGGAAGGGAAAAAAAAAAGGAAAAGAAGAGAAAAGAAAGTTAGAGTCCAATCGATCAGTCCGTAAAGTCAGGCGGCCGGCGGGTTTCCCATCATCGTTCGTTCGTCAATCCATCCGTCAATCCAGCCGTAAACAAAACAAGCCAAGCACGCACCCAACCAGCCGAGCCCGCCAGTCGAATTTCTCCGGAAGCTTGCTTGTAAGACGATTCCGGCAGAAGGGCGGGCACACGAGCGAGCGCCGCGGGCGGCAGAGCCACGAGGAGGAAACGCAACCTGCCCCGTCCTGTTAATGTCGTCTTGCCCCTCACACGCACAGCCTCTCTCTCCCGGTTCCGCAAAGCTCGTAGTCGGACGCACGGCAGACGCCACGCGCCGATGAAGGATAGAACACGAGGTGCTGTTGATAGAGCTTCTATCTTGAGGAAACCAAGCGGAGACGAAGCGACTCGAGTCGCAAGCGGTCGAGAAAGACGAGAGAGAGAACGTTCCTGGTCGGAGAGGCAAAGGCAAGAGGGGGGGGGGAAAGGAGAGAGCCACGAGGGCCCGAAAGAAAGCACAAGGGCGATCAGGCCGCAACAGCAAGAGAGCTGGGCGGAGCAGGCCTCAAAGGGGAGCGCCGCGCTGCTGCTTGTGCTCCTCGTCGGCGTCGGCAGTCGCATCGTTACTGCTGCTGGCGTCGCAGCGGCCGGCCGAGAGGGCGGCGAACGGGTTGGCAGACTCGTAGGCGGTGATGGGGCCCTGCCCCCTGCGGTTGCAGTGGTGGTAGGGGGCGCCGCCGCCGCCGTTGTCATCGTCGTCGTCGGTGCCGTTGCTGGCGACGGTAGAGGCGGTGAGAGCACGGGTGTGAGGCGCGGCTGCCGTGGGGGATACGGTGATTCCGGAGGCGCCGGAGCGGGAGAGGCCGTGGCCTGCGCCGCTGGCACGGGAAGGGGGCCCGATGGGACCGTAGGTGGCCGGGGTGGCCGGCTGGAAGGAGGCTGTGGGGGTTGACGGGTCAGCGGAAGCTCGCAGCGAGACGGGGAGCCCCCACCGGGGTCTTGTTGGGAGAGGAGAGCTGGGGAAGAGTGGGCTACTCACCGAACGTGCGGACCTGGCGCGCGCCGCCACGACTGCCGCCGCCGAAGCCGATGCTGCCTCCGCGAGAAAAGCCAGGGGCAGGGGACGGAGAGGTCGGGCTCGCGCGGACGCGGGTCTCGCCAACGGGGCCAGGCACGGGTCCGGACCCGGTCCGCCAGTTGGACGAGGAGACGGCAGAGCTCAAGGCACCGGGCATGCTTGAGCTGGCACCCAGGGTGCCGAAGCTGGGCCGGCCCGTGGTCAGGCTGACGGGGCGGTCGTCGATGGCAAGGGGACGCTGCTGCTCGAGCGCCTGCTTCTTCCACCAGCCCGGGTACCCGTGGAAGAGGCCGAGCTTCTCCTGCGTCTCCTTGTCGTGGGGCATCTCGTGCTTGTACTTGCACCCCTGCTGGGTGAAAGCACAAGTCCCGTCATGAATCCACTTGTCGCAGTAGACTTTCTCGCGACGGGCACTGCCGCCACCGCTGGCGCCTCCGTGGAGCTGGAGGGCGCTAGCCGGCGTGGCACCGTCAAAGCCACGCGTGGCAAGCACGAGGGGGCCGCTGGTCGGGCCGGGGGACGAGTTGACAATGCTGTCAATCCGGGACTGTCACACGCGGTTGCGATATGTCAGCCATCTGGAGCGCTGGTGTGGGAACCGTACGGTCGGCTTCACTGGTCGGAGGGGAGGGCCATGCCAAAGGTCATGCACTGGTAGCGACGAGAGTGGCTTGCTTGCTTGCTTGCTGCTTACCTGGATGCTGTCGGTCGCGCTGCCGTGAGGGGTGCAAGGTGGCTGTCATGAGCATCCTTGGGTTAGTCCAAGTCTTCCCGAGGTGTTCAGTACTCCGAGAAACATCACGCAAGCACAGGCAAGCAAGCAAGCCACCTCTCCCAGGGTACATGCCCATGGTCATCGCCCACATCTCAGACACAACGAATCACGATTGGAGTGAAACAACTTACGGTGCTGACAGGCTGGTGCTCTAGCTGGACATTAGCCGGCTGGCCACACGAACCAGGCCGGCGCGGGATGGGGAGGACGATCATCCCCTCGTCGGAGGAAACCCGACGGGGAATGTCCCTCAGCTCGACCGGGAGGATATCAACCGGTACGAGGCGGGTGAACTGGCCGTTGCCACGGTCGTAACAGTATGACATGGCCTCGTCCATGTCTGCGTCGGCGATGACCGTACCGGTTTTTGGGTGCATGGTCGCGGCCGGTCTTGTCGTGGAAATCTGCTTGTCGAAGTTGTGTGCGATGTGCTGATCGCTGAAGGATGTCTTGACGCCGTTGTGGCGGCTCAGGAGACTGTCGACGTGGATGGAATCGTCGTTGGCAACTGGTGAGCACAGGAGGTTGGAGTTGCTCGCGGACGCAAGGGGTAGAAAGTTGTGCGAAGCACCGAAGGGTCTTGTGAATGAAACTGAAGGATAGGTGGAGGGGGGATTGTCTCGAAGGGCTCTCGTGGATAGTTCACGAGCGATCGTGGACGAGGGGCGAAGGGCGGACGGGGAATGAAGAGGTGCAGCTGGTATCGTGGGTTGACCGAAGGGCGTGGAATCAAGACGGTGGTCGGCGTTGCTTCGGTCAGGTATTGCTCGAGAGGAAGTGTGACTAGCTCGAGGGTCTTCGACAGCCGGTTTGCTTCGTCGCTCGTTGACGCGCTGAAACAGATTGGGGCTCATTTCTAGTGGCGAGGGGAGCTCGGAATTCAGACCGGGGCGCGGTCTGAAGATATCCGGCAGCAGCTTTGGCATATCAGACCGCGGTCTGGACAGATCCCGGCCGGGGGATGCGAGCTCGGCGGAGGCGGCGTGCTGGCCAGGGCACGATATGAACAGATCCGAGGGCCCGGATGTTGGCTCCAGGGGATAATGCGTCGATGAGGCTGGGGAGGTTTCACGAGTTGAGACCACAGAACAAGGCCCTGAGGAGCAGCTCACATCTGATGGAGTGTTCGGAGAGGGACGCAGGCCAGGAATATTGTGACCAGTGTGGGCTTCCATGGTGAGATCGAAGTGAACCCAAGGAATACTCCTGAGGATGGGCGGCCTGATAAAGGGGGCCGGGTGCAAACGGAGGCAGGTCTTTGCCAGCACCTACTTTATAACCCTGCAGCCCTCAACAGTTCGAGTCGCGGAGCACAGCGAGCGGAGGACAAAGGCGGGCTGGCTTCTTCTCTCTAAGACCCATGCAAGAATATCAGGAACAGTTGGAACAAGAGGACTTTGAACATTGCCGCAGAAGCCCCCTGATGAGGGAGGTAGTGTTTGAAATCCTTTTTATTGCCATCTGGCTGAGGTCACTTGGCCAGAGCAAACGGAGGACGTCAAATAAGGTTGTATGCATCCCACACGGATACCCGCAGCATGTTGTTGTACTCCCTCACGTGATTGCTGTCCATCTCTAGGCTCGGTCAGCAGAAGCAGCAGGCAACAACCCAGAAGTGTCATTCACAAATTGTCAAGAAGAAAGAAATCATTGCCAAATGGCTTCCAAAATTGTATTTGCCTAATCAGTCAAACAGTCAAAGCAACATGTCTATCAGGCCTCGCCGATAGGAAGGGGGAAAGGGCCGGCTTGTCCGGAGGACAGTTCAGCAGGGGGAAGGGGCTTTGTCGAGCACACAAGATCGTGTTTCTCCATGCCCGTCTCGCAGACGAGCCAGCCAACGGCCGGCCTATCCGTCTCCCTGTGGCCCAGTAACCATACTGGCTCCGGACACCTCTTCCTCCTCTGGCTCAGACTCGGACTCTTCCTCCTCTGACGATTCGTCAGACCCAGAAGGATCTTCTCCAGATTGTGTTGGTGCAACAAGTCGAGCTTGCTCTTGGTGCAATTGTTGGGTTGGTTGGGGTGCGACGGGTAAAGGCAGTAGTTGCGGCTGCGGTTGCGGCTGCGGTTGCGGACCAGGCTGCGCGGAGGGGCCACCAACCTCTCCAGCTGAGCCCTGCCGTCTCGCTCTCAAAATCCTTTGCAGAATCTCTCTGTTTTTCTGAGCGATGCTGGGGTCGCCGCCAGACAATGTCTTGACTTGGTCAAGTGCCAGTCGCAAATGGATCTCAGATGCTAGGTTGGGGCATGCCATGCCCTGTTGATGGAATAGATGACAGTTCTTACATTGTGCCCGAGGAACCGATGGGTTTGATATTGGCCCGTCCGACCTAAAGTGGTTACTGGGCAAGAGTTGTGCTGGTGGACGAGGAGTTGCTAGGAATGTCAGAATTCCTTCTGGCTTGCCAAGTTGGATAGAATGCGTACCTTGAGGCTGCTGAGCAACCCCGCCGTTCATGTTGTGTACGTTAGCATTCCCTGGAATCACCACAGGCATTAGTGGTCCATATGGGGCGCCGAATTGCTCAGATGGCGCGGGCTGTCTAAGGGCGGCTGCGTAAGTGGTGACGGGGTACGGGACAGGGGTGTGAGGGAGCTGTGCCTGGAAGTATTGTCCCGAGGGGTCAGCGTAGGGTCCGGGCTGTTGCGGTTGCTGGACGGTTTGACCTCGTCCTGGCCAGCCGCCGGCGTATTGGGGTCCTAGTCTGCTGAAGCCTGGGGCGATGGTAGGTGTAACGGCGACGGATTCATGGTATCCGCCAACTGGGGCTCGCCCTGTCTGTCCTCCTCGACGTCCTCTTCCTGACTGTCCTCCGCGGGCTTGGGGGACTTGCCCTCGGCCGTGCCCTTGGTTTTGCTGGGCGTCGTTTCCGACTCCTTGGGGCTTCCAGGCTTGGTCGTCGAAGTACTTCCTGGGCCGGCCGCGCCCCCGTTTCGCTGGGACTGGGACTGGGACTGGGACTTTGCGCGGCGGGGCGTCTGGCTCTTTCGGGGTGTCATGGCGGTTTGGGGCGTCTTGGGCTTTCGGGGGGTAGCCCGCTTCGATGGGGAAGGCTGAGAGGTGTTCTTGTTAGACTGCTTCTTTGGGGGCTGCTTCTTTGGAGACTTTCGAGAGCGTGCTGTACCTTTCTTTCCCTGTCCCTGTGAGTTCAAACCAGAATCAATGTTACCGTCTTCTGAATCACTGTCAGAGGATCCAGTACTAATGAAATCCTCATCGATCTCAGAAGGAAGCTTCGTGTCAGCAATGCCACCGGCCGGCTGGTCCTCAAGACCATCCACGGGATCGCCAGTGTATTTGATAGCCTGATGAGAATTAGCCAATGGTCGAATGTCATTACCTCCCACAACAGGCTTACCTGGCGCCGTCTGCCACCGCGACCAAGCACCTCCTTGTTGAGCTCGGCCCGTCTCTTTGCCTCGTCCTCTCGCTGCTTGAGAATCTCGTCCCACACGCTCATGGGGACCTCCGGGTTGTCCTCCACCTGCAGCTCGTTCGCCAAACCCCCGGAATCGTTCTGCCAGACCTGAGCATATGCAAATTGTGGTTTCTTGGCTTCTGTATCTTCGTCGTCGGCGGCCACCGTCGGTTTGATCGTGGACCTATCCAGCAACTTCTCGATGGCAGCCGCATCGTATTTGATCTTCTCCTTTTCCCCGTCTTTGAAAAGAGCCTCTGCGCCGTGCTTCAAGACGGACTCGAGGTCCTCTGCGACGTCCCCGTCCTTGTTCTTGTTGGCATCCATGCTCTCGACCAGCGCATGGTCCAGAGCCATTTTCTTTCGCCCAATCTGCATGATCTTCTCCTCGACGCTGCCCTTCGTCATCAGCTGGAAGCAAAGAACCTTCTTCTTCTGACCAATGCGGTGGGCTCGAGACAGGGCCTGCAGATCTTGGTGTGGGTTAAAGTCGGGGTCAAGAATGATGACGGTGTCTGCGGTCGCCAAGTTGATCCCCACGCCTCCAGCACGGGTCGACAGAAGAAAGGCGAAGTACCCGGAACCGGGCTCGTTGAACGAGTCGATGCGCTTCTGTCTCTCGAGGCTCGTGACACTGCCGTCCAGGCGGTGATATTTGAAGCCTATTCCAGTGAGAAAGTCCTCCACAATGTCTAGCAAGCCAAGGAACTGGCTGAAAATAAGCACGCGGTGGCCACGGGCATGGAGCCGAGGGAGCATTTGTTCCAAGAGAACGAGCTTGGCAGAAGCCTCAACGAGGTTGCGGTGCATGGTATGCTGGTCCACGTTCTTGTCTTCGACAGCCCCACTGTACAAGAACGGGTGCCCGAGACACTTCCGCAGCTGCATAAGGATGTTGTTCAGACTGCTGCGTTCGTTGGTTCTGAGCTTTGTATTCGCAAATATCGCGCGGATAAGCTCGGGGTTCCTCTCCATGATCGACTTGCAAAGCTTCTCCTGAACCACTGACATGGAGACCGGCAAGATGATCTGCGCCATCGGTGGCAGGAACTTCAGCACAGTAGCCTTGGTACGCCGGAGGAAGTAAGGCTGGATCATCTCGTGAAGCTCTGTAATGTTGTCCTTCGTAAGCTCGGCGTACTCCTCGTCAAGGCGTTCCGCATTCTTGGACGGGTCGATGAATTGGAGGAGGTTGAACAATTCACGCTTGTTATTCTGAAGTGGCGTGCCTGTGAGGAGCAGGCGCCATGGGACCTTCATGGCACGAAGCGCGCCGTAGAGCAAGTTTTCGTCGTTCTTGAGTCGCTGGCCCTCATCAACAACCATGCCGATCCACTGGACACTCCTGAAGAGGTGTCTAGTCTGATCGTCCTGGGCCGAGTCATAAGACATGATGACGACGTGGGCTTTCATGTCTTTTGAGCCGTTTGGGAACAGCTCGTACTGGTATGCCAGACGCTGCGGCTCCTTGCCACCGTGGTAACACACCACGCGCATATCTGGAGCCCACTTCTTGATTTCCCTCCGCCAATTGGGGCAAGTCGAGTTGGGAACAACCACCAACCAGGGCCAGGCCCGAGGAGACTGCAGGCTGACAGAAGCCATCAAGGCGATGACCTGTATCGTCTTCCCCAACCCCATTTCGTCTGCTAAGACGGCGCTGCGCTCCTGGTGAAAGCTGTTCAGGATCCAGTTGAGTCCTTGGATCTGGTACTTCATCAGAGTATTGCCTGCCCTCAGGAAGTCGTTCAAACGAGGATCTGGATTATGCTGGTCGTCGTTGAAGGCAATACCATTGCCGAATTCCATGCCCCGGAATCTTCGAAGGCGCTCCTTGATGCTACCCACTGGTTCGGATTTGAAGTGCTTGCCGTTGAGAAGCTCGTTGTACGCCGAGAGAAAGGCGTCCCAACGTAGGCCGGAATCATGGTCCGGGGGTGTGTCCCAAACGGCGTCGACATAGTCCAGGCCTTCAAACTTGATCAGGGCTCGGTCTATCATAAAGACCTTGTCCAGATCCTTCTTCTTCGACTCGAACCTGAATGTGCCATTGTATTTCACGTCCAGGACAACGTCTGAGAGGAGATACTCCTCGGGAATGGCGTCCTTCTCGTCGAACTTTGGCAGCATGTTTGCATTGTCATTGCGCTTCGGGAATGCATTACGCATGACAGCATTCGTCACTCCAAAGACCCAAGGGCCTGGCTTCCACTCGCAGTGAGCATAGGATTGAGACTCGTACTTGACGAGATACTCCTTGGCGTCTTCTGCTAGATCCAAAGTGGTCTGGCCTGGAAGGTAGGCATCACGGTCCAAAGGCCGCCAAGCCACAAGAGTGTCAATCTTGTGTGTCATGCCCAGACAGTCCTTGCATCTCCAGTGGGTTGAATACGTTGCCAACCGATCGGCCCGAACGTCGCCTCCAGCCATCCTACGGTTGTCGGACGGGGGAAGGTGCTCGAAGTGGTAGGCACAGTGGCATTTGATGCACCGGAAAAGAACGTTGGCAGCGTTGTTGATCAGACTTGGGTCCACAGGGACGATGGGGTCCTGGCCGCCGTTCTCTTCGCGCAACTTCTGCTCCTGCATAGCTGAACGCTTGATAGCAAAAGCCTTGCATGCCCAACCCTTTGCATGGCACACCTGACAGATATCGAGGCTCGGAGAGCGGAAATCTTTCTTCTTGCGAACACCAATGCAGTGCCTGCATTGGAGGACGAACTGATCCGAGCCGACTTTCGTCACGAGATGTTCTCGAGTGCTGCGGAATCCAAGACATGTCTTATGATAGGCCATTGAGCAGCCTTGACAGTAAATCATGATGCCCTTGTTTGGTGAGGTGGGACCGTTGCCGCAGGTATCGCAAATGTTGCAGTGCGATTGTTTGAATGGTCCGTCTGGGGTCGAAGAGAAGGTTTCTTTAGCTCCAGACGCCTTCGGTGCTGCTGGGATCTTGTCGTCCTCGGGGGCGTAAGTCTCATCTTCCCATCCAAACTCAGCCATCACGGCATTGGTCTTGTTCTTCCTGTCTGAACGACGGACGGGCTGCTCAAAGGCGATGTCATCATCGTCGCCGTTGGTAAAGAGGGTGGATTTGTTACGACGGAGGCGGGCTTTACCACCGCGCTTTCGAGACTTTTGTTCAGGGACGAGATCTGATTTGACCACGAAGCCGTCGTTGTCTTCGTCCTGGAGCTCGTCAACGTCGTCCTCAAACAGCGAAGACAGGGTCTTGGTGGCCTTCCGCAAGGTCCGCTTGCTCCTGCGCTTTCTGTCTGACCCATCGTCCGACTGGTACTCATCTACAGCATAGCCGGGCTGAGGCTGCAACTGCCGGTTGTTTCGATCACTGCGACGTGTCCGAGAAGCAGGACCCAAGTTCCGCATCCTCTGCCTCATGCGGTGGTGGCCGGGATGCATGGGGAAATCATCATCCTCGTCAAAGTCGTCCAACATGGCCTCATCCTCATCGAGATCCATGCCCTCGTAATCTGGGTCTTGGGTGACGGCTTTGCGCTTCTTTGAAGGGAGTTTGAAGTCAACGTCACGGTAACTATCTGGATCAGAATCCATGCTTTTTGACTTTCTGAAACGATCAAGTGCCTGGCGTCCGTTTGAATAGCTCGAAAGCTGGTCTAAAGCGACCTGGATGGTTGAGATTAGCGTGGTGTTTGCAATAAGACGAAAAACGGTCGGTCACCCGGGCCTGGCAAGCTTTCGGGTTCCGACAGCAAGCAAAAGAGAGGGGTGTTTATCGCAAAATGGCCCTCGGGGAGTGGAAAGGGGCGCCGTTCAAGATGTTGTTTACGGGTGATGGGAGAAGTGGAGAGGTTGTTGGGTGTTGGAGACCAGAGGCTTGAGTGTAAGGATTTGAAACTGTCACGGCAAGAAACAGGCAAGACCAGATTTGTGCTGCTGCCAGTTTGGGAAGTCGTGATAGAAGGGACAAAAAGCAAGGCGACAGGCCGTGAGAGGGAAATGTACAAAGGGATGTGTGAAGGAGCCCTCCCTCTGCAGGTATTTCTTACCGGTGCTCCTCGATCCAGGCCTTGCCCCTGTGCCAATGTGTTGTGAGGAATGCAAACGCAATGGAAGCGACAGAGGAATTTACTGCGAGCCAATACCACAGCAAGGCAAGAACTCTGAACCCAGCCTTGTGCTCTGGCTGATTTTCTGTGTTTGGGAGAAGGTTTGCAGGACTTTGGCCGGCTGGCACTGACTGGTAGAAGACAGCCAGGCAGATGGCGCCGTGGGATGATTGCGGAAGGACTAGTGGAATCGTCGTGTTGCCAGTGGAAGAGGAAGAAGGTGAAGTCCCAAGGAAACAGTAGCAAGCGACAGCTTTCCACTTGGTTCACTTTAGTCCACTGTCAAGGACTTGGTTGTGGGGGAAAGGAAAATGGTGACAAGCGAGGAGTTGTGTGCTTGAAAGTCAAGAGAACGGGTTATATAAGTCTGGCTTACCTGATCGACACGACCGTCCTCAAACTCTACAGACAGCCACGCCTCGCCAGGAACATCCGTCCTGATGACATCCAGCACGCGATAGATCTCATCACCTGGTGGCACTTTGGTATACTCCCGAGCTGCTGCGGCCGGCAAAGGCTTGATTACGACTTCAAACTTCAAAGGGTTGCCTGAGGACGTGGCAACCCTTTTCAGAAGTTCAGCGTCAATCTTGTGCGGCGACTCGTCGTCCTTATCCCTTCTCGTCTTGGGCGTTGCTCGGCTCCTTATTGAACGCTTTGCCGGACTCTTGCGCGTGGTTTTCGGTTTCTCGTACTCTATCGCATCATCGTCCTTGTCGGCCACGGTGCTGTCCTCCTTGTGTCCATTTGTGTGAGGTTGTGGTAAGTTGGCAACCCCATTGGGCTTTATCATTGAAGCCTCCGGGGCCACAGCAGCCCCCGGGTGTGTTGTCTCCATAGGATCCATGGGCGCCACAGGGGCCATAGGGGCTACGGCTGCCATGGGTGCCGTGGGTGCCATGGGAGCGGGCGGCGCTGGGCCTGGGATTGGCTGCCGGTCGCCATCGTCGTCGGATGAATCTTGGACATGGCGGGTTCGTGCCTCGAAGGGGAACTCATCTGGCACAGGCGGGGGACGCCCATCCGGCGAGATCTGGGGCTGGAGGAGGGCTCTCAGGTCTTCCTCCACAGCCTGAGACTCGTTCATCTCGTGAGGGTCGTGGCCAACTTCTGTCCTCGCAAATCTCTCTTCAAGGCAGGCCCCGGGAACTTGAGTTATTCATCTACAGCTTCGTCGCAATTAGGAGTCTCACGGTCAATTGGGTTTCTGTAACTTTCCGGAGCGGTCCCATACCTCAGGCTATGCACAGAGACTGTATTATCTCGTAGTCTTGTTTATTATGGTTGTTCGGCGCAAAGTAGCCACGCGCATGAAGTTAGCGTTCGGCCAGAAAGTCTGTTGTGTAAGCATAGACTAATTGATTCCCCGAGACGAGCGCGTCCGAGACGACCGCGCGAGTGTTCAGGCGGGAGGGACCCTTGGACTCGGGCGCATCCCTGCATTGCAGCTGATCCCTGCAACAAAAAAATAGGGAAGAGCAGAATCCCAACTTTGCATGCTCGAACTTGAGGGGACTGCCTAGGCTACCGTCCCACATCCATTTTTTTGTCTTTCTTATCTTTCTTATCTTTCTTTTCTTTCTTTTCTTTCTTTTCTTTGCTTTTCCCTCTGTGGCAGTGGTCTGGCTCAAGACACCAGCAATGCCATGAGCTTCGTCACGAAGCTGCCCTTTCTAGGGCGCAACCCTGCTCTCCGACTCGCCCTCGTGCCCCTCTCCTCCCAGCGATGCGCCTCTCGCCTGTCCGCCATCCACAACGGTCTTAACCGGTCCGAGAGAGCACGCCCCCAGGGCTCCTCCCCTCGCAAGGAAATTCGCCAACGCCCCGGCGATGAACCTTATCTGACCCCCGAAGAGCGCCGGCGAGCGAGGGCTATCGCGCGGCAGAACCCAATCGACTTCAAGATTCGCAAGGGGAAGAAGGACATCACCAAGGAGCCCGGGCCACCGCGCAAGTCGAAGAGTGCTCGTTTTATGGATCCTCAAGACGACTTCGGAAAGAACAGTCTTGTGAAGATGTTCCGGACGGGCCAGTTGTTTGATGGCATCGAGACTGGCTACAAAGATGCCAAGGAAGGCAACCTGCAACACGACGACTTTGTGAGGCAGTTGTTCGGCGATCCACATGATCGACCAGGTCCTCGGAAGTTCGATCGAGGTCCTGCGAGGGATAGACCTCGGGACTTTGGAAAAAGCGAACGGCCTAGAGGCGTTCAAAAGAGTACAGGGGACAGGGAAAGCGGAACCCGGCGGGACCAACAACCTTGGGGAGATTCTAGGCTTGATCGAAGGACCAGGGACAAGGGTGACGACGAGCGGAGATCCAGCGATACTCCCAGGCGCTTCGCGCGTACATCTCACGATACTTCCAGGGGTTTCGAGCGGAGATCTGTCGATCCTGTCAAGGGTTTTGACCGAAGACAGCACGAGAGCCGAGCGCCATCCGACTCATTCGGTCGGGATCAGGAGAACAGGCCATACCGTGGTTCAGAAAGAACAAGACCCACCGATCGGAAATCGCATGACGCTGACGATGCTGATGGTGCAAAGGAGTGGAAACCAAATAGGAATGATGGACCAGTGTCGATTCCATACACCACAGCCGCGTCACAATTCTTGTACGGAACTTCGTCGGTGGAGGCTGCTTTGAAAGCCGGCCGCCGAAGGATGTACAAGCTGTACATCTACAAAGGCAAGGGTCGCAGCATCAGAGCTCTGGAAAAGGACAGGACCCTGGGCGACCTGGCGAGGGGCCGAGGTATCAAGGTCGAATATCTCGAAGAGGCATCGCTGACGATGCTGAACAAGATGAGCGACAGCCGGCCACACAACGGTCACGTTCTTGAAGCGTCGCCCCTACCCCAACCCCCAGCCACCGCCTTGGGGTTGTTTTCTGAGGATGGTGATCGACCAGGCTTCATGGTTCAAGTGGGATATCAGTCGCAAGAGGAAGCCCAGATAAATGGCACTTCTGGATTCGTGCCGACCGAGCCGGGCTCGCGCAAACCGCTCGTCTTGGTCGTGGACCAAGTGCTCGACCCGGGGAACCTGGGCGCCATCCTCAGGACAGCCAGCTTCATGGGAGTCACAGCCGTGGCGGTCGCCAAGAAGGGCTCCGCGCCTGTGACACCGGTCGTGCTGAAGTCCTCGGCCGGTGCCGCCGAGGCCCTGACCATGCTGTCGGTCGAATCGGTCGAGGACTTCCTGCGGAACTCCAAGGACAACGGCTGGAAGGTGTATGCAGCCTGTCCCCCAAAGTCTGACTCGAAGCGGGCCCAGATCGACACTATCGACCTGGAGAAGGACGACCCGCTCCTCAAGGACCCGTGTATCCTCCTCGTGGGCAGCGAGGGAGAGGGATTGCCCCGTGCGCTGAGGAGGGCTGCCAATGTCGAGATAAGCATCCCGAACCTGTCCGGGTCCGATGTCGTGGACAGCTTGAACGTCAGTGTTGCTACTGGCTTGCTGTGCTCGGCGTTCTTGAGGGGCAAGGCAAAGGCATTTGGGAACACTGCCAGCGATCCAGGCGCAATCTTCTGATGTACAGCTAATGTGTTGCCATGACGAACCATAATATACCCCTTTACTCCATCCACCTCTGTCCAGCGTGATTTCGAATGACTGCGCACTTATGCCGGGCTTGTTCAATATGCTATAACTTTGGACTACCATTGTGGATGGGCAGTGCCAAAGAGCCTCATTAAGGAAATACAGGGCCTATACGAGCGAGAACATAGGTCAGTCATGTTTAGCAATAGTGCACAAAGTGCAGTAATTCAAACAAGAAGCTCAAGCCTTAATATACAAAAATACAAATACTCATTTATATCCTAAATCCTTTTATAGATTTATAGAAATATTAATTTTTTTTTTTAAAAAAAAACTGTTCTATTACTCATTATTCATTATTAAATATTTTTCTATTATAGAAATTATATTTAATAATGTAACGGGTGCATATAAGCCAACGCTGTATATTGGCCGTAGCTAAGTGTTATGAACCAACAAGCATCAGCGGCTAACTACCGCAGAAGACAACCCCGCAGGCCATGGGCCAGCTCCCAAAACGTTACCCCACCTGATCCAAGCAGTAAGCCACCCCACTCGGGTTAGGGTTAGGGACCTATCCGAATTGATAAAATCTATATTGACTCCATCAAGTAGCACCTAGTTAATAGACTTACTATTAATTCTATTAAGTCACTAAAGAGTTAGAATATATATATAGATATAGTTATTACTAATAGTAGATAGCCCTTATAGAACAGACGCTTTAGTTATTAATCTAAGTATTTAGTTTACCTACTGAATAGCCTTACAGCTAGTGATTATTGTTAGTTGAAACGAATATTGCTTAACTACCGCCTCGTAATGTATTCTGAACATAAACCCTTGATCTCTCAGGTTTTGAGGAACTCGGAACCCTCTGATCATTACATATAAGGTGCTATTATATTAGCTTATAATACTATCTCCCTTCTTACTTCATTTATCCTTAAAAGTACTTTATAAGTTACTTTTAATTATTCATACTTATTATTATGCCTTTTTAATTCATAATATTAACCAGAGTTATAAAGTCTCATAGTCCGAAAGCTAAGAAAACTATTGTTAAACGGAACCGCTCAGCAGGGCGTTGGTACTCCGTGCAAGGAGTTACCCTAGACTTCGTTGTAAGGAGTTACCCTAGACTTCCTAGCAAGGAGTTACCCTAGACTTCTTGCGAGTCAGGCGATTTTCGCTAAGTACGCCCAGTGCGTGCGTGACGCAAGATGAGTTTGGTGGCCGTGAGTCGATTATTTTGGCCTGCATTTGCACCTTAATTCAGACCTCTGCATTACCCTTATTTCTTACCCAAAAAGTATATGACTTAGTGCATTGGATAGCCTGATTTCTGAAGTTTGTATGTACTTAATTTGGGCATTGCTAGGGCTATGGTTGGCTGGCTGCTTGGAACCAAAGATGGTGTGTTGGAAGGGCGAATTTTCCGGCATTTGCAAATTTGCACCAGAGCCGACCGCAGCGTGCCCAGGGGTGAGACGACGTCGGAGGGTATATAAGGAGGGCTTACAGAAGCCCAACTTAATTCAATACAAAGTTGTCCAGACCATTGTCAATCGTCCCAATTCGCCTCAGAGCACCATACTGCGACCCTGCCGAAACACACACACGCTGAACTGAATGCTATTCTATAGCACAAATTCATCAGAGGTTATGAGCCCGGCTCTAGCAGTCAGCGCCCTGAAACAACATTGAATTTAGGCCTTAAACAAGCCTACCTATCTGTACGCTACAGCGCTATTTGCACTGATTAGCGGACCAGCCAAAACATCGCTGGTTTGGGCCTGCAACGCTCAGAAACAACTGCAAAAAGAGCAAAAGTTGCTCGCTGGGTGATTTGAACCCACGACCCTCAGCGCACATTGTGCCACGGACACCATTTCTCACAATTGCAGCTCCAACGCTAGCATTTTGTACGAGGGAAAGTTTCACTTGAGAGACTACAGGTCAGAGGGTCACGCCTAGGATTTCTACGGAATAGGCACTGAGGAAATATACGACTATACTATTGGGTTGCTACGAATCACACTTTCTAGCAATATTCTGCCCCTTATATACCTATTCTCTAGGTGTATTTAGTCTTCCTCAACAGCCAATATGGCTTCTAGTGCCCCTGCAGAGGGGACTACCCCTAATTCCCGGGGGAATAGGGCTCTAGCAGAGCGCCTAGATCTGCAAAATCAGCAGATTTTAGACCTAAACACCCGTTTAGAGTCTGTACAAGAGCTATTAGCTCAGCAAGTAGCCACTAGCAATACCCTTCAAGGTACGCTAGGGGAATTAGCTACTGCTATTCAGGGCCTATCGGCCCTAGTAGCCCAGCAGGCGCCCCAGCCGGCGCCTCCAGCGCCTCCAGCGCCTCAAGTGCCCCAGACGGCTCCCTCGGAGCCTATGGATGTCGAAAGTCCTTCTACAGGGCCTACGGGCCCTGATCAGGGGCCTATGGGCCCTGGAAGGCAGCCAGAACCCACTGGATTTAGTTCCGATTTTAGTAAGGAGCTCTCTAAGAAGGTATATACCTTCCCAGAGACGTATCGCCTAAAAGGCCCTGAAAATTTCGACCAGTGGAAGCAAGCGTTTGCTATTATGCTACGGGCTATAGGGTACAGCCAATTTCTCGCAGACCCTTCTATAGCTAATAGCCTAAGTGATAGTGATCAGGCTATTCTNCGCCTAGGATTTCTACGGAATAGGCACTGAGGAAATATACGACTATACTATTGGGTTGCTACGAATCACACTTTCTAGCAATATTCTGCCCCTTATATACCTATTCTCTAGGTGTATTTAGTCTTCCTCAACAGCCAATATGGCTTCTAGTGCCCCTGCAGAGGGGACTACCCCTAATTCCCGGGGGAATAGGGCTCTAGCAGAGCGCCTAGATCTGCAAAATCAGCAGATTTTAGACCTAAACACCCGTTTAGAGTCTGTACAAGAGCTATTAGCTCAGCAAGTAGCCACTAGCAATACCCTTCAAGGTACGCTAGGGGAATTAGCTACTGCTATTCAGGGCCTATCGGCCCTAGTAGCCCAGCAGGCGCCCCAGCCTGCGCCTCCGGCGCCTCCAGCGCCTCAAGTGCCCCAGACGGCTCCCTCGGAGCCTATGGATGTCGAAAGTCCTTCTACAGGGCCTACGGGCCCTGATCAGGGGCCTATGGGCCCTGGAAGGCAGCCAGAACCCACTGGATTTAGTTCCGATTTTAGTAAGGAGCTCTCTAAGAAGGTATATACCTTCCCAGAGACGTATCGCCTAAAAGGCCCTGAAAATTTCGACCAGTGGAAGCAAGCGTTTGCTATTATGCTACGGGCTATAGGGTACAGCCAATTTCTCGCAGACCCTTCTATAGCTAATAGCCTAAGTGATAGTGATCAGGCTATTCTNGTCAGAGGGTCACGCCTAGGATTTCTACGGAATAGGCACTGAGGAAATATACGACTATACTATTGGGTTGCTACGAATCACACTTTCTAGCAATATTCTGCCCCTTATATACCTATTCTCTAGGTGTATTTAGTCTTCCTCAACAGCCAATATGGCTTCTAGTGCCCCTGCAGAGGGGACTACCCCTAATTCCCGGGGGAATAGGGCTCTAGCAGAGCGCCTAGATCTGCAAAATCAGCAGATTTTAGACCTAAACACCCGTTTAGAGTCTGTACAAGAGCTATTAGCTCAGCAAGTAGCCACTAGCAATACCCTTCAAGGTACGCTAGGGGAATTAGCTACTGCTATTCAGGGCCTATCGGCCCTAGTAGCCCAGCAGGCGCCCCAGCCGGCGCCTCCAGCGCCTCCAGCGCCTCAAGTGCTCCAGACGGCCCCCTCGGAGCCTATGGATGTCGAAAGTCCTTCTACAGGGCCTACGGGCCCTGATCAGGGGCCTACGGGCTCTGATCAGAGGCCTATGGGCCCTGGAAGGCAGCCAGAACCCACTGGATTTAGTTCCAATTTTAGTAAGGAGCTCTCTAAGAAGGTATATACCTTCCCAAAGATGTATCGCCTAAAAGGCCCTGAAAATTTCAACTAGTGGAAGCAAGCGTTTACTATTATACTACGAGCCATAGGGTACAGCTAATTTCTCACAGACCCTTCTATAGCTAATAGCCTAAGTAATAGTGATCAGGCTATTCTCTTAATGCTCTTAAGAGATAGCCTATCTTCAAGCCCACAGGCTGCTATTACTTGGATCTCAGGCCCTATAGAAGCCTATAAGCTACTAAAGGACTAGTATTCTCATTCTATGGGTTTATAGAGAGATTCACTATATAGGGAATTTCACTCCCTAAAATATACTTCTGGTACAAACCTAGCGGAATTTAACGCTCAGTTTAATAGCCCAATCTCTAGGCTATACCTTGCTAGGGCCTAAATAGAGCCAACTAACCTGATAAATCAGTACCTAGGCTCCTTGGAAAGAGCATTTCTATAGTGGGCAGAGCGGCTTAGAGGAACTATCCGTATGCTAAAAGCTACAGGCCAGCCTACTGATAGGCTAAACCTATAGTTTCTTATAGCGGATATACTAGAAGAAACTAGAAATCTATCTTTAGCATCCTATTAGGTTGCTAAGGGGGAATAGAAACCTCCTTCAGGCCCTCAGGGGCCTAAAAATCAGTCTTCAGGCTTTAAAAGGCCTAAAAAGACTGGAAATAGAGGGCAGGACCCTAAAAAGGCTAAAGAAAATAAGCCTAATAGGGGATCCAGGGGCTCTAGTGATAAGAAAAAATCTATAGAGCCTAAACCGCCCAATAGGAAGCCCCCTAAAAATTCAGGGGACTATACCTATGCTTTAGGCTATTCAGCCTATAAGGATGAAGAATCAGCTCCTAGCAAGAGCTATTCTTTAGGTGATGAGGCTAGTGATTCAGACAGCTCGTCTATAGCCTCAGAAAGCCCCTGTAAGCTCTGCTATAGGGGTTCACGATCAAAAGGGCCCCCCAAGAAGGGCCCTAAGCCTTCTAGGCCTAACAGGCCTACTGCCCTGCTATANTCCTATCAGGTTGCTAAGGGGGAACAGAAACCTCCTTTAGGCCCTCAGGGGCCTAAAAATCAGTCTTCAGGCTCCAAAAGGCCTAAAAAGACTGGAAACAGAGGGCAGGACCCTAAAAAGGCTGAAGAAAATAAGCCTTATAAGGGATCCAGGGGCTCTAGTGGCAAGAAAAAATCCACAGAGCCTAAATCGCCCAGTGGGAAGCCCCCTGAAAATTCAGGGGACTACGCCTGTGCTTTAGGCTATTCAGCCTATAAGGATGAAGAATCAGCTCCTAGCAAGAGCTATTCTTTAGGTGATGAGGCTAGTGATTCAGACAGCTCGTCTATAGCCTCAGAAAGCCCCTGTAAGCTCTGCTATAGGGGTTCACGATCAAAAGGGCCCCCCAAGAAGGGCCCTAAGCCTTCTAGGCCTAACAGGCCTACTGCCCTGCTATATGATACTGGTTCTATAGTACATATAGTAAATAGCCGTTCTTTATTCACTAATTTAGTGACAACCGGCGATTTTAGGTACCTGCAAACAGGTAGGGGTAGGGTATACCCCTCAGGTAGAGGCACTGCTATATTTCAGGTAATTAGCCCTGAAAGCCCAGCTAAGACCAAGCATTTAGTTCTAAAGGAGGCACTATATGTGCCCTCTATGGATTTCAGTATCTTTAGTAGCCTTCGCCACTATAATGCTAAGGGTTACCTCTTAAGGAATACCCTATATAGGGCTAATAAGCAACCAATCATACACCTAGATGTAATGATCAAAGGGTTTCCAAGTACGTTAAACCTGAAAGATCAAGGGTTTATATTTAGAATACATTATTAGGCGGTTATTAAGTAATATTATTGACTAACAATAATCACTAGCTATAAGGCTATCTAATACTAGGATTAAATACTTAGATTAATAACTAAAGAGTCTGTTCTTATCAAAAGCTATCTACTATAGTGATAACCATATCCATATATATATTCTGACTCTTCATTTATAATTAGTAATGGCTTTGCTAGCTTCGCCCTAATTAACTGAAGCCGCCCTTCTGACTTTATGGGCTTCATTCTAATCAACTGAAGCCGTAATAGGTCCCTAACCCTAACCTTAATAAGGTAGTATCACTAATTAGATTAGGTAGGGCGTTCTTTTCAGGGGCTACTTTCCATCCTACAGGGTTATCTTCTGCGATAGTTAGCCGCCAACATATATCAGCTTATAATACTATCTCCCTCTTTACTTCTTTTATCCTCAAAAGTATTTTGTAAGTTATTTTCACTTATCTCCATTCTTATTTACTCCTTTCTAATTCATTATATTAGGTAGGGTTATTAAATCTCGCATTTAGAAACCCATTATCCTAAAGTTAACTGCAAACCACTACACCCTACTATAGATTATTATAGCGAACTATATCAACATACCAGCGTGTTCCTCTTGCGAGTCTCGGGGGCTTGGGGAGAGTTATTAAGCCTCTAAGCAACACTTCAGTTATTATTACGAGTGTATTCGCTAGAACCTTTCGGGATGCAATATACTTAGTCCATCTATTGCCGAGCTTTAAAATATTATAAAGTAGCGCTAGAAGCTTTATAATAAAATGGAGGCCATATACCTTAAGCTGGCTCATCTAATCGAATAGGATTATGTTTGGTTGGAGAAGTAGAAGCATGTAATACATTATGATCTTTCGCGGGTAAAGGAGTTAGAGCATATAAAAATAGAGGAGGCTGAAGTAGAGTGGAGGCAGATTACCGAGTAGTCCGCTAAGGTCATTCGCTAAAGTTCCATTAAGGAGGCTGGTGGGATAATAGCGCAGGAGGTATAATTGCATTCCAAGGGTAAAGTAGGGGTTTTTAATTGGAGTTCCTTAATAGGTAATAGTATTAGTTAATCTAAATTTATAAGTACTAATAATAAGGGTGGTAAAGGAAATGCACCTGTGGGTAGCTCATTTTAGTACCTAATTCTTATTATTAGGAATGGAGTTTATTTACTTATTATCTAACTAGTCCTAATTTCTAATTATCCCTAGTCTACTAATTATACTATATCATTCTAATCTTTATTTTTCTATAACTAGTATTTACTAGAGTGCAGGGTACGGATACTAGTATTCATTTAGGTGAGTTTTAGGCATAACCAGTATTCAGGTTGCTGGTTGGATAGGGCAACTAGTGTTGGTATATTTTTCCGAGGGGTTGACTAATTACTAGCTTCTAGTCATTCCTATTATAACTAGTCTCTTATTAGTTATCTTCCCTATTTCAGCCGCAAAGTCTAAGGTTCATTATATGGTTTTATTATAACATTAGTTCATTATAGTTCGTTATATATAGGGTCTTTAGGCCGCATTCCTAATTTCTAGATCTATTTTATAGTGGTCTATACATAGTACTTTTCGAGTTTATTATAATAGTAAGTTAAGTTTTAGGCTGGCTCCTATGTATTTTCGCTAGAGTTATATCCTTTCCACTTAATAAGGTATTCTATTATCCCTTANCTTAATACTATCTTAAGTCTATAATGTTTTCCACTTTATATTCTTTATTATATTTATTAAGTATTTTAATTTATATTTTAAGTTCTGCATTCCTGGGTGCTGGTTCCAAGAGTAAGATGTGAAAGACTAGGTGTTGTTTCATTCCCTTAGGTAGCGAGAGTTTATAGTTAGTATCTGAAAGCTTTCTTAAAATTTTAAAGGGGCTAAGTTTCTTATAATTAAGTTTTTTACTAGGTTGCTTGATTTTAATATTTCAGCGAAGGAGGTAGACCTTATCTCCCTCCTTAAGAATTAGTCCTTTAATTTTTTTTAATTTATATATTTCATCATTTATTCTTATATAAAAGAAAGTTCCACTTAAATATCCTTCTAAATTTATTTAATTTATATTACTTTTTATTCCGCTAATTCCACTAGGGTATCATCTAGCAGTAATTCATAGTATGCCTGAAATTCATATCTATAAAGTGCAAAGAAAGGTAACTATTTAGTTATACTAGTAGTTGCACTATTATAGACAAACTGTGCTAATAGTAGCAGTTCAACCCAATTATCCTATAATTAGTTAATATAGTATTAGACGTATCATTCCACAATCTAGTTAATTCACTCCATTTATTCATTTATTTATAGATGTGCCGTTATTAAGAGTTTATGCTTTACTTTAAGTTATTTTATTAGTAACTTCCAAAAGTTTAATATAAAGAGCTTATCTCTATCTAAAATGATTTTATATAGCATTCTATAATTACTTATAATGATTCACAAGAACATATATGCAAGTTCTTCTATAGTACTGGCTTCTTTATATAGTATGAAATATGCATACTTGCTCAGTCTATAAACTACTACTAGGATACTATTATAGCATACTCTAGTTAAGGGTTCTTATAAGAGGGGTAGCTTAATAATAAAGTTCAGGCTAATGGATGACTATACAGCCGTGGGTATTAGCAGGGGTTTCAATAGTCCATATAGTTTATATCTGGAGGCCTTGTTTTTATTGCATGAGTTGCATTTGCTAATAACATCATAAACCTTTTTCTTAAGGTTAGAGATCTAATAATTCTGCTAAATCCTTTTGATTATTACTATAACACCTTAGTAGCCATATACCAGTACTTTATGTATTTCTATAATCAACTTATCTTATTCCTTTAGATCAATAAGGGTTTTTCTGGTTTGAAAGTTAACTCTAATTATAGCATCAAGTTTGCAGTTGAGAATAAGGCTTCTATCTTCTTAGGTTTTAAACACTATCTATTCTATAGGTAAATCCTTGTCCTAATGATCGGATCTTCAACTAAGTGCATCTGCTCTTACATTCTTAACTTCATCTATATAGATAACCTTAATATCAAATTATAATAAGAACTCTATATATCTAATTTATCATTTATTAAGAGTCTTAGTTATCATAAAGGTCATAAGATTCTTATAATCTATATAGAGTTTAATCTATTTTTTAGCTCTTATAAAATAGTATTACCATTCCTGGAATGCATATACTATAGCCATAAATTCTTTATCTAGTATAGCATAGCGGGTCTCTATTTTATTGAACTTCTTACTAAAGTTTATAATAATATATATCTTTCCTTAGTTATCTTTTTAAGTAAGTTCTCCGCCCGCAGCATCATCCGAGGTATCTATATGGATCTTAAATTCCTTTTCTGGGTCTGCTTCCTCAAGTATAGGGTCTTCTATAACTTTATCTTTAAGTATTTAGAAAGCTTATTGTTTGGTATCTATCCATCTAAAGGCATAATCCTTTTTAGTAAGGTCTATTAATAGTTTTATAATATTACTATACCGTATAATAAATTATCAATAGAAGTTAGCATATCTAAGGAATGCTCTAACATCCTTAACGTTTATAAGGGTTGGCTATTCCTTAATTGCTTTAACTTTTCCTTCTTGTATCTTGATTTTCCCTAATTCAATCATATACCCAAGGTAATTAACTTTTTATATATATTAGTTATATTTTTCTGGTTTTACTAGAAGATTAGTATCCTAAAGTTTTTAGAGAACCTTTTTTATATACCTTTTATAATCATTAAGGTTTTCTGAGAAGATAAGAATATTATCTAAATAGGCAATAATAAAGATATTAAGGTACTTGCTTGGAACTTAGTTGATTATTTCCTAGAATAATGCAGAAGCATTAATTAATCTAAAAGGTATAACTATTATCTTATAATATCCATAGTGCGTCCGGAATGCTATCTTTCATTCTTCTCCTTCTTTCATTTAAATAAAGTTGTATCCATACTTTAAGTTGAGTATCGTGAACCATTTTGCTCCTCTAAGTCAATCTTATAGTTCCTTAATAAGCAGGAGAGGGTATTAGTTCTTAATCATGATATTATTTGATTATTAGTAATCAATTTAAAGTTATAGCTTGCTATTCTTTTTTAGTATAAAGAGGATTGGATATTCTGCTAGTAATTGTAATAGCCTAATGAATCCCTTCTAGAGGTTTTTATTAAGGTATTCCCTAAGTGCTTTAAGTTATTCTTCATTAAGTTTATAAATAGGCTTAAATTGGGGTATTATTCCAGGTTTTAATAACATTTTATAATCCCATTACATATATTATAGTAATATAATATTAAGTCATTCCTAAAATACTTTCTTAAATTCATAATAGTCTTCTGGTACCCATACCAGTCTATTAGTCTTATCTCCTTTTTTTTCTTCTTTTAGGTAAAGAAGGTATTATTATATTTCCTATATTATATACTAACTAGTTATATTAGAGTAATAATCTCCTAATTAGCTTTAGTCCTTCTATAAGGCGCTTGAGTGGCCTAATCCTTCTCTATCTTCCTAGAGTTAGGCCTTCTATTCGCTCCCAAAGGTATCCGTAGGTCCATTTAAGTGCATCGCTTGTTTGCTATCCTTAGTAATATAACTCCTTCCTTTGCCATTAATTGCAACCTTCTTCTAAGGAACGGCATTATCCCAAAAGATCTGGCTAATAGTCTAATTAATTTAGGGATTATTCTTCCTTAGCTAAGATATTCCTAAGATTAACTAATGATTTGCTATCTTAGTAATATTAAATAATAGTGATTTTATACAGTTATAAATTCAAATTAGAAGAGGATTAGTCTTTATATTAATAACTCCATTACTATAAGATACTTCAGTTCCATCTACTATATTAAGTTTATAGGTCTGATGAATTTGTGCTATAGAATAGCATTCAGTTCAGCGTGTGTGTGTTTCGGCAGGGTCGTAGTATGGTGCTCTGAGGCGAATTGGGACGATTGACAATGGTCTGGACAACTTTGTATTGAATTAAGTTGGGCTTCTGTAAGCCCTCCTTATATACCCTCCGACGTCGTCTCACCCCTGGGCACGCTGCGGTAGGCTCTGGTGCAAATTTGCAAATGCCGGAAAATTCGCCCTTCCAACACACCATCTTTGGTTCCAAACAACTAGCCAACCACAGCCCTAGCAATGCCCAAATTAAGTACATACAAACTTCAGAAATCAGGCTATCTAATGCACTAAGTTATATACCTTTTGGGTAAGAAATAAGGGTAATGCAGAGGTCTGAATTAAGGTGCAAATGCAGGCCAAAATAATCGACTCACGGCCACCAAACTCATCTTGCGTCACGCACGCACTGGGCGTACTTAGCGAAAATCGCCTGACTCGCAAGTCTAGGGTAACTCCTTGCTAGAAAGTCTAGGGTAACTCCTTACAACGAAGTCTAGGGTAACTCCTTGCACGGAGTACCAACGCCCTGCTGAGCGGTTCCGTTTAACAATAANTTTAAGGCCTAAATTCAATGTTGTTTCAGGGCGCTGACTGCTAGAGCCGGGCTCATAACCTCTGATGAATTTGTGCTATAGAATAGCATTCAGTTCAGCGTGTGTGTGTTTCGGCAGGGTCGTAGTATGGTGCTCTGAGGCGAATTGGGACGATTGACAATGGTCTGGACAACTTTGTATTGAATTAAGTTGGGCTTCTGTAAGCCCTCCTTATATACCCTCCGACGTCGTCTCACCCCTGGGCACGCTGCGGTAGGCTCTGGTGCAAATTTGCAAATGCCGGAAAATTCGCCCTTCCAACACACCATCTTTGGTTCCAAACAACTAGCCAACCACAGCCCTAGCAATGCCCAAATTAAGTACATACAAACTTCAGAAATCAGGCTATCTAATGCACTAGGTTATATACCTTTTGGGTAAGAAATAAGGGTAATGCAGAGGTCTAGATTAAGGTGCAAATGCAGGCCAAAATAATCGACTCACGACCACCAAACTCATCTTGCGTCACGCATGCACTGGGCGTACTTAGCGAAAATCGCCTAACTCGCAAGTCTAGGGTAACTCCTTGCATAAAGTCTAGGGTAACTCCTTGCATGAAGTCTAGGGTAACTCCTTGCTGAGCGGTTCCGTTTAACATTAGTAGATGCCAATCTTAAGCCTTATTAAGCATATATACCTTGTAGATTAGTTTATTGCAATTTGCTTATCCACCAGGGTTTCATAGACATTTCAAGGGTATGCAAGAGTCCAGCTTTATTAGGGCGCATCCTATCTTACCATATTTTTAATATAGGTGCTAGTTCTTAAAATCATTATACTTATATATATATTTAATATCCTTACCTAGATATTATTAGGGAAACTAGTTATGCTTGGTCTTCTCCCTTATGTGTTTCTTGCATCCATTATAGATATATAATACCCAGGAGATATTCTAATGCTTGTTATATATTAGGCACATATATCCTGCATCTCCTGGCCTTCTGCATTCTTGGGTAGGTTGTTTTATAGTTTCTTTAAAAGGTCTTCCTGTAATTATAACCGCTATAATATCAGTTCTTGGGGCTAGAAGGGGCGCTTATCCTAGGTAGTCTTGCAGTTCCTTCTACTAAGTTTGTAGCGCAAGTATGGCCTGAGGGATAGGTTTTCCTTCTATTCTGGGGTTAATCTGTAGGAGTTCCTCCCTATTTCCTACCGCTAGGATTCTTCCCTGCTTTCCTAAAGCGTTCTTAGGAAACCATCCGGTAGCTTCCTTATTACTACGATGAGTAGCACAGCTATTATTAAAGCAAGCTATCTAACTAAGCGATGCATATACCTTTCTGGGCTTCTAGGGATTCTTCATTAGTGGGATAGGCTACCATTATGCCTTATCTTTCTGATATTTCTTATATTAAGACTTATTGCATTATAAGAAGTATAAACTATTATAAAGGTCTTCTTCATTAGAGTTATAGAAGTTATATCCTTTATCTAGGTCTTAATCTAGGTATACCTAATATTAGTTATATATAATTATTCTATAAATGCAGTACTTGCTTATAAGTTCCCATTACGGTTTAGACCTAGGTGGTCCTTATGTGCTGCAGGTAGCTACATTAGCTTATTAGGTAACTTCATTAGTTTGTTAGATTTCTTTAAGTACCAATTTCCAGTCCCTATTTTTCTTTAGAGCCCTGCATTTTAAAGCAAAGTATCTTATTTTATTGTAGTTATAACATTTAAGATTTTTCTTATCCTTGCATTAGGCAACATCCAGCTCCATAGGTCCTGTATACTATCCCTACTAGGTGCTTAGCTTCTAATATTTCTTTCCTGTATTTGGTTTATACTTATGGAATGAGGTTCATTTAGAAGTTCATCCTTTCTTTTCCAAGCATCATTCAATTATTAATCTAGATAGCTATTTCCATATAGTATAGAAAGTTATCAGATTGGTTTATAACCTTGCTAAGTTTATCCTTTACTTCATCCTTTAATCTATGGTAGAATATAAATTTCTTTATATTATCAATATAGTTGATTTTAGTATGGATTCATCAGAATTCTGCCGCATAGTTAATTACTAGACCATACTACTTATAATTTACTGGGTCCCTCTCTGCCTATCATTCCTTATTCAGGTCCTAAAATAGGGACCTAAGGGCATCCTCATAGCCTTTATAGCTGCTGAAAATCTGCTGCATCTTAAGTTTACAGGCTTTAAATAATTCCACATTAATAAAGTCAGTTATGTAGGGTTTAAACCAAGCCAAGGCTTATCCTTTAAGGAAAGAGGATATATGCATAACCCTTTTTCTACTAGGCTGCGCATCTAGCCCATGGAAGCACTAATAGGCTCTAACCTATATTAGGTATGCCTAAAGTTATCCAGCAGTTCCATCATAGGGGGCTGGAGTACTAAGCTTAATATATTCCTTTATTTGGATTAAGGTATTAATAATGTTAAGTCCTATCCAAAGGGTAGTAATTTCCTATTAAAGCTATTCAACTTCCATATTATATTAAGCTTATCCTTCTATAAGGAGGCACAACTATCCAACCTCATTAACCAACTTCTGAACACAGGGGTCCATAATCTCATTATTAGCAAGTTCATCCAGCTTATGGAGAAGGTTACAGGTAGGGGTAGTTATTCTGGAGTCTAACATTGTGAAGGGTTCCACGTATAATATTACTCAAAGTCCGTATAGCAATATATAAATAAGAGTTATCAAAATATAATAATTAAAGGGTTTCCAAGTATATTAAACTTAAAAGATCAAGGGTTTATATTTAGAATATATTATTAAGCGGCTATTAAGCAATATTATTAACTAATAATAATTACTAGCTATAAGGCTATCTAATACTAGGATTGAATACTTAGATTAATACCTAAAGAGTCTATTCTTATTAAAAGCTATCTACTATAGTAATAACTATATCCATATATATATTCTAACTCTTTATTTATAATTAGTAATAGCTTCGCTAGCTTCGCCCTAATCAACTAAAGCTGCCCTTCTAACTTCATGGGCTTTATTCTGATTAACCGAAGCCGTGGTGGGTCCCTAACCCTAACCCTGATAAGGTGGCATTACTAATCAGATTAGGTAGGGCGTTCTTTTCGGGGGCTACTTTCCATCCTGCGGGGTTGTCTTCTGCGGTAGTCAGCCGCCAACATGTGTCGGCTCATAACACTAGACCCTTCTAAAACGGGATTTTTTATCCCTTAGAAGGGGATACAGGCCCCAGAGACCTATACTACTCAGGCTAATAGTATATACTACATCCCCAGTAGTAGTATAAACGCCTTAGAGATAGTGCTGCCTCCTTTTAATAGGAAAGCAGCTAGGGACTATAAGAAGATCCCTACCCCTTAAGAGCCTATTCTTTTAAGGGAAGAATTAGGCCCTTCTGGGTCCTCTATAGGCTCTATTGCCTTAGAACCTAGGCTAGCATTGCCTAATTCTGAGTTATAGGGTCTTCCGGTATGGGTCCCTTGCACGCCCCCTTCTATAGGTCCTTCCCCGCGGGTAGAACCGCCTGTAGGAAATAGGGGGGATAGGGCTATAGAGGACCTAGAAGATCTTCTTTTAGAAGGCCTCTTGCCTTCTAAGAAAGCTACTAAACGGCCTATATAGGCCACTAGACCTTCTAAAGGGTCCCCTAAGCTACTCAAACTAGCCTATCTCTGGCATAAGAGATTAGGGCATATTAGTCTTTATCTGCTAAAGAAGACGGCTAAAATAGCCCAGGGGGTACCTAATTTTGATTTAATCTTAGAAGGGGATTTTCTATACCTAGCCTATAATAGGGCTAAGGCTGTCTATAGGCTAAATTATAAGCCTATTAATGATCCAGAGGGTATATTAGACTCTTTAGAAGGGGATACCTTTTCTATTAAGCCTATGCCCTATAATAAGTACCCTATTAGGCTACTAATAGTAGATAGAAAATCTAGGTTTAGGTGGCTTTTCCTACTAAGAAATCAAGATAGGGACCTAATAATGAATACTATTAAGGGCTTCTTTAGGTCCTTAAAGGCCCTATTTAGGCGGTACCCTAGGGGCTTTTATTTTAATAGCGGGAAGGAGATAAATACCCAGCTATAGGCCTGGCTATACCATAAGGGTATAGTGTAATGATCAGAGGGTTTCCGAGTATGTTAAACCTGAAAGATTAAGGGTTTATATTCGGAATACATTATTAAGCGGTTATTAAGCAATATTATTAACTAACAATGATCACTAGCTGTAAGGCTATCTAATACTAGGATTGAATACTTAGATTAATAACTAAAGAGTCTATTCTATAAAACCTATCTACTATAGTGATAACTATATCCGTATATATATTCCAACTCTTTAGTGGCTTACAGGCTCGCATACTAAGCTATTAAGCCATTACATAAGGCTCGATACTTTATCCTTTAAGCGAGCTTGCATGGCTTGCAATCAAGCATTGCGAGCTAGACCCTAACCCTAATAAGGTGGCATTACTGATTGGATCAGGCAGGATAACCTTTTTGAGAGCTATTTCCCGTCCTATATATAGGGTTGTCTTCTATAGTAGTTAGCTGCTAATGCATATTAGCTCATAATACTATCTTCCTCCTTACTTCTTTTATCCTTAAAAGTGCTTCATAAGTTATTTTTCATTTATTAATACTTCCATTTATGCCTTTCTAATCCGTTATATTATCTAGAGTTAAGGATTCCCGGGTTTCTAAATTATCTTATTATTTCAGGAAGGTTAAGTAATATAATTCCTTATTATTTACCATTCTGCAGAATGCTATCATCATGCAACCTTATTCTTTTTGTAAGGCATAGGGTATTAAGAGCTATAAGGTTTTAAAGAAGGCTTCTAGTTGTTGTACTAAGTGCGTTTAGTAGTAGTGGTTGAAGTGCGATATCCTGGAACTAAACAACTCCAAGGACCTCTTATATATCTTAGCTTAGCACTAAAAACTGAAGGATAAGATTGAAGAGTTGGAGGAGAAGCTCCTTTATTTGTGCAAGTAGAAGTATATGTAGTGTAAGAGGATGTCTCGGGTTATCTGTTAGGGTTTATTAAATTTGGATGAGTTGAATTATATAGAAAAGGAGGAAGCTGATACTAAGTAGAGGTAGATTGTTAAGTAGTTTGCTGAGGTGGTTTACTAAAATTCTATTAAAGAGGCTAGTAGGATGGTAGCGCAGGAGGTGTAACTATATTCTAAGGGTGAAGTAGGAGTTTTTAATTGGAGTTCCTTAATAGATAATGGTATTAGTTGGTCTGAATTTATAGGTACTAGTAATAAGGGTAGTAAAGGAAATGCACCTATGGGTAGCTTGTTTTAATGCCTGATTCTTATTACTGGGAATGGAATTTGTTTGATTGTTGTCTGACTGGTCCTGGTTCCTAGCCGTTTTTTAGTCTATTAGTTATGCTATATTATTCTAATCTTGTTTTCCTGTAATTAGTATTCGCTGGGGTGCAGGGTGCAGATACTGGTATTTATTTAGATGGGTTTTTAAGCGTAACTAGTATTTGGGTTATTGGTTGGATAGGGTGACTAGTATTGGTGTGCTTTTCTGAGGGGTTAACTGGTTGCTGGCTTCTAGTTATTCCCATTGTGATTAGTCTCTTATTAGTTGTTTTCCTTATTTTAGCTATAAAGGCTGGGGTTTATTATATAGTTTTATTATAATATTGGTTTGTTATGGTTTATTGTGTGTAGGGTTTTTAGGCTGTGTTCCTAGTTTCTGGGACTATTTTGTAATAGTTTGCATATAATACTTTTTGAGTTTATTGTAATAGTGGGTTAGGTTTTAGGCTGGTTTCTATATGTTTTCACTAGGGTTGTAGCCTTTCTACTTGATGAGGTATTCTGTTGTCCCTTGGTGCTACCTTGAGTTTATAATGTTCTCTACTTTGTATTTCTTATTATATTCGTTAAGTATTTTAATCTACATTTTAAGTTCTGTATTCTTAGGTGCTAATTCCAAGAGTGAGATATAAAAGACTGGGTGTTATTTTATTCCTTTAGGTAGTGAGAGTTTATAGTTAGTATCTGAAAGTTTTCTTAAGATTTTAAAGGGGCTGATTTTCTTATAGTTAAGCTTTTTACTGGGTTACTTGGTTTTAATGTTTTAGTAAAGGAGGTAGACCTTATCTCCCTCCTTAAGAATTAGTCCCTTAATTCTTTTCTAATTTATATATTTTATTATTTATTCTTGTATAAAAGAAAGTTCTGCTTGGATATTCTTCTGGATTTATCTGATTTATATTGTTTTTTGTTCTGCTAAATTCTGCTGCGGTGTCGTTTGGCAGTAATTTATAGTATGCCTAAGGTTTGTATCTATAGAGTGCAAAGAAAGGTGACTGCTTAGTTATGCTGGTAGTTGCACTGTTGTAGGCNTGCTAAGGCTGGTTTTCCCCCCGGATCCCGGAACACACCGGCTCCCCTAGACCCCGGAACACTATCTACTATAATAATAACCATATCCTTATATACCCTAACTCTTCTATCATATTATAAGGGTGGCTCGCCAGGCTTATAGCCAGAGGCTGCAAGCGTTGCAAGCCAGACTTAACTAGCTTAATGCTGAATGCTGCAAGCATTACAAGCCAGACTCTAACCCAGGCCTAGTGCATCTCATTATCTTGCATCTATAGGGTTATATTATAATAGTTAGTCCTAATTACCCTAGGTCCTAGGGTGCTATTATATTAGTTCATAATACTATCTTCCTTCTTATACTTTTATCCTTAAAAGTATTCCATAAGTTTCCTTTATTTATTCATACTTACTATTATGCCTTCCTAATTCATTATATTATCTAGAGTTAAAGATTCTCAAATCTTAAAATCCTCTCATTATTCTAATAAGGTTATATAGTATTGTTAAACGGAACCGCTCAGCAGGGCGTTAGCACTTCGTGCAAGCAGTTACCCTAGACTTCATGCAAGCAGTTACCCTAGACTTCGTGCAAGGAGTTACCCTAGACTTGCGAGTCAGGCGAATTTCGCTAAGTACGCCTAGTGCGTGCACGATGCAAGATGAGTTTGGTAGCCATAAATTAATTATTTTGGTCTGCATTTGCATCTTAATTTTAGACCTCTATATTACCCTTATTTCTTATCCAAAAAGTATATAACTTAGTTTATTGGATAGCTTGATTTCTAAAGTTTATATATAATTAATTTGGGCATTACTAGGGCTATAGTTAGCTGGTTGCTTGGAACCAAAGATAATGTGTTGGAAGGGCGAATTTTCTGGCTTTTACAAACTTGCACCAGAGCCTATTATAGCATGCCTGCGAGTGAGATAATATTGAAGGGTATATAAGGAGGGCTTGCAGAAGCCCAACTGAATTTAATATAAAGTTATCCAGATCATTCTTAATCATCCCAATTCACCTTAGAGCACTATACTGCNTCGGAGGGTATATAAGGAGGGCTTACAGAAGCCCAACTTAATTCAATACAAAGTTGTCCAGACCATTATCAATCGTCCCAATTCGCCTCAGAGCACCATACTGCAACCCTGCCGAAACACACACACGCTGAACTGAATGCTATTTTATAGCACAAATTCATCAGAAATAATAAGGATTTAATTTATAGCAGATTAAGTAAATAATAATAGAGTAATTATAATAAGACTAAGTATAATATAAGAACTTATAAAAAGAATAAAAAACAGTTTAATAAGCTAGATTTTTTTGGAAAAAATAATAAATCAAGCCTAGTTAGTATTAATTAATATAAATATATATATATTAATAGTATATAATAGACTTAGATTTCAAGAGTAAAGTTAATATTACTTAGTATAAAGTATATTTTTTCATTGAAAGTTACCCTTTTTAAAGTAAAATTATACGTATTCCAACTACTTTAATTTAATAAAAATCAATTAAATTTAAGTAATTAAGTATAATTAGTATTAATTAGTGCTAACTTTTATTACTTACTTAGTTCTAGGTGGATGCTAGGGTAGCCTAAAGTTGATGAATTTGCTGAAAACTAGCTACTTCTTGGTCCTGGCTACTTCCTGGTACCCTATGTTAATTATTATTTGTTTATTATTAAGAAGAGGAACTTAAAGAGTATAACTGATTTATAGGTTAGCTGAGTAGTTAGTTTTGATTTTAATTTAGTTATAAGTCTCTTAAAAAAACAGGAGCTACAGCGGTCTCTTTATATAGTTGTAAACGCTTGATAATCCAGCATTAGATAAGAAATATAATGCTGACAACAATAAATTTTAAACACAATGGCCTGCCACTAATGAAATGGTGATAGCCTCGTGATAAGGCTCTAGCTGGCTAGGAACTGCAAATCACCCAGTGGCATTGGTGTGAAGGCGCCTAGAAAAAGGTGTCCGTAGCTAGAACACCTTATCAATTGGTCGCAATGAGTATCTAGACGCTGCAACTAAGTACCTTTCAACTACGCTCAACCTCATAGCCATAACAGATATCGTTACTGAAATTCTTCATCTCAGTGATGTTTCAAGCAAGTACTCAGGGATGTGGCCAACAGGCTGGCCCAAGACTTTTGTACTGTGGCGGAAATATTCTCTTCGATTTCAATACGTACATCTAAGGGCTATGACTCGAGTCACCGATGTCAATCAGCGTCTATTGTCTCCAGGGTGTTGGTCCGGATATTGAACCATGAATGAATTGATACCTACCCTTACATGGGTGATCAACCGGGACACAGGCCATCCATCCTTGATTCTGTGTCCTGGGCCGCGTCCTTTGCATGTCCGTGGTCGATAGCCACCATGTCCGCCAAGTCCTTATTCTTCGCAGTAGGTATTACCCAGGTACAGTACGGGATATTGTCCTCAAGTGGCCATTGTGCGCCAAAGGACCTTCACGATTCGTAGATATTCTTGATCCGTGGGCCCCGGCCAAATGCGCTTGGCATAGAGAACGACTGGGTTCTATCGACGACGCGGGGATTAGATAAACAACCGGAATGCAGAAGCCACCATGTGCTTGATGCTTCTGGAGTTATCTCGTGTATTCTGTCCTGGCCAGGCAATCTTATCATGCTAGGTTTCCAGACTGGGACGGCCAAGTGGAGTTGTCATGCAACATGGCTCTGCCTTTTGCTCTCGCAGAGCAGGCAATGTACCCGTGGACGTTGCGGGCACGTAACCACCCACGGGAAAACACTCTTAGCTCTCGGCCTGCTTCGCACTGGTTGTGATAGCGCACCCGACGTCATGCGGTTTCCTCATCACGAGTTCCTCCTCGGCGCTCAAGGAAGGGCTCAGACGACCTGCGATTGTTGAAGCGGGTTTGGATACTGGTCGGACACTTGGATCCACCGTGTGTCGCCTTATGTGTCCGGGGTGACTTTGTGCGTAGCTGGTGCCGGCCATGGTGCTTCCCCATTGAAGCCAGGCAGGGGTTGAGGAGTGCTGTGCGGCACGCATCTGAGTCGGCCCACAGGAGCGCAGCAGAAACCCGCCCCCCACCCCAATCGGCAGCTCCCTCGGAATCAGGTAAACATGGTCTTCCTGTCCTCTCCACCTTCAGGGCCAGGGTTATACCTGACCTCTGCAGGTGCTTGGTAGTAGCCGTGAAGGGCTTCACTCCGGGCGATTTCGCCCTCATCCACGCTCGGCCTCATTGCCATAGCCGCGGGGGCCGGTGTAGCTGGTGCATAGCTTGTGTCGATCTCAGAGAACCTCCTCTGCCGGGTTTGTTCGCCGCCTGCAGCCTCGACATGTCTGGTGGCAGGATCCTCTACCTTCTCGTAGCGTGGTTTCCACTTGCGAACATATAGGATGCGTAGTCCGATACTTAATAGCACGACGATGAGGATTAATACGAGGAAGGCGCCTATTATCCATGCCGTACTGGACTGGATCAATGCCGCGCCGTCGCTGTGAGAGTTGCCCATCATTTTGAGGGCTGGGGCGTGGCGGTCGCGTGCGGGTTGATTGCGACAGAGCCTGGCTGGTGTAGATCAGCCAGCCCTGAGAGATCAGTTTTAGGTTTCGCACGGCGCAGAGTTTGGGACCAACTCTGACGGTCTGGGCGTCACTGGAATTTGGAGGGAAACGGCGCAGACAGAGAGAAAGTGAGAGAGTGAGAGAGTGAGAGAGAGAGAGAGAGAGAGAGAGAGAGAGAGAGTGTGTGTGTGTGTGTGCGCGCGCGAGAGAGAGAGAGAGGCAAGCAGAGGTTTTCCAGGGGTTTGAGGAGGATGACAAGAGACGTGCTTCACCTGAGGTCTGCAGCCCGTCTGGAGCTGATATATCTCAGCTGTGGCGGCCCACATCGGAGGGCATGCGAGATTGAGCATTTCTGGCTGTTTTTGGTCGACGCTATATTTGAAAAGGAGTCGACGCAAGGGGCAGCATCAATTTGGCAGTCGATGTTTGACGAGAGGTGCAGCGAGATTGGGGCCGTGAACTCGGATCCTCCGAGGTGGGAAGTCCACTCATCAGCAGCGTTCCTCGTGTTTCTGCTGGCAGATTACAGGCGCCCTGGCTAACAATTTCTCCTCTGTCGGTGGCCTGTGGAGCATCTGGGCCACTTTACACGCGCCCAGCACCATCCGCACCACAAACCACAAACCACAAGCCCGCTGGCGACCGCTGCTCACCGCCGGGCCTGGAACCTCTCAGGAGGCAGTCGTGGCCGTCGTGGCATCGTGGCACCGTTCTTCTTCTTGTCCTTCTGATTGCGGCAGTTGTGATCGGTGATGGCGCCGCTCGAAATATCCATCCGCGGGGTCGACGTCGTGGTCACTGCCCAGCCGCTCGAGGCCAGCGCCTTTGCACCCTTTGGCGAGGTTATTCAGAACCCCAGGCCTGGCCTCCACCCCTCCAATTTCGCCGCTGCCGGCCGCCTGCCCTTGCACGCCGTCTCGGCAAACCAGGGCTCTGCCATCAAGTATCAGCATGTCACCCGCATGGCCAACAGCTACGGCCAGGCCCCGAGCGGCAGGCCTGGCGTCGCCGTCGTCAACATGTTTGTCTGCGCGGCCCGGAGGCTGGACAGGCGCCAGGCCACAGCTCACACCGGCATACCGCCCCCCGGCGTCTTCAGGGTGGGCGTCCTCGAACGCCATCCCTATACCACACAGACCTTCACCCCGCTCAGCACATCCGGGCCAGCCGGCCGGCCGGCCGAGCACGGATATCTCGTTATTGTGGCCCCGAGCCTCCAGGACCCCCCGGGCCCGTCTGCCGGCCGGACCCCCAGCCGCACACCCGAGGCCACTCCGCCGACAGGCCGCGGGATCCACTACGATGCTCAGGCCCGCAGCCAGCCGGATCTGCAGCGCCTCAGGGCCTTTGTTGCAACAACGAGCCAGGCTGTCACCTATGGTGCTGGCGTGTGGCATGCGCCCATGGTGGCCCTTGGGCCCGACGGTTCAACCATTGACTATGTGGTTACCCAGTTTGCTAACGGAGTCGCCATCGAGGACTGCGAGGAAGTCGTCATGGAGTCGCCAGACAATGACGGCCATGTCAGTGTTGAGCTGCCCGCGTCGCCCAGCTCAGGAGCTTCGCGGCTTTGAGATGGCTTCGGCTCGGATGGCAAGCCCCGAGTGCCATGCATCTCTGATCTGACGAACACAGCCATGTCATGCCTGACATGCTCAGGCGCTTAGATGAAGGGGCCTCTGTGTGCCCAGAGGAGGGGCCTCTCTGTATTTAGATGAAGGGCTTCTGTGAGGAACCCCTGGGCGCCTAGAGTGAGGGCTTCCGTAAGGGCCCTTTATATACCCAGAGGGAGGGCTCTTGTGTGCCTAGAGGAAGGAGAGGGTCCTTTTTCTTTAGGGCTATAAGGCCCTATGGGGTTAGGGTTTTCATATAGGCTAATTAATATATAAATATTATCTGGCCTCTGATTGGTCTAACTTCTTAAACCGTCTGGCGTGTGTGTATGTTAAGATCCCGTTTAGAGACTATTCTGGATGAACAGCATATCTACTACCTCTTAAGGCTGTGTGCTCCGATTGAACCTTGGGAAGCAACGGCATCACGATGCCGCCCTCATCTATCTGCGGACGGGCATTTCGTCAAGCTTCCCCGCCGCGGGGACTTCGTTGTGTCTGCGAGGCCGCCGACACTTACCGGCGTCGCCTGACTCCAAAGATCTCTCCAGGCCGGGGAGATGACTCGTTGATTCAGACCCCGATTCTGTTCTCATGCTAAAACATGGAGCCATCGGCACGCCTTTCAGCCAGAATGTGACTACGGATCCTTCTATGGTCTGGCTGGGCAACCTGCTCAAAGTGAGCCCCTTGAGCGAGGTGGAAGCAGGCGCGTGGGTAATTAACCCTGTCACAGCTCCCATACGCCAGCCAGATGGTTTCCCCGACGGTGACCATGGCGGCCAAGCTCAGCATTCTCTCGCTCTACTGGCGGCTCTTCCCTACCAGGTTCATGAAGCGAGGCTGTATTGTCTTGGCTATCCTTAAGGCAATGGGGCGGATCGCAGGCGTACTCGTGGATATTTTCCAGTGTTTGCCCGGCCACAAGGCTTTCAAACCGACCATGCTCGTGTCACCTGGTGGGTGCATTGAGCAGGATGCGTACTGTTCGGGTAGTACCGGTAAGTAGCTTCCGCACATGCCATCAGCCCTGCCAGAGATATTTCTCTGCCGCGAGTGTTTGTTTCCTCCAGGGCCCTTCCCAGGCAACGCGAACACTCAGGCACAGTCATCCATCTGATGAAACGGAATTTACAGTGACTGACTTCCAATGGCCTAGTGATTATTCCCAACATTTTGATGGATATGGTCGTCTTGTGTCTGCTGACGTTCGAGGTCTCAAAGCTTGTAAGTCTTGTGTATGTCACGGGCGGAAGTCTTCCGCATGTGAATATTCCCGTAGCCGCGGCTGGGGACCAGTTGCTCTGGGCAGGAGGGTCAGCTTGCCTGCAGTCTTTCGAGAGCTAATCGTCAGTGCTACTTAATAGCACCTCCCAAGGAGCCAGAGATTCGGCCTGGCGCGGCCGTAACCTCGGCGAGCGGCATCAGAATGCACTGTTATCTCATGCTGGGGTACGTTCGGGACGAGGACGCCGAGGAATGGCGCCTGGTCCCGGACAGTCGCGTGAAGTCCTAGCATAGCAACCCTAGCATCGGGCACCAGGCGCAGGCGAGCAAAGCCAGAGCGTGGTGATTGACGAGGTCCCAGTAGGCGCGATATCCGTCAAGAAGGTTATGGATTGCAGAGAGACCCAGATGACTGGTCAGCTAGCGGCCAGATGAGCGAAACGCAAAGTCCTTCATGGTTGCTTACGCGGCGTTTTCTCTTAAATCTAGTTGCATGGAGGAAGGATTGCTGCCCCAGTCAGGTAGATTGGTATGCTTTGTAATGATTGAGATGAAATATCCCTCGCTTCAAATGATACAGTCCCAAATAGCGCTTTAGATATTTCACTTTCGTCGCCGCCCAGACACCAGAACGTACACTGTGAACACCAAACACCAATGCTTACACAGGCTTCCTGCCGCATGTGCCCACGCAGTGCCTTGGCATTCCAGAAAACAAATAAATCAAGTCATAAGCCCCTTCGCGCTCTCAGCCATCTTTACACCATAGTTTCTGCGCCTGGGTCTCGGACTACCCTCAGTCTCGGTCCTCGTATATGTTGAACGCTACATTTGCATGCATATCGTCATCCTCAAGTGCGTGGGTCATTTCTCTCCCATCGCCCACAACAGGTACTCGCCAAGCTTTTTGGGTGCTGGGGTACTCCGACGGTTGAGAAGAGACATCACTTCTATTGTCAGCTTCATCACCGTCGCTAGCAACGTCAAGCGGGTCCAAATCCTCCCCGTCTGACATTTCGTCCTCAACGCCCGGCCAAGGGACGTCCTCTGCTCCTTGGGGCTGCGAAGACTGGTCCTGTGCCCGGTGGTGTTGTGAGGGCCCAGCAGGTGCGTGGTGCCCATCTGAGCCACTTTCTAAATCATCGAGAATGTCTGCCTCATCTTCGTAACCGTTCATGTCAGGATCCTCTTCATCTGGCATATCACCGTCACTGTCCTCGCCGTATGGATCTGTCGAACTGCCGTGGTCGTCGTCAAAATCCATCAGCCCATTATGTCCGTGCGCGAGGTTACTGCGGCTAGGGTGGAGCCCTTGAGGCGGGAAGTCTGGCGGTGCATTGCTGTAGGGGGTCATGTAGGCCATAGGTGTTGTGCGGCGATCTCCTTGGATTGGCTGCTCCGGATGTGCATGTTGGATGGGCATTGGAATCACGCTTTGGCTACGGCTGAAGGACCGGTTGCTCCAACGCGGTGTATTGTGCAGGCGGACCGAAGGCGAACGGGTGTTTCGGCGCCCATATTTGGTGACCATGGCCATCGCTGGGTTGTTGGAGACCACGGATACGCGAGGACTGGGGCGGCCAGTAACAAGGGGTGATGAGTGCCGTTGGTAGTTGGGTCCAGCAACGGAGGGTGTGATGGCGAAGGAGGACATCCGACGACTGCTGCGAGTGGGAGAGTGTGTGGTCGGAATGCCTGTTGGTGGCACAGAACCAGTGCGTACAAATGGTGGCAGGGAGCGTTGGCGCTCTCTCTGGGTTGAAGGCGACTGCCTTCGTGCCATCGCGGGACTCATCATTGAAGTGTTGGGATGCGATGGCACTGTGAAAAATTGTTCTGCTGACCCATCTATTGTCCGCGACCTGTTGATAGCTCTCTCTTCCGATTGAAGAAGGCTCATGGTAGACTGCCTTGCGCCGGGAGGGTCGTCGAGACGCGCGTTGAAAGCCCAGTACTCCTCCAGTGCGTCGGCCTCAGGTACCTCAAAACTGCCATTGCTGAGCTGCGAGTCTGGATAGACACGGTCGAGTTCCCGAAGTTTCTGCCACGTCCAGCGAGAGTGGGCACCAAGGAATTTCAAGGAATGGTCATCCTGGAGGTATGCCTCAGGCTGCGTAATGTAAAGTCGATGCATTCCCGTGGACTTCATGACTACGCTGTCCATCAAGAACATCGCGGTCCATAGAGCAGGCGTCAGGAGCTCCGGCGGTGAAAGGAATCGGAGGCGAGAATCCTTGTGTATTTTGCGCAGGGGCACCCAAGGTTGCTGCAGCCCGAGGAACATATGCACTCTGGTGTCTGAGCCGCTTCGGGATCCAGGGCTACCAGAATGTAGATTAATCCGCAGAAAGTCCTGGAAGGAATTCCCGATGGCAATCTGTACGCTGCGCGCATCGGCACCCCTGACTTGGACTCTCTTGATCAGACCGCGGCTCTTGAGACGCTGATCGATTAGCCTGCCTGGAGCGCAAGCTTTGGGTAACAGCCATCCCGGTTCCTGCCCAACCCATTCGTCATAGTATGCAAGACCTTGAGGCTCCGGAGTGGCTCTGCTGTTTGTGTTCGGCCCCGGGGTCCGCTCATCTCGTCCGCCAGATGACCGAGGGTTCTTAAAATCCTGCGCTACTAACCATACCCCTTTGAGGTGAAATGGCAGAAACACAACCTCAAGTTCCCAAGGAGATGAGTAGGATGGCAGTGCGGTTGCTTCGAGCTGACTGACGCGAGCCTGTAATTCCTCGAGTCGTCCGGCCAGGGCAGCAAGGTCAGCAGGCCGCGCTGTGGCGTCGTCATCACGCTGGGTGATGCGGCATGTGCTCGCAAGGCTGGCGTTATCATCGTTGAGCCTTCTCTCAGCATCTTCCACGCGTGTCTCGAGCTCTATCAATCGCAGGTCAGTCGCATCATGTTTGTCCGAGCACTCTTCATGAGACGTATAGTATATGGACCCGGTCTCCAGTTTGTCAAGTCGTTGGCTGTGGTCCTCGACAGTCTCACTCAGCTCTCGCAAAAAATTGTTCTCGTATGCAGGAGACGGAGCTGAGGAACCATGGATTCTGTGCTTGACCTGGGAGGGTCCTAGTACTGGGGTAGCCGATCCAGACTCAATGGTGATGGCGTCGTCCAGGTTGGTCTCAGGCTTGACACCGGGGCCTCTTCCGGCCGGCACAACTTCCTTGGCGGAAGTCACACTACTTAGTGTGTTGAGGCCCACGCCGCGGAACGGCCGTAAATATCTCATCTGGCTGGACGCCGTGGTAGAAGCCGACTGCGAGTCCGGGATCAGACACTGCGATGGGATGGGCGGGAGCGGTGTTGGGCATCCTCGGGTGGAAGCTACGTTCCTCCAACTCAAGGTATCCGGCATTGACTCATTATCCTGTGCTGGATCGGAGGGTGGTGGTCTGGCCGGTGGAGGAGGAACGCAAAGTCCCATATTGGATGCAAAGGAATCAAAGTTGAGTGCAGCGAAACCCACGGCGGGTCCTGCTAAGCTGGACGGCATCTGGAAAGATGCAAAATCCTGGACAGGACTCAGCGGAGCCCTGTTTGACCTTGGCTTCTCGTTCTCCTGTCCTGGCATGTTGTCCATCACTGGCGCAGCAGATACTGCCGTGGTCTGGATGTTGTCTCCATGGTCGTGGAAGCAAGCGTGGTGCGAGCACATGCACCACCCAGCCTGCTCCGCAGCGTTGATTCCGGCGGCGGCGACCTGGCGGCCCCAGAAACGGCGGCAGCCGCATTTCGGGCCGTTGGGTCCATGGCTTAGGTCGCGATAGTTACACGGACCTCCAGGCAGACCAGGATTTGCAGGGGGGGGTGTATTCCTCGGAGCGCCGCCGTCGTTGAAGATGTTAAAATGGGAGAAGCTGCCATCCAGGTGCGGAGGAAACGGAGTAGCGGCCATTGAGGACGGGGGGGGCTCATGTCTCTAGGCAGCGATCTGGGGGATCAAGGAACATTGGAAGCGCCGACGACGTGCGACCAGCTCCAGGCAGGCGTCGGGATCGAGATCGGGGAGTCGAGGTCGGGCGTGGAGGGACTCGAGACTCGCGGGAGCGGGTTGCGCAATCCGGGGCAGATATGGGAGGTCGAAGCGACACAAAATCTAGGCGGCAGCTGGCCGACAGGGCAGGACTTGGAGCTCAGGTTCGCGAGATCTATGCTGCAGCAAATGTCAGTTTAGCGGCCGCAAGCCACGACTTGGTGGGACCGGCCCATTGCGGCGCCAGAGAGATGCTGAGGCAGATACTAACACATTGGAAAGGTTCAAGCTGGGAAACGCTGTGTCGAGGTGAGGCGACGCCGGATATTTATACGTAGCAATGCGCTGACGAATTATGGAAACCAGGCAGAGGATGGCGCATGCGACGGGGCAGGTTGGGATTGTTCGCTCGGGAGGCGAAGGTGAGGCGCGAGATGGTTGGGTTGGGGGATGTGCGACTGGGACAGGCGGGGGGTGGACAGGTGGAAGGGGTAGCACACAGCTGGTCCCTCCCTCTCAGGTCTACACTAGTGGTGGGTGGAGGTGGTGGCTTGATAGCTGTAGATCCATAGTAGTCTACTTGGTTTACCGGCAAAACATAGACTACTGACTACTTGCTCGCTCAATTCACCCATCCCTCGCATAATTAGGGCGTCAGCAAGTGACAGAAAACACACTCAACAAGGAGAAGACCTACAAGACTCGGCTCCGACAAGACATGCTGCAGCACTAGGGCGACTCCCTGCATCGATTGCCCTGGCCGAAAGCCCCCACCAACCATCACACCCACTAATACGCGTCGAGGCTCCCATCCTATTGGGCCGACACGCCTGCCGTGTCAGGTTCGTGTAAATGTGCAGCCAGCCCAGTACACCCGAGAGTCACCCCTCCTGGCCCCTCACTCTTTTCTCATATCAGCGTCTGTGTCGCCTCTTAAAGGTGTACCTGCGCTCCTGCACCCTCTTTCACGCTACAGAAACTGTCGACACGTCCGCCTCATCACATTGCCGCCTGCCTGTGTGCGACTCCGTCTAATAATAGCCAAGCTAGAGTTGCGTTTTGGGTGTGCGCAGTTTCAATCACTTCTTCACTCACATCTGCCATGAACAGGCACCAAACCCAAATATTTCATGCCAGCCCTGAGCTGCTATATGGCTTGCGCAGGCCTGTTCAGACTCGAAGCCCCCAGGGCCCACAATCAATGCAGCCTCGCACTAAGGTACCCAGCACGTTCT
Organism: Stenocarpella maydis; assembly: GCA_002270565.1. NCBI lineage: Eukaryota > Fungi > Ascomycota > Sordariomycetes > Diaporthales > Diaporthaceae > Stenocarpella > Stenocarpella maydis. Next base: position 294,108 of record NQMI01000028.1, on the reverse strand, counting down.
GTGGTGTCCAAGCCCAAGTATTCCGCCTCGCCATCAATTGCCACCAAAGTAAGGCGGTCGCCAACAGGACTATGTTCCAATAACTAATACGCCTGGCGGCTACTTCCAGAACCTGGGGCCCTCACACAGACCCGGAAGCCATGATTGCAACGTAAGTTCAGAGTTTGGGGGGGGGGGGTGTCACAGCTGTGCTTGTGAAAGTGCTTAACGCTACGTATGGATTCACACCGAGGCCTGCCCACCATCCTGAATATCCCACCTGTGCAAAACAGGCAGATGGGTGGCGATCCAGTCTTTACCTCACCATGAAAGAGTTCCGTGTGTCCAACGACCGCCTGTCGCGAGTCACCCTACAACACGCAATCATCTTCCATCCAACCAGGCCCACTAGTGTTGAGCTCAACACTGCATGGTTTCATTAGACAGCTTGAGGTCCACTGTCTTGGAGTAATACGGCCCAGCAGACCCAATTCGTCCGCGGCAGGGCAAAGTGGCCATTGACTATAGGCTTCCCTAACTTTGTGCGTAGACACCTATTCTGGGCTTCTAGTGCTAGCCTGTAGGATGCCATCTTTAAGCAGGCTCATGGCAACAACTTTAGAACACAATAAACACATCACATTCTCAAGGGTTTGGAAGCTGGTAGGCCAGATTAGAGAGCCTGGTGCATACTTATGATCTTATTGAGACTCTTGAGTGTTCAGTGACAGTACTCCTCTGACCGAAGCTACAACACCGAAGCGCCTCGTTCATAGGACGCCCAGCGGGAGAGACTTTTGGACGCCAACGTAAAAAATCATGTCAAAAATTGCTGCTACTGCTGTTTGATACAAAACAACCAAGACAACTGTGAGACACTACTGCCCAGGAGGGTGTTTAGGCATATGAAGTCATTCAAAGAACTCGTGAAGAATCCAACAATACTGTGCTTCGATCAGTATTTATAAGCACTCAGATTTCCATGCAGCAATTTGCCAGGACATACCTTGGTATACAATCTCAATTGTCTCGAGCTTTGGTAGACCGACCACCTGATATCTACCTAGGTAGGTAGTATCCCTCACGGAGCCACTGGAGCCATGTTCCCATTTGATAGCGACCGGAAGAAATACTTCAGGCTTTTGATGCTGATGGCATAGGAGGAACATGCTGGAGTCAATTTCGCAAATCAAAATCGAGGCTCTTTTATTGAATAACTGCCGTGCCGAGGTTGGAAGGGGAGGTGGTATGACGCTTTACCCTTCTATTGGCCATGGTGACAAGCTCTTGGAGACTGGGAATCCTGAAGACTGGTAAACAAGAGACTATGAGGTTGTGATAACAATTGTTTGACTACTGTGTGTCGTCGTACCCGGAAGTCGCAGTTACCTTACTTCCATAGTATGACAAATGATGCACGGTGCATGTCTAAGTAGGTACTTAATAAGTAGGGAGGGAGCTTCAGCTCGGCGAAGCGGGGGCGGCTATCTTCCACTTACAACATCAGCTCACCAGGTCAACAGCATCCTATCAACACAATGACCTGGGCCACCGCAGCCCCCGCCGTGGGCGTCTCCAGAGCCCAATTGAGCGAAGTCATTAGGGCCATACGCAATTGTCCAATTATCGACAACCATGCCCACCCGCTCCTCAAGCCGGATGCTCTCGCCAAGTACCCACTGATCTCCATCACCACCGAAGCATCAGGGGATGCTATCCATGCTGCCTTCCAGAGCCTCTCACATCTCCGCGGGGTGAAGCAGCTGGCCCACATACTCGACTGCGCCCAGACATGGGAGGCCGTCGTGGCTGCCATTGAACAGAGACGGCTTGAAGACTATGATGACTGGATCAGTGAGTGCCTGGACGGTATCGAGACAATCCTCGTGGATGACGGGCTTGACAACCCAGATGATGCGTACGAATACGATTGGCACAACTCGTTCACGCGAAGTGGGTGTAAGCGCATCGTCAGGATTGAGACAGTGGCGGGGCGTATCATCCAGAAGCATGCTTCCGAGCTCAAAGAGGGTGATAGCTCCGAGGACATGTTTGACCGAGCTATCGGCGAGTTCGACACGGAGATCAGAAGCGCCCTGGAAGATGCGGAGGTAGTAGGCTTCAAGAGCGTGATATGCTATCGCACTGGATTGGATATACCAGCCGTGGTCGACCTGACGGTTGCGAAAGCCTCCTTCGATGAGATTGTGACGGATTATGCTGGGCCGGCTGAACTGGCCAGGATCCAGCATGCAGGGCTGAACGACCTGCTCGTCCATAGAGCAGCCGCGCTAATCAGTGAGATGCCGGGGCGCGAGAGGAAGCCACTACAGTTTCATACGGGGCTGGGGGATAACGACCTTACGCTCTCCAAGTCGTCGCCGGCGCACCTTCAAGAGTTTATCAGGACGTATCCCAAGGTTCCGATCGTGCTACTACATGCGGGCTATCCGTTCGTGCGAGAATTGGGATACCTGGCGACGGTATATGCAAACGTATACGCTGTGCGTGCTCCTCTCCCTGGTCTGCTTGGGGTTTACCCTCATCAGTGATCCTCCATGTCCATTCTATTCTAATAAGAAAGCAAACTTTTGGCACGAGTTCCACTGACTGCAAATGCTGGGCAGGACATCGGTGAAATCTTCCCCTTCGTCAGCCAAGACGGCCAAGCGAAAGCGGTCCGCCAGATCTTGGAGCTCTGTCCATGGTCAAAGATAATCTCGTCAACCGATGGCCACTGGTTCCCTGAGACATACGCCCTGGCCATAATACAGATAAGAGAAGCGTTAGAATCAGTTCGTTTGACCCGTTGTCATTCATCGAGAAATCAGAATCATTGACTGGGCATTAGGTTCTATGTGACTATGTACGCAAGGGAGCCATGACCTGGAAAGCCGCGATCGAATTAGTCCGAGATATTTTGTACAAGAACTCTAACAAGCTATATCACCTCGGCCTCACGTTCTCGGAGTGGGAGGCAGATTACGAAGGTAATGCCGTGATGGAGGAGGAAGCGACGGACCTCGAGATATTCACACACGTCCTTCGGGGTAAACCCACTCCAGACTTTATTCGCATCAGTTGGACAGACTTGACAGCGATGCCCCGGATGCGTATGATCCCCTTCAGAAGGATGATCACATCACTGGAAGAAGGCAAGGCTGTGGACATAGGCATTACGAAGGCCTGCCTCGGCTTACTGCAGCACGACTGGATGTCCCCAGGAACCAGCGCCAGCGGGGAGTACAGGTTGCACCCAGACTTTTCTTCACTGAAGAGTGGACCCATACCGGGAAACTTTAACATGTACGGCGATTTCCGCGAAAAGGATGGGTCTACGGTAAGTGGCTTCTGGAGGCGGCCGACTCTGGTCTATCGCTGTTTGTAAAGTAAGAGGTCTCACTCATATTCGTAGGTCTCGCTCTGCCCCAGAACGCAATTGACGAGTGCGCAAGAACATGGAGCAAGGCAAGGCTTGGCTTTCCTGGTGGGGTTTGAAATCGAATTCCTGCTCCTTCAGCGCAGCGAATCGGGCCAGTTCGAGCCACTGACCAACGAGGGACACTCTTGGTCTGTGTCCCGCTTCTTTTCGGACCAGAGGATCCCTAAGCTCCTCGCAGACATCACCAGGGCTTTGGAGTCGATGGATATATTTGTTGAGCAAGTGCACGCCGAGAGCGCGCCTGGCCAGTTCGAGATTGTTCTACCGCCACTACCGCCGGTCCAGGCTGTAGACAGTCTTCTGCACGCCAGAGAAGTGATTTCTGCCATGGCTACTGCAGCGGGCTTCAAGTTCACGCTTTTCCCGAAGCCTTACCCCGATACTTGCGGGACTGCGGCGCACGCGCACATCTCGATCTCCTCGTCTGGAGGGGACAGGAGGGAGACATATGAGCCCTTCTATGCGGGTGTTCTGAAACATCTGCGCGCTATTGCAGCATTCTCGTATAGCAACCCAGCGAGCTATGAGAGATTGGCCGATAGCGCATGGGCCGGGGGCAGGTGAGTCAGCCCTTTCACTACCTATTGTAGCAGAACCACCTACCGGCAGAACTGGGTAGGTTCAACGATGCTGACTCCTTGGGACAGATGGGTGACATGGGGCACACAAAACCGGGAGACGCCCCTCCGCAAGATCGAAGGCAGCCACTGGGAGTTCAAATGCGTCGACGGACTCGCCAACCCTTACTTGGCTTTGGCCGCGATCCTCTTCGCTGGGACCAGTGGCTTCGTGGCCAAGGACAAGCTGGTCTGGCAGGACTGCGAGGTTGACGCGGCGAGCCTCACGGATAACGACCGCAAGGAGCTCAACGTCTCTGAGATGTTGCCAGCGAGTGTTGAGGAGGCTTTGCAGGCCCTGGAAGACGATGAAGCACTGACGGAACTGCTAGGCCTGGAGCTGGTGGACAAGTACACCGCCGTCAAGCGGTTTGAGCTCAAGTTCCTTGAGTCTATGGGGGACGAGGAGAGGAGACAATTCCTCATCGCTCGATACTAAAATCGATGACTGGAGTCGAAAAAGACAATGAACATATTGTAGTTCATCGGGCGTCGGGACATTATTGCATGGGGCTTGCCGTTCTACGAAGTATGCTTTCAAATGTTACCAGCCCACTGCCGGCTGTCGCTCACCCTAGTCCAGACTCCCATGTAACCGAAAATTGGACCTCTGTCTGTTTCATTGCCGAGAAGGTCGTACAGGCAGAAGTGGGAGACAAAGAATGTATCTGAATGAAGGACGTGTGCTTTCCACCTCGGCAACCTCGTCCAGAACAACCACCTGGGAGTTATGAACACTCTTTAGCAATAGTCGCCATCGCCTTAATATACTCATGAACGTCCTTGGCGCCTACGAGTGTGATATCCCTCCTCCTGCCTTCAAACACAATGTGCGGCACCGAATCAATCCCGTTGGCCACGGACTCCCTGAGCGCCGCCTTCACCTCGGGCGCACCCTCACTCTCGTCCTCCACTACAGCCTTGGCCTTCTCGGCGTCAATGCCAGCCTCGACACACGCGGCGACCAGGGTCTCGCGGGAGCTAGGGTTCTGTTCCTCCTCAAAGTACATCCTGTACAGCGCGTCGACGAGCCTGTTTGCCGTCTCGGCGCCCACGTCCTCCTGGAAGTACTGGATGACGCGGTGAGCCTGCAGGGTGTCGACGATGTCGCCGCCGAAGCTGAACCTGATGCGGTTGGCCTCGCCCAGGGCGCTCATGTACTCGACGTACATGTCCATCTTCTCCCTTGATCCGTCGTACTTGCGGTCTCGCTGCCAGGCGTACTTGTCCTGCGCTGGGCCAAAGGACGGGTAGAGCTGGTACGGCAGGAACTGCACGCGGAACGAGACCCTGGAGGAGACCTCGGGCGGCAGCTCCGCGAGCGCCTGGTCGAGGCGCCTCTTGGCGACGTACGTCCAGGGACAGACTGTATCCAGGGTGAATGATATTTGCGAGTTATACATTGTTGAACGCAGAAGGCAACGCAAGGATTGAAATGTGGTCTCGTTGAGTGACTAAACCATTACTAGTGGTAATTGTCTGCTTGGTTCTACTTAGTGGCGATTGGTAGTGTGCGGGGAAGACAGGGATTGCTGATTGACGGCAGATACTCAACCCAGACTTCACTTTGAAATACTAGATCAGCATTACCAACCAGGATTTGCCTCAAATATTGTTTGCACAGCTTGAAGACTCCCAGCACTTATTTTAGTTCAGGTCAAACTTAAATTACCTAGGTACGTGTATAAAGGTGGAAGATGGAGGTTCACAAAGCATGAGATGGGGCGTATATAAGTAAGACGCAGCCTCAAATAATTGTATATATTATTCCTATCACTGGTATTATATCTTGTGGTCAGAGTATTAATATGGCTTATGGGTGTGTATATATGTGCTAGTAGTTACCAGTAATGGTATAGATAGTTTATGGGTAATGTAAATTGACTGTGGGGGAATTGTCTGTTGGTGTTCTCTTCTAGTAATTCCTTGGTCATTGACACGTCTTCTAGCCACTTGGGTCTCTTATTGCGGCGGTCTTGGAGGCATATCGATCTGCAAAGGGCCGCTCGAGGCAGTATTTACGCCCGCGCGGTATGATCATTCTCCGTCACTTCAACTATGGTCATAGTCATGGAACGCAGAGCTTGGAGAGAATCGGAAGCAGGCCCGGGAACGGTGCATCGATTATTACGAGGTTCCAAGCTTCAATGATGAGCGTAATTAAGGAAATTGTACCCTTACTTGATGAGCGAAGGTAATTCGAAGCAGAACATTTGCACGGAGGACAGGTCCCGTTGCATGAGCACCCCGAGACCCACTGGCTACACGGAACGGACACAGAGCCCTTGGGCTGTAAGGACACCTTGTATTTGCTGTACATCTCTAATTTTGTTCTTCCCTGGGATCATTCAAGGCCATCACTTCAAGTTCCGGATAAGGCCGCCGCCTTGAAGCGGATGGGCTTAGGCCAGCTGGATTTGTTTATAGGCATAGTTAATATGTGCCAATGTCTTCAGTGAATTTGGTATGGCTCCTTGCATGCCCGACTGCCCTTACCTACGGGAGTAGTCATAATTTGGCCTGGCCCAGTAGAGCACTATTTCGAAGCCTTCAAGTTGGTCGAAGATATGCTATAGGCGATGTGCCTGGACACTTGCACCACCGCTGAGCCATCCATGGCAGGATAGGTAAAACAGGCCATTTGATCCGCCGGCTAATGCCTCAGGTACCTGGGTTGTCGAGGTGTCACCAGTCTTCCTTGTGTGTGGGGCAAGGGACCCTGTGTACTACACGCCTTGTAGATGGTTGTACGTGGAGGTACCTGGGTTTAGAACTAGCGGGTTACCTAGGTACCTAGGAAGGTAAATACTTAGTATACAGCATACCTATCAGCCTAAGTGACTCCGTAGAAGTCACTCCCCTGCAGCAGTCAGTGGGGCTCCCCGCACCCAGGCACATGCACCGCACCACGCTGCACAAGCTCCACTGCAGTTCCGCGCGCCGCTTCCCGCAGCGACGGCCCCCAATCGAGACCCTGTCCCTGGAGATACAATTTGGCGACCTGTCCTTTGATTGACAGAACCATCCCAAGGGCGCCGGCTTCCACAGGCTGACGACGCCAACATCCCTACGCCCATCTTTCCACAGAGGGCCCAATTGCATCACCCAGATCTCTGAGCCCACATATCTGGGGACGAGGTGATAAGTTGTCACTTTTCTGGAAGTGTGCACACCGTGGGTCGGCTGCCTCACCTCGCGGCGCAACTCTACTCCCGACCAACACCTTCAACCGCCCAACCGAGCACGACGAGTCGACCCAGCTGCGAAGACGGGACCCAACCACAATATCCTTCCGACCTGAGCGGGCTCTCTCTCTCTCTCACAGCCAGCCATGGCTTGGCAGAGCCCCTACGACAGTCCCTACCCGAGTGCGGGCCCCCACAGCCCCATGAACGGCTTCAAGGACCAGAACCTGGACGAGGATGCCTTTGGCCCAGCGCCTGGCAACATCGTGAGCGCATTTGATGCCTTTCGTATGCTCTGCCCTCTTCATAGACCCCAAAACAACCCTTGAGCCTCTGAGTACTGACGCACGCCTCCTCTCCCCACAGCAAAATCGAAACCTCAATATGTCACGCGGACATCGGGCGGCGGGAAATGGACCGTCGCGATGATCTTGGTCACCCTCGTCCTCGTATGGTCCGAGCTGGCGCGGTGGTGGCGCGGCACCGAGCAGCACACGTTCGCCGTCGAGAAGGGCGTAGGCCACGACATGCAGATCAACCTGGACACGGTCGTGAGGATGAAGTGCTCCGACCTGCACATCAACGTTCAGGACGCCGCCGGCGACCGTATCCTCGCCGCCTCCAAGTTCAAGCGCGACCCGACAACGTGGTCCCAGTGGGTCGATAAGAAGGGCAACCACAGGCTGAACAGGGACCAGAACGGCAAGATTGTCACTGGCGAGGGCCACGAGGAGGGCTTCGGCGAGGAGCACGTCCACGATATCGTGCGGCTGGGCGGCAAGAGGGCCAAGTGGGCAAAGACTCCGAGGCTGCGCGGCCCCAGCGACAGCTGTCGCATTTTTGGGAGCCTGGACGTAAACAGGGTCCAGGGCGATTTCCACATCACTGCTAGGGGTCACGGATACATGGAATTTGGGGAACACTTGGATCACAACGGTAAGTCCTGATAAAACCTATTCCACGCTCATATGCTGGCTTCTTTTTTTCTGACCGGCTCTGGCACACTCAGCCTTCAACTTCTCGCACATCGTCAATGAACTTTCGTTCGGCAGCTTCTTTCCGTCGCTTGAGAACCCTCTCGACCGCACCGTCAACGTTGCCACGAGCAACTTCCACAAGTTCCAGTATTTCGTGTCTATTGTGCCGACTGTCTACAGTGTCGGCCCCGCCAGCCCGTATAGTGACAACACCTTGTTCACGAACCAGTACGCCGTCACCGAGCAGAGTGCCGAGGTCAACGAGCGCGTGATCCCGGGTATCTTTGTCAAGTATGACATCGAGCCCATACTCCTGCAGATCGAGGAGTCCAGGGATAGTATCCTGGTTTTCCTCATCAAGGTCATCAACATCCTCAGTGGTGCCCTTGTTGCCGGCCACTGGGGTTTCACGCTCTCGGAGTGGGCAAAGGAGGCATGGGGGAAGAGGCGCAGGACGAACACTGGCATGATTGCTGTCAGTGAGAAGGATGGCTATCGTGATTAGCAGTAGACGGAGCAGCCTTAATCTTTTTCTTCATTTGAGGATTGCAAACTGTCTGGACGCATCTTATACCAATCTGACATACATAGAGCGCGAGGAAGGCGTAAGGTGAAAATGGATTTCCCATTTTTCTGCCACAAAACCTCAACGAGAAACTGTTGCAGCAAAGACGGGGTACTCGGCCATCAAGCTGCCCCGGGCTTAACAAGTCTTCCCCAGATACGAGGCATCAAATCATGCGATTCCATGTTCGTCCAGATCTCAACAATCTGCCAGTCGCCGGCCCCGACAAATATCTCCCTAGTGACACGATCAAGCCGACAGCCGCCGAACACGCTCGGCCAGACCAGGCTCCAAAGCCCTGGAAAGCAGGCAAAGCTGATGGTCAGCGGCCCTGTGTCTAACAATCGCCGAAGCATTTTGGGTGCAGTTGTGAGGGCTTTGACTCACACTGGACAGCCCTCGTCACGACGTCCGTATTCCGGACATGCTCCCAGATAATGAGTTCACCGCCGGGCTTCAGGAGTCTATACAGGTGCCGAGCCTGCTCTCCGGGGTCCGGCACGGAGCACTATGCGCTCACCGGGTGTTAGCAAAACCGTCCAACGCAGCTTCGCCCGCGAAAAAAAAGGGGGGAGGGTTGCGAAGGAAAGGGACTGGAGAGTGCATTGAAACCCACCAGCACCTGCATGCAGACAACGCAGTCGATGCTCTCCTCCACGATGCCGAACCGCGCCAGCGCCTGGCTGTCCTCGACGCCACACGGCACGAGCGTGTACTTGCCGTCCTGCCCCACTGCCGTCTGCCGCAGGCAGTTGTTGAACGCCGGGGCGAAGGCCGTGTTGGGCTCCACACCATAGATGTGGTCGATGCGCGAGGCGTCGAACCGGTCTAGCTGGTTGCCCGACCCGGGGCCGAGGTCCAGGACCACGCCGCGGGCAGAGGCGACGAGGGAGGGGACTGGGGTCATGGATTCGAAGGCTATAAAGTTGTGGCCTATGGTGAGGGGATGTCAGTGAAAGTGTGGCATTTTATTTCCCCTGCTGGCAAAGGGGTTCAGAGGGTCGCTTCTATGCTGGCCTCGGACGAAGACGGGAAAGGGAAGTCCAAAGAAGGAAAAAAAAAAAAAAAATTGCGCTGGCAGCGGAAAGTGGGTAGGGGTGTGTGAAGGAAGCGCGTTGCAACTTACGTTGTGCCTGGTAGAACTCGGCGAAGGCATGCTCACGAACATTCCTACTCCTGAATAGCACCACGAGCTGACCTCTGCGCAGATGAGCCCAGACGTCTCTGAGGTAGACTGTCAACCTGTAAGCGAGAACGAAACCACACGAGCGTCTCTCCTAAACTTGGCTGTCGCATGAGTTGGGGGATTCCCATGGGAATATGGCTTCTGAAGCAAAAAAAAAAAAAGAAGCCCACTCACACCAGGCCGCGGCCTGAAAGCCTGATCGTATGCCGAAATAACCATTCAGCCTCATCTTGAGGCCTTGTGGCAGTAGAACTCGCGGTGGTGAGGTGGTACCGGTGGATGACATGGTCTGCAAGAGGAAACAGTCGCCGTTTCTTTTTTTTGTTTNGGGGGGGGTAGTCGAATGTATTTGCAAGTATGCAGCTCGTATCGTTTTCGAAGGACAGTTGGAAAACAAACCCAGGGAAGAAAATCAGGGGATTCAGGGAATGGGAAGGGTTACAACGAGGAGGGAAACTAGAGGAGGGTCCGCATGCATCCGTTTTATACCATGGCGAGAAAGGGGGGGGGAATGGGGGGTTGTGAGTGCCGTCACAATATTGACCCGTGTCGGCAGGAGAGAGGAAGAAGAAGAAGAGATATATTGATGTGGGAATGGGGTGCGTGCTTATACCCCGGAACCCCATGCACACAACCTGATCGTGGCCAATGGTCTGACACCGTTTAAAAGGCATCCCTGCCATATATATGTCCCATGATGCCATCGATAGGCCGAGCTCCGAAGCACGCAGGTCAGGCTTCGGTATCGTTCGCTCGGGAAATGTTTGTATTTTGTCTATACGTCTCATGCACTGTTGCCGCCTACCGAACCCCCTGTCGGAAATGCCAGGTATCACAAGTCTATTCTGTATCGTAATCGGACAGATATCACCCCTCTCTGCCCATGTTCACAGCCCCATCATGTTAGTGGTGCTAAAGCCTGCCATCCTCTTAACCATGAGCCAGAGCTCGAACGCCTTCAGCTTGACCTCCACCCGGAGGAAGCCCAGTGACGCGGCAATTAGCCTCAGCGCGTTGGGCGGCCAGAGGTACGACCCGTGCTGCCTGATCTGCTCGAGCTGCTCGTTGAACACGGTCCTCATGCAGTACCGTGCAAGGATCAGGAAGTTCCTGATCGGCCCCTGCCGCGTGTGTAGGCTCTCATCGAGGCTGCGAGTGAGGTCGTTCGTCTTGAGGATCAGCAAAATGATCCTGGGCACCTTGCCCAGCAGCTGGATCAGGTCCTCGATCAGGCCGTCCTGCAGGGCCCCGGACATGGTCTTCTGCTCGTCCGGCGACTTGGGCTTCATGATGGACGACTGGACTACCGTGAAGTCGCGGCCCGTGATGGCGGATGCGAACAGCGGGAACTGCTCGTCCGTGATACCGGCAACGGCCTTGGTATGCTTCTTCATGCGCTCCAGATCGCCGTCCAAGAGCGCCAGCCACATCTTGGCGTACGAGCGGCGCATGTCGGTCTCGATGTCGCGGTAGAGCCCATGGTCGTATAGGATGACATCGAAGTTGGCGCCGTACCGCCACGTGTCGTTCTTGCGGATGGCGATGTTGCCGCCGTGCGGGTCACAGTGAAGTGGTGCGCCCTCGCCAAAGATCATCTCGTTGAAAATGTGGGCCAGGGTCGCCGAGACCTCGTCGCGGTCGATGCCTTGGGAGTCGAGGTATTCCAGGTCATCCAGCCGGTGGCCCGATTCGCAGGCCATTACGAGGATCCGCTTCTTGGCCCAGATCACCGAGGGTATGACAAGTGGCAGTTTTGGGTACTTGGCGAAGTAGGCCTTTGTCCGCATGGCATTTTCGGCCTCGCATTGGAAGTCGAGCTCCTGGGGAAGTGAAGCGTCCATCTCCTGGGAAAGCCATTCTAGATCGTATTCCGGGAAGAACCTCTTCAACATGGCGAAGGTGAACCTCGTCAGGGCCAGGTCGAGAGGCGCCCAGCTTGCCAGTGTTGGGTGTTGCACCTTGACCGCAACCTTCTGGCCTGTCTCCTTGATTGTGGCCAAGTGTACCTGGGCTAACGAGGCAGCACCGATGGGCTCGCGGCAAAACTCGGAAAAGTAGTCTGACAAGTGGCCCCCAGTGTCCCTCTTGAACATGTCTTCGATCGACTCCATCGAGGACACCGGGCATTTGTCCTGTAGGGGAATGAATGTTGTCGTCCACTCGCTGGGCAGGAGGTAGTTCATGGCACTCTGCAACAAGGTCAGCGGTTTTCGCCCCGGCGCACCCCTCCGGGGACGGTGTAGCGCATACCAGGTGCTGTCCCAGCTTGATGAATATCCCGCCATTCTTTTCCAGGACCCTGAGAGTCCTCTCGGCACTCCTCTTGTGGCAGGCCTTCAGCAGCGAGCTCTTCTCATCCTCATCTTGGATCTGATCCCTCTGGCTTAATGTCGTCCGGTAGCTGGGCAAGGCCGGGTCAGCTTCGGACAAGATACGCAGTACCGGCGGCGACGCACTCGTTTATACAAATGAACAAGGCAGAGGCCACCCTCCCTGCCCTCTCTGCGCCTTCGTATGTACCCTTGATGTCGTCTGCGACGGTCACGAGACCTATTCCAGCCGCGCCCCCGGCGTATACGACAAGTTTGCTTCTCGGCGGCGCGGGCCGTTTTGTTGAGCTGCTGGATTGGAATCTCTTCCCCGAGCCAGGTTGGCGACGCATGGGTGGCCGGCCGGGGGGTATTTTGTACAAGGCACTACGGCATGATGTGCATGTCCAGGTCGCAGGGCTGGTCGGGACGCGCCGGCGGAACGCCGAGGATATTGAGGTGTTCATGCTCGGTCATCTGGAGTGCTGCATGTCTGTCGGCAAGGCAGAAGCGGATTGAATAAACAAGGCTTCATTCAGTTCGTCGTCGTCACGAAGCCGTGGGAGGGAAAAGGCGGGAAGCGATTCAGCTGGAAAGCAAGGAGAGGAAAGGGGAAAGAAGGAAAAAGAAGAAGAAAAAAGGCGAGATATCTAGATTAGCCAGATTTGGAGCAGATTTGACTGATGTCTTGCAAGACGCGGGTTTTTGCTGCCGACGGCCGATGGTTCTTTCGGTTCAGTTCCCCAACAATCCTCGCTCCATCGGGGGGACCGTTGCATCGGTGTCCCGACTCCTTGCTCCGGCCGAGGCTCGTCCGCTGACAACATCTCAAGGCTCCATATCCATAGCATTACCATTGCGCCTACACCACACATTGAAGCCAATTGGGGGGTTCGCATGATTCTCGGTTTTGGTCGCATGTCCTCGTTTCTCAGATGCATTTCGCTCAATTTTTAGAACTTGATTTTGTTGCAAGACAGTTGTCCGTTGTAAGCCCCACCACCTGTTCTAAAGTATGTGCCAAGTCGTCGTGTGCTATCCCATCTAGTAAGTAGGTGACTCCAGCTCCCCGAGACCGCACAGGGCTCACAGTCAAAGATGCTCGTCACCACGGTGGTGTTTCTCTTCTGCGTCCAAAGCACTGGCGTCGTAGCTGAGCAGAACCCTAGAGGCTGCAGGGCAACTTGAAGGCTTAAATGAATATTCTGTCTGGTAACTTCTGGACAGGACGACATGACGGGCCTGCAGCACTGCAAACCAGATAGAGAAGCAGCCTACTGGCCCGTCGGTGTCTGGACCTCTGTAGACCGGGGGGAATCTGGCATGGGGCTGTGCAGGAACGACGCAGGACTGCGCAGCCTCGGGCTCGAGGGCGCCGAGTCGAGCTGGGCAGTCCAGTTGAGGATCTTGCTGCCCTTGTACTTGGTGGGCTTGGACCCCATGTCCGACCTGTTGTCATCGTCGCCGTGCCCGTCCTCGGTGTCAGAGAGCTCCATGCCCCTCTGCGCATCGCGCTGCTCGACCTCCTGGTTCTCCTGCTCCAGCTCGCGCAGCGTCATTGTAGCGTCCTCGGGAAGGGGGCTCTGGGGCAGCGGGGTCGATCTCCCGTCCCCAGCGGGCATGTTTCCAGAGAGAACGTGTGCAGCTGGTGGCGACGCAAGGAGCAGGCTCATCCGTCGACAGGTGGATTTCAGGGCCTTCTCGTCAGACTCGTCAAGGCTCTTGGTTATGCCCTTGAGGACGTCGACTGGGAGCGTGAGTAGCGACTTGTCAGGTGGGGCCGAGGCCATCTTGAACAGCCAGTCAGTGGCGGAGGCTTGCTGGTCTGAAGAGGCAAAGTATTGCGTGTTGGATGCCAGTCAGCCAGTCAGTCAGTCAGTCAGTCAGTCAGTCAGTCAGTCAGTGATCAAGGGCGAGGTCGTCCAATGCTCGGTTGAGTTCGGCCGTCGGCAAAGACGATCAGCAGTGTCAGTGCCAGTCCTTGTTGGGAATACAAAGTGAACAACTACCTAGTTAAGACGCTGTCAGTCCCTGCGCGGATGGGTTGGCCATTTAAAAGCTGCGCTTCGACAGCCCAGGCCGCTCGCATGACGTCTCGAGACCAGCATCATGGTTGCCCGGCACCACTTGCGGCGTCTGACGTTTGATGCCGCCTCTGGAAGGCAGGTCAACCCGACAAACTGTTGCTGCCTCCCTCTTGCCCCGCCACGCTCTCGGATTCGGTCGTGGGAACATAAAGACTGCACACAAATGTCTTGTGTGTCAAAATGCAGACGGCCAGGTGCACGCATCCCTTATCACACACCTCTCTGCCAAGCCTGTCAACGTGTGGGGAAATGCACTGCTACTTGCAGTACGGAGTATAGATCTGCTTATACTTGTGCTTAGCCCCACAGTTCCAATGACGGGTACCTAGGTACTGGGTAGTTATCCACGGCCCTCCTTGCACTCTTTGGTAGTAGAGACCATTCCGCAGTGACACGGATTGTACCACCCAGAGAATTTTGCAAACAAGAGGCGAGCGTCGAGCTAAGAGAGAAGGCTGCTCCACCTCGGGGGATTTCATATCTGAAGGGAAGCTCCCTGTTCTTCTTCCGCCGTCTGGTACTATTTATTTGGTCACGCGTCATCCGTCGTTGGGCCATAAGTGAGGCCCTACCGGCATTTGTTGTCGCCTCATCTCCTTGCCGTTTTGAACGGGCCGACACACTTGCTACACCCGTCTTGAGTGTGAGGTTTTGTTCTGCGCCCGGCGGCCGTAACATACGTATGGGACAAAACAAATGGTCAAAGCAGCCCGGATGAATTATTTAAACCTTCTCAGCCCTGAGGCACACACACAGACGGTTGATTCCTCTTGTACGGAGCCCGCAGTCTCTAATCAAAAGTCAGTCAATCCCTACTTCTCCTCAGTTATAAGCCCAAGAGGTTCTTAAGTCTACCTGCACTAACCTGTAACTTCTCCTGTCAGTGGCAAAAATCCCCCACTTCTCACAGCCCGGCACATAAGAGTACGAGACCCATTCGGATGACAGTGCAGTTTATTTAGACTAGTTCATTCCCACTTAACCAGGGTCTGTGTAGAGAAATAAGGTCCTGATACCACGATGAAATCGGGGGCAATCATCCTTTTACCTGATTTAGGAGTATTCTCACATAGTATAGTGGCTACTTTGCTCCATAGTCCGTGACAGACACCAGGATGCAAATATTTGAAGTCTCGCTTAAAGGATAGGACACTGACGTAGAAGTGAGGTCACATCATATATGTAAAGCACGTGGGCTAACAGGACTGGGACCACACTCGGGCGGTTGCAGCTGTCCGTGGAAATGAAAGCTGCCCTCACTCACCCTAGTTAGTTAAATAGTACTCTTAAAAAATACTTTATAACATTTAAAAATACTCCTAAAATATAAAATATTAAGATTTATTATATTATTACTATATAAGTAAATTAGTATAGAAGTTATATTTTAATAATATTATTAGTATTATCTTAGGGGGGCTAAAGGTGTGGGGTAAATCTGGTTAAAAAAAAAGGGGGGGGGGCCAAAAGTGCAAAACACCTTCTGGCCCAGAGGAATCTGCCCATCATGGCCCGGTCGTGGTGTGCAGCAAACGGAGAAATCAATACCACAAATGGCCTCCTGATCCTTCTCTCCCGTTTTCTGGACAAGGTTGCGAGGAAACATGCACACACCCGTCGTATCCGTTCCCAGCCCCGCTCAGTCCCGCAAGCCAATTGCGCAGCACTGTACTCCGTACCAAAGGCGAAACGAGGCGTTTTCAGCAGAAGCAATACTTCGCCGCGCAAGTGCCGGGCGAACCCAAACATTTCAGCGCAACATCCAGCATGGCCCCTGGTGCCTTGATTCTCCGTAGGCGAGAACGCTCCTGGGTCAGGGTCAGAGTCATGATTGTGCATGAAATCCACCAGGATCTGGCCGAGCGGATGGCGTAATGGCTGTGATGGACCCCTTTCCCATCTAATTACTCGTCCGTTGGTCTTTGGGGCCTCGGCAGGAAATTGCCTTCTCACCACCTGCCAGCCACACCTCAATCCGACTCATTCTGCAGTTTAGAATAGATGAGCTTGTTGCTTGTTCGACATGTTGACGGCGTCACCCGGCCCCTGGATGGACCCCTTCAGGGTTGTTCCTCGGCCCCGGGCATCAAGGATATTTGACGGTTGCCTTTTCGACCTCCTTCATCTTCGACCTCTTTACAAGCGTTGTACTGTTATTCCTTCTCGGTTCAATTGCCTGTCGTTCTCTTAACCAAGAAATCTCCATCCGGACTCTCGTGCTCGTTACTTTCGTTAGCGGATAGAATCCTCACCCATTCTTTATATCAAACACTGAAGCACGCTTGCTGGTCCAGCCGTTCGTTCATACAATATGAAGCTCCAGGTCGTGCTTTTTGCTATCTCGGCCGTCTACGTCTCCGAAGCCTGTCCTGCGGGAAAGAGGCCAAAGCCCTCATCTTTGGCGCTGTCAACCGCTGCCACAGTCTTACCTCCCCAGGTTCCAGTAGCTACAGCCGCAGCTGAGCCGTCTCTTACAGACGAGCATGGGTCATCGTCCAGCGGCCCAGACGGCTCGACATCTACCAGCCCCGCCAGTGTCTTGAGCGCGGCTGCTGTCTCCGGCACGTCCACCTTCTACGGGGGGAACCTCAACGGAGGAATGTGCTCATTCACCACCATGTCAAGCCTCCCGTCCGGACTATACGGGACGGCATTCTCCGGGTCAGCCTGGAACAATGCCGCCGAGTGCGGTTCTTGCCTTGAGGTGACTGGACCAAACGGGAAGATCAAAGTTATGGTATCTCATCCTCCATTCACATTCTATGCTGCTGGCCATAAGCTCACTCCGTCTCCATAGGTCGTCGACCAGTGCCCGGAGTGTGATGAAGGTCACTTGGATCTCTTCCAGGATGGTTTTGCAAAGATAGGTTCTATCTCTGCAGGCGAGATTCCCACATCCGTAAGTTGCCCCATATGATCCGTCTTGCGCATCTCTAGATGCCTCCCCACACCTGGCTCTTCCGGTGATACTCGGAAGAGAAATTGTTACTCTTTTCCACTTCAAGAACAGAGCGGTTGGCTCAAGCCGTTGCAGTATACGAAAATTCCTTGCGGCATCACCTCGCCCATTGTGCTCCACAACAAGTCCGGTACCAGCGCGTACTGGTTTTCAATGCAGGTCGTCAACTCCAACATGCCCGTGTTGAAGCTGGAGGTCAGCACCGATGGCGGAAAGACTTGGCAGGCGACCACGCGGACCGACTACAACTTTTTCGAGAAGTCGAGCGGGTTCGGAACGAGCACTGTTGACGTTCGAGTGACCAGCGCGTCCGGAGGGACCATCACCGTGAGCAAGGTCTCGGTTGCGTCAGACTCGAAGGTCACCGCGGCCTCCAACTTCTCGTGAGCTCGCTTTGAGAAGAACTTTCTTCCCAGGGCTGTGGCCAGCAGCCATGTTGCGTAAAGCAACTTTATTTCCGTTTGATTGTGAATACTTCGGAGCCGGAGGTCCCGTCTTGGGCATCAAAGAGGACAGGGGTAACATATGATAACACGGTGAAAGAGTACAAAGTATGAAGCTTGACCAGATGAGCCTTGTCAAATGAAAGCCTTGATTCGAAATTGCCTATTGATTTCTTATGATTCCATGCGTCCAGCAGTAGTCTTCATTTACTAAGAACCGCCAAACCAAGCTCTTGTGGATTTGGCATTCAAGTCAAATGTGGAAGTGGGCATTGTGGAATCAGGTGTTAAGTATTGGTATCGTGGACCTTGTACCTAGGTACCAAGTAGCAAGCAAGCAATTACTCGCAGGATTGAGAAGTATGAGCGTGGAATTTTTGGTTCGAAGAACTATATCATCACCCCGCCACTCCTCTACAATAGGGACTTTGTCTATATATAGCAGATGTCATGGGGTGCATAATGTCGAAGGGTAATGAGAGCCGACCCCAGAGCCCTATACCTACCCACTACACACATTTTGTAACAGACTCAAAAGTGGGGAATATGTTCAGGCAAGTTAGCCAGACAGCCGGTCTGTCTCCTGGTGACACAACAACAGCAATGTTTGTTGCTCAGCTATGCGGATGAAAGCATATTGTGGCAACGGGACTGTCGCGTTTGCCTCCATGGATTTCTGACACGACGTCAAGGGAGCAGTGGGCACATGAGGAATGCAAAGTAAGGAGCGCAGTATGAGCACAACGAATAGCAGCTTGCTCTTATGGATTCCAAACCTCACTAAAAGAAAATCCGATAGTCCAGAAGCCATCACATGACAGGAATAAAACTAGAGATGTCCAGGTCAAGCTTGTAGCTCATGACTTGTATGTAGATGGGTGATGCCTTTGTTGCCGGGGTGGCTAGGGTAGATGTTGTGAAGGGTTCGGGTCGGTATGCAGTGGGGTTACCGCTGTGTGTTGAAAACGAAACTTGGCCCCCCCTGGTCGGTTGTTGGCTAATCTGTCCGCCGCCTCTAATTTACACTAAAACCCGGAACCCTTAATAATTTGCACTAGAATGCTATCAATAACAGGGCTGCTTATGCAGTTAAAGCTATGGCTGACTCTTATTTTATATATTATTTAAATAGTTAGAAGTTATACTATTATTTTAAGCCCTTCTTAAGAGGTTGCATTTATGCTACTAGTTTTAAGTTAAGGTAATACTAATATATTTATTTACTTATTAGCTTATTTTAATGAAATAAAAGTAAAAGTAAAAACTGAAACTAAAGCTAAATACTAATTATTATAACTATATATACATTTCTAGCATTAAGTTATCTACTTTATTAATAAGCTGCTAACTAATTCTATAATAGTCTTAAAATAAACTAAGAAGCTCTGATGAATATGTGCTATAAAATAGCATTCAGTTCAGCGTGTGTTTCGGCAGGGTCGCAGTGTGGTGCCCTGAGGCGAATTGGGACGATTGACAATGGTCTGGACAACTTTGTATTGAATTAAGTTGGGCTTCTGTAAGCCCTCCTTATATACCCTCCGACGTCGTCTCACCCCTGGGCACGCTGCGGTCGGCTCTGGTGCAAATTTGCAAATGCCGGAAAATTCGCCCTTCCAACACACCATCTTTGGTTCCAAGCAACCAGCCAACCATAGCCCTAGCAATACCCAAATTAAGTACATATAAACTTCGGAAATCAAGCTATCCAATGCACTAGGTCATATACTTTTTGGGTAAGAAATAAGGGTAATGCAGAGGTCTGAATTAAGGTGCAAATGCAGGCCAAAATAATCGACTCACGGCCACCAAACTCATCTTGCGTCACGCACGCACTGGGCGTACTTAGCGAAAATCGCCTGACTCGCAAGTCTAGGGTAACTCCTTGCTAGGAAGTCTAGGGTAACTCCTTACAANTATTCTGATGAATTTGTGCTATAGAATAGCATTCAGTTCAGCGTGTGTGTGTTTCGGCAGGGTCGCAGTATGGTGCTCTGAGGCGAATTGGGACGATTGACAATGGTCTGGACAACTTTGTATTGAATTAAGTTGGGCTTCTGTAAGCCCTCCTTATATACCCTCCGACGTCGTCTCACCCCTGGGCACGCTGCGGTAGGCTCTGGTGCAAATTTGCAAATGCCGGAAAATTCGCCCTTCCAACACACCATCTTTGGTTCCAAACAACTAGCCAACCACAGCCCTAGCAATGCCCAAATTAAGTACATACAAACTTCAGAAATCAGGCTATCTAATGCACTAAGTTATATACTTTTTGGGTAAGAAATAAGGGTAATGCAGAGGTCTGAATTAAGGTGCAAATGCAGGCCAAAATAATCGACTCACGGCCACCAAACTCATCTTGCGTCACGCACGCACTGGGCGTACTTAGCGAAAATCGCCTGACTCGCAAGTCTAGGGTAACTCCTTGCTAGGAAGTCTAGGGTAACTCCTTACAATGAAGTCTAGGGTAACTCCTTGCACGGAGTACTAACGCCCTGCTGAGCGGTTCCGTTTAACAGAAGCTAATAGCTAAAGCTATTAAAGTAGCTATAATAAGTAGTTATAATTAAAGGTATAAGCTAGTAATAAGCTTAAGGACTACTTAAAATAAATAAACAGCTATAAGTTATATTACTTAAAGTGCTATTATGAATACTAAAGAGGTTGCTATTTGTTATGAGCCAACACGATGGCACCCCAGGGACCCATCTGCAGGACCAAGGAAAGCAGAATCAGGAGTCATGATGCTGCCCCACTGGCACTAGGACGAAGAGTCAGCGGATACACGGGGTTAGGATCAGGGACCCACCATAATTATCAGAATCAGTATTAACTTTATTAAATAACACTTAATTAATAGAATTACTATCAATTCTATTAATAATGAATAAAGAATTAGGATATATATAGATATAGTTCTTATTATAATAGATAGCTTTTATAAAATAGACTCTTTAGTTATTAATCTAGGTACTTAGTTGTACTAACTAGATAGCTTTATAGCTTCTAATTATACTCTCTTTATAAATAGTATTTTTATATATTATAACTAAGTTAAGTATCACCCCTATGCTGCTCTATTAATATAAACTCTATAGGTTACTTATTAAACCCTATAAAGGTTTAGTCTAATTATTATATTTTGATAACTCTTATTTAGAATGGCTATATATATAACTAATTAAGCAATATAAAGATATAATATTAACTATTTCCTGTAATAACAGATAGGCCTAGGGCATAAGTGCCTAAGAGATGGCTCTATAAATTAAAGCTCTTTAATAGGACATTAATTATCTTTATATAGTTTAATAAGCTAAGGCTTATAAAATGAATAAATTTAGCCCTTATAAGAAAGATAAGGAAACCTTTTAGGGATTCCTTATTTAGTACTATACTTACTTTAAGTACTATAAACTTTAGTTTGAAATTAATTATAATAAGATTATCTTTATTAAATATTAGCTTAAGGAAAATGCCTTTACTTAGTTTAAACCCACTCTTTATTATAAACCCACACCCATTAACCGCTGACTACTGCAAGAGACAGCCCTCGCAAATCACGAGTCAGCCCCGAAGCACTACCCCACCTGGTTCATCAGTAATAAACTACCCCACTAGGGTTAGGGTTAGGGCCCACCCCCTTTCAGATAGATATACTAGATCATAATGTATCCAATATATATATAAATATATAGGCTTATCCTATATCTAATATAGCTACTAAAGAGTTAAAATATAAATATAGATATAATTTTTATTATAATAGATAGCTCCTATAAAACAGACTGTTTAGTTATTAATCTAAGTATTTAGTTTTACTAACTAAATAGCCTTATAGCTTCTTGTTGTACCCTTTTTATAAATAATATCTTTATATATCATAATTTAATTATATATTACTTCTATACCGCTTTACTAATATAAACCCTATAGGTTACCCACTAAACCTTATAAAGATTTAGTATAATTATTGTATTTTAATAACTCTTATTTAGAACGGCTATATATTTAACCCACTAAATAATATAAAGATATAATATTAACTACCTCCTCTAATAATAGATAGGCCCAAATTATAAGCGCTTAGGAAATAGCCCTATAGATTAGAGCTCTCTAATAGGAAATTAATTATCTCTATACAGTTTAATAAGCTAAGGCTTATAAATAAGCCCGGCCTCCATAAGAAAGATAAAGGAATTCTTTAAGGATTCCTTATTTAGTATTATACTTACTTTAAGTATTATAAACTTTGGTTTAAAACTATTTATAAAAAGATTATTTTTATTAGATCTTAGCTTAAGGAAAATACCCTTACTTAGTTTAAACTTACTCTTAGGGATTATTTAGAGAATGATAAGAAGGATTGTGATAATAACACTAAAGTTATCTTTAAAAAATATAATAACTTTAAATAAGCCTTAAAAGATACTTTTAATAATCTGGATAAGGAATGGATTATTAAGTGATAGTTTATATAACTCAGATAGTAAGGCTTAGCTTTCAAGTATACTACTTACTTTAAGTAACTTATTACCCATATTAGTTAAGGTGATAAAGCACTTATAAGCTAGTTCTATAAAGGACTTAAAGAATAATAATAAAGATAAGCTTTCTAAAGTAGATAGGCCTTAGGAATTTATAAAATATATTACTATAGCTATATATATTAGTAATTGCTCATTTAAATAATAATAAAAACAATAGTATAAGAATCCTAGAAACTAATAAAAGTCCTATTACTAACCTAATAATAGAAAGAAGTACTACTATAAAGGCAACTTCTATAGCAATTAGTAATAATAATATAAAATTGCCTATAGTACTTATCCAGAACCTATAGAACTTAATACAGCATAATAACGCCCTAATAACAATCAGAAGTACTATAATTGTGGAAGGCTAGGATACTTCTCTAAAGAATACTACCAGCCTAAAAAACAACCATAGAAACCAATCCCAGAAGGACAACAATAGATCAATATAACTATATACTAGAAATAGCCTAAATAATATAACTATTCACTTAATAAAGGATGCCTAATATACCCAGAAGGCAAGATACCTCACATTGATCAACCTAACCTCTATATAGAATATCTAATCTATCCTAATAAGAATAAACCCAAGGATCCAGACAACTTATTAACTATTCCTAAGAAAGTAGCAAATACTAGCCCTAAGTATAAAGCCCTTAACTAGACCTCTTGCTTTAACAACCAGTACTTACTGCACCTTTCAGAGAAAGAAGCCTCTAAATAGTTCCCCAAACAGCCTTGTAATGACCAGAGGGTTTCCAAGTACGTTAAACCTGAAAGATCAAGAGTTTATGTTCGGAATACATTGTTAGGCGGTTGTTGAGCAATATTGTTAACTAACAATAATCACTAGCTGTGAGGCTATCCAATACTAGGATTGAATACTTAGATTAACGACTAAAGAGTTTGTTCTATAAAGGCTATCTACTATAGTAATAACCATATCCTTATATGTTCCAACTCTTTAGTTAGCTCATTATTGCTCATTCAACCTTAGATGAGCACTTGCAGCTATTGCTCGCTATTACTCACGGGTGCTCGCATAAGCACTATTGAGCTTATAGGTCCGCAGCCCTAACCCTGGGCCTCTGGGTTAGGCCGTGCTATTTTAGCGGCTGGGGTCCTGCGGGGTTGTATTGTGGTGTTCATTTGGATGCCTGGGTCCTTGAATGGGTCCCTAGGGTACCATTTATGTTGGCTCATAACAAGCCTCAACAGGAAAGACAGTTAGTAATAAGAAAACAAGGACTACTATATAATATAACAATAAGCAATAGCAACTTAAACTGCTTAAGTACTATAAATAATGCCTAAAGAAATAATAAAGACCCTATATAAAATAATAATAAATATATAAATCCTAATAAGAATCCTAAGAAACACCTAGAAAAGTGCTAACCTATTGCGCCTAATACTAGTATAACCAGAGTTGCCATTATAAGAGTACCCCTAGCACAAGCTATAAAAGAACTATACCAGCCTCCTATTAGAGAAACTAGAGATAAGGACCATCTCTAGCTATAATACTCTAACTACGCTAAAATTTTATAAATCTTATACATCCAGCATACTTATTATATTTACTTTTAGAAGAAAGTTAACCAATCTTTCTTTCCCAAAAGGTTCTACTTAGAACTTATTATAAAAACTTATAAACACTTTAAACTCTAATATTATAAGATTGCTAGCTATAATAAGACTAAGGCCTATATAATACTAAACTTAATAAGAATCTACTACTTAGATGCTTATAAGGACTTAATAGAGTATAGGCATATAAGTTAACTAAATGCTTTATCTACCTAAATAACAAACTCTTACTCTAGTATAAAGAAATAGAATAATAATACAGCTATTAATAATAATACTTAGCATATAAATAATAAAAATGAAAAAAGGTAATAATTATTTACAAAAAGATAATAATTAATTATAAACTATTAGTCTCTATATATAATTTACAAAAGTTATATATATATTATTCTAAAAGCAGAAATTAATAAAAAACATATAGCGTACTATTAAATAATAGTACTTAGAGTAACTTTATATTATTAACAATTATCAATAGAAATTAAATCTTATAGCATTAGAAAGAAGACCCTTATAAATTTAATATTATAGAAAGTAAGAATAGGATATAGAAATAGAATAATTAATATAAAACCTAATTATCTACTTATCTTAATTTAAAAATATACTACTTTTATTACTCCAAATATTATAAATCTAGCATATTATAAACTAATCTTAGGACTTTTATAGCTATATATTATAAATCCCTAAATTAATTAGATTACTAGCTAGATCTTTTAGGATAATGCTATTCCCTAGAAAAAGGTTGCAATTAATAGCATAAGAAGGAGTTATATTACTAAGGATAGCAAATAAATAATATACTTAAATAAACTTATAAATACCTCTATAAGCAGGTAGGAGACCCAGCTTAAGAAGAATAAAGAAGGATTAAACCTCTTAAGTATCTTATAGAAAGGCTAAAGTTAATTAAGAGATTATTACTCCTAGAAGCAAAATAATAGTTTGCTATAAATCAATTATTAAAAGCTCCAACTAACTAGTTAATATAATACATACTAGTAATAGGCATAATAATACCTCCTTTACTTAAAAGAAGGAAAAATGGAGATAAATATAGATAAACTAGCATAAATACTGAAAACGGGCCAAGAGGGAGAGCGAGAGGACAAAACCTCCACACACACAAAAAGGCACACGTTCTGCCAGAGCCCTGATCAGACAACCACCCTAAGAGGAGCGTGGAAGGCAAGAAGAGGAGCCCTTGACGCGATAGGAGAGTTATGAGGGGAATAGAGAGTGCCAAAAAGGAGAGGCAGAAAAAGAGAGCACAAGAAATAATTTCACAGTATACACGTATATATCAGACAGATACAAATTCATAGGGTATAAAAAGATTGATTCTCTAGGACTAGAAATTTCTCAAAAGCAATGCAGGAAGGCCCCTTCTTATAGCCTTGGGGGGGGGATGCCAAGGCTGGTTCTCCTCCGGATTCCGAAACATGCCGGTTCCCCCTGACCCCAGAACAATACTAAAAGAATATTATAAGTTTAAAAAAGTATTCTAAGAGAAACTTAATACAGTATTACTATAATATTTCTGATGAATTTGTGCTATAGAATAGCATTCAGTTCAGCGTGTGTGTGTTTCGGCAGGGTCGCAGTATGGTGCTCTGAGGCGAATTGGGACGATTGACAATGGTCTGGACAACTTTGTATTGAATTAAGTTGGGCTTCTGTAAGCCCTCCTTATATACCCTCCGACGTCGTCTCACCCCTGGGCACGCTGCGGTAGGCTCTGGTGCAAATTTGCAAATGCCGGAAAATTCGCCCTTCCAACACACCATCTTTGGTTCCAAACAACTAGCCAACCACAGCCCTAGCAATGCCCAAATTAAGTACATACAAACTTCAGAAATCAGGCTATCTAATGCACTAAGTTATATACTTTTTGGGTAAGAAATAAGGGTAATGCAGAGGTCTGAATTAAGGTGCAAATGCAGGCCAAAATAATCGACTCACGGCCACCAAACTCATCTTGCGTCACGCACGCACTGGGCGTACTTAGCGAAAATCGCCTGACTCGCAAGTCTAGGGTAACTCCTTGCTAGGAAGTCTAGGGTAACTCCTTACAATGAAGTCTAGGGTAACTCCTTGCACGGAGTACCAACGCCCTGCTGAGCGGTTCCGTTTAACAGGAATAACTTTAATAACTTTTCATTACTATTATTATATTGCTTAGAATGATTCTATCTTAAATGCCTCTTAAACATAAACCTGCTTACTAGGTTTATTAGCTAAGAACCAGCTGTAATTATTATAATAGACTTATAATTATTATTACTAGATAGTATAGCTTAGGATAGCTCTTTAATAGTTAATTTAAATATTTATTTAAAAATAGCTTTAATAGCTTTTAATTACTATTATTATATTGCTGAGAATAATTCTACCTTAAATGTTCCTTAAATATAAACCCGCTTACTAGGTTTATTAGCTAAGAACCAGCTGTAATTGTTATATAGTACTTTTAAATTATAATTCTGCTATAGTTAAAGTAAGCTTATAGCTACTTATTTAGTAGTAAGTCTTTAAAGTATAAATAAAACTCTAACTCCTAAAGTTATATAGGGGATAAATAGGGTATTATGATATCTTTAAGTTTAAGGATGATGGCAGCAGTATTATTATTATCATTAATAGTGTTCTAGTGCAAATTGTTTGGGGTTCCGGGTTTTGGTGCAAATTAGAGGCAGCAGACGGATTAGCTAATAACCGACCAGCGGGGGGCCAGGTTTCATTTTCAACACACAGCGCATTGAACCCTTGGTGACGCGTTTTGGTCCGGCCCATTAAACCTGGACCGCGTCGGCTCTGCCATCAACACTTGATAAACGTGTAAGCCAACAGGACAAAGGTTCCGCACGCATTCCTACCTGCTCGATCCGACATGAACCAGATACATATATCAAGCTGAAACACGGCCAACAGAGCAGTCCCCTGCATATCACAAAAAGAGCCATGTTCACCACAATGTGCCTCCCTCCAATCTTCCCCGACTTCACCCACTCGTCCCCGTCAGCCCACCGTCCCGCCGTCTCTTCGCCCTTGTCGTCCAGCCCCATCCGCGTGACGACCCCGCCAACGCTGTCGCCGTGCGACTCCAACGCGCGGAGGGAGGTCCAGTCGTCGCCCATCCACGCGTCATGGTCGTCTTCGTCGCGGGGCGCCGGCAAGCACGTCAGCAGGTTCGCGGCGCGCCCCACGCGGCCGAACCCCGTGGTCAGCCAGAGGCGCGAGGCGGCGCAGGAGAGCAGGCGGAAGCTGTTCCTCAAGAATGTGCGGCAGAGGGCGGATGACAGCAGGTGGGAGAGGAGGGGCGGCGAGCAGGAGGTATGTGTGGCCCAGTTCCCTCCCTTTTCTGCGACCCGCCGGCGGGCGGTGGCGTCAGAGCCGGCAAGAGTGGGATGCGGTGCTGACTCGTCTTGTATAGCTGCTCAAGCTGGAATGGTTCTCCTTGAACAAGGACCTGCGCCAGGCAAAGAACGCCGATCTCGACGGGCTGGTGTTCGAGTCGGACATTGAAGAGGCCGCGCGACTGCGCGAGGAGGAGCAGGAAGCCGCCGCTGCCGGCTCACCAGCGGCCGCGCCATGGAAGACAGCCAGGCTGAGCAACCCTGATGCGGACGAGATGATGGTGGACACCCTAGAGAGGGAACAACGAGCCGAGCTCGAGGAGTACGAAGCCATGATTGCGTCAATACGAGGCAGCGATGCCGATGGAAAACAGTGGGGTCAACAGAACGAGCAAAAGCCGCCCGACTCGCCGCACCTGTCTGACGACGACGACGACTACGACGCGCTATTTATGGACTACCTATCTCAGGAGCAACAGGGCCTGGGCCAGGCGCCCGCTTCCTCGGGAGAGATGGATCTGTCATGAGAGGATTGTGTTGTTTGAGTATTTGCTCCCTATCAACCTTCATCTTGCTCAGGCTCTCACCGCCTGTAACTTGAAATGGGTCGGGTCAAAGTGGTTGTGTATGGCGCTGGATCTGCCCAGGCTGGCGTTCTCATTTGATGTCATGGAATCGGCGTTCCGAGATCAGGGAATAATTACACAGTACAGGCTTGTTTGTATTTACAGATGACTGTACCTCTTACAGAGATGACGGAAGATCACTGAGGGTTGCAAGCCTCGGCGTCAGGAGCGTTCAATGCTTCCTGTGCGGAGGGCATATCGCCAACTAAGTCTGCCGGCGGAGACCCGGCGGCCTGCATCTAGAAAGAGGAGATTGGTGTTAGCAGAAGTGACGTCTCCCACGCACATAAAAATGCAGACTCGAGAGCCCCAGCTCACCTTTTGCATCCTGTCCACAATGTACTCCCGGTCTGCCGCGTTCGAATCCGAATATGTGCTCTCCTCAAACTTGGCCACTATCTCCTTGACGAATCCCTGTTGCAGCTCGTACCGCTTTCTGTCCTCTTCCGAGACGGTGTCCTTGTTCTTCTCCATCCACCCGGGGAATTTGTCGTTCAACTCCTTCATGGGCTCGTAAAGGATGTCCTTGTTTGTCAGCTGCTCCATCATGCCCAAAAGCATCTTGGAGAACTCCTCCTCGCTGCCCTCAAGACCGCCCTCTCCCAGGCCGCCGGCCTGCATCTGCTTCAGCAGCTCCGCCATGAAGTCGTCCGAGCCCTCACTCTGGGCAGCGGCGGTGGCCTGGTCGCCCGAGTTCTGCATGCGCTCCATCGTGCGGCGGATTGTGTCCTGGAATGAGGCATCCGCGCCACTCGATGACGATGCCGCAGGGTTTCCTGCTGGCCCCGAGCCGGGCGCCGCGCCACTTGCCGAGGATTCGCTGGTGGTGGCGGCTGCCGCTGCGGCGCCTAGCTCCTTGAATATGCTCTCGAACTGGGCCTGCATCTCGGGCTTGGAAATGTCAGCATCGCTCGGTCTCCAAGGTGCAGACCGGATCGCCGTACTGAGTTCTCCATCTCCCCCATCAGCTCAGCCATTCCAGCCTGAAGCTGCTTCGCGAAGTCGTCACCCGAGAGTACGTCATCCTCGGCCGTTGCGGACTTCTCGTTCGGAGCTGGAGCAGATGTTGTCGAAGGCCTTCCTGGCCCAGTGGCCGATGCATCGGGCTGTTTTGACTCAATTTTGACGGCAGAGAAGTCATCCAGCATATCTGTGCTTTGTAGGTCAGACACGTCGGGATCCTCCCAAAAGGCTCAGTGTCACATGCCATCGAGGTCGTCCAGATCGTCCTCGTCGGGATCCGGCACATCGCCCACATCTTCCAGTTTCGGTTCCTGTGCTGCCTTGGGGGCTTCGTTTGAAGTCCCCATCTCATCATCAGGCTTAGTTGCCATCGTCCCTTACTGCCAAGCCTAGGTTGGAGGCTCTCGTTTGAGGGAGGGGTTGTTATAATGCAATGAGAAGTATTGGCTGAGGGGCGACTGAGTCAGCTCTTGTCGACGTTCAAGTTGCTTTGTTCGATGCAGACAGATGCTTTCAACACTGAAATGGGAGGTGCAGGTCAAAGAGGAGAAATAAAAGTTGGATATGGGGCAAGCGCAAATGAAAAGGCGCAAAACAAAACAGCCCATCTGGATACCTAGGCTACTAGCAGGTGTGTGAAGGCACTCGAGGCAGTTGATCAATGCCGAGGAACTTTCACCCAATCCTGCCCCCAATGGGTATCTCCCCAAGCAGCGACAGGGTTCCAGCCAGGAAGCCCAGTCCCCCGCAATCGGTCCAGTGGGCCAGAGTACATACACATCTACACTAGGTACCTAGGTACTTGGGCAACGGGAGTGGGGGCAAAATGTACATGGTTCGACGCAGAAGATGACCTGCGGAGTCTATAGGGCCCCTCCGCCTTCTCTTGCAAGGGTCTGTTGGTCCCGTTTTCTGCCTTAATAATCCTTGTCAAGGGCGCCTCGGAATGGACATCTTCAAGGTCGAGGGGCAAGCAACCAGAGCCTCACTTGCAAATTCATACTCCACACTCCACTCCTCCATTTCCACCGCCAGGATTCCTGGTTTTCACAGATCCTTTGTCTTGTCCGGAAAGCATTTCAAGGTCCTACCTAGCTAGGCTACCAGCTTCTGCCTTCTCCCTGCTTTGATTAGCCGCCCCTTCCATCCGGCTTCGGTGGTCCAGGGGACAGCTTCGCTGAATTACCACCCGCCGCCCAGCAGTTGTGTACTTGCAACTTTCGAGACCTCCACCATCGGCCGTCCGCACCCACATTCCTATCCATCTCGCGAATTAACGCTCTGTTTCAGACATGTCTCTGTGTATGAATCGCCTCCAAGAGGAGCGGTACGCCCAGCCAACAGCCTCCGAACGCGCCGAGTATGTGTGTGGAACCTCGCTGACGAAACAGCTCAACAGAAAGCTCTGGCGGCGCGATCACCCTTTTGGATTCTACGCGCGTCCAACTCGCAACAGCGATGGCATTTTGGACCTCAAGAACTGGGAGTGCGGTATACCTGGCAAGGAGAAGACCATTTGGGAGGGTGGCCAGTTCAAACTGAACGTGCAATTTCCCGACGGTAACTTGCCCAAACCCACAACCCCGGAAGACCAGAGTGCTGACATGCGGCTCGTCCGCCCGACTAGAGTACCCAACGAAGCCTCCGAAGTGTAAGGCGAACATCCCCGAACCATGGCATGGGAAAGATAGGCAAGGCTAACAAGATGGATAGGCAAATTTGTCCCACCTCTCTTCCACCCGAATGTCTACCCGAGTGGCACAGTCTGCCTGTCTATACTGAACGAGGAGGAGGCCTGGAAGCCAGCTATCACCGTCAAGCAGATTCTCATCGGCGTCCAGGATCTCCTGAATGACCCCAACCCCGAGTCGCCTGCGCAGGCAGATGCCTACAACCTGTTCAAAAAGGACCGAGCCGAGTATGAGCGCCGTGTCAAGCGGGTGGTGCGCGACAACCCGGCCCCTTGAAAGGGGATGCCTTGGATGCGCAGCTTGGATTTGGCCAACTTTTTTGCGTGCTTTTGCAGGATTTTCAGGAGTTCTAGGGATGGTGGAAATCGGGCAGGTCGGCATAGATTACTCATTTACTAGGAGTTCTGAGATTTTGACATTGTTGCGCAACTGCGCAGCAACTCCGTGGGCGAAAGAGGGACTCAAGAAAAACCAACGAAGAGACGATGACTATGCGACCAGCAGTACAAGATGAACGTTATTGTATTGCGCGTGGAAAACGTGCATGATCGCATGTTGTCGAGAACTCCTCCGCCGCTTTCATTTCGCGTGGGGTCTGATCATGTGAGCCATGGAACAGGCTACGACTCTAGGCCCAGCTTCAAACGCACCTTTTGAATGGTGGATTGCAGCCGTCACTAACAACACCCCATGATCTATTAGATGGATTCTCGCAACTCACAGTAGTGCTTTTGTGTAGACAGTAGTATGCAAGGTTGAACCGTGCCAATCCTCTGCTCATCTCAGAAATGAATGTGGTGACTTGTGCCCAGGAGCCGGATGTGATTGATGGAGCATGCAGAAGTTGTGGTGTGGCGGTTGAGCAGAGTGCGCAATCTGTCCACACCGCCAGCCCAACTTTATTCCATGATCTTGCTTATCAACATGGTCTGGGGATCCCGTTGGCGTCGTTTGAACACACATGGAACGAATGGTAACTTGGGTATGTAAATCAAGGAGCGTGGCACCGTCTCAGGGGGCCTAGATAGATAAGCGTTGGACCACTAGATGACTCTTTCACCCGAGATCGGAACCAGCCCGCTAAAAGCTCTGACCAAAATTGAATCACGGGCGTTACGTTTCGCATGGGGCCTCGCGTTGGGCTGTGTCAGGACATTTTGTCAAATCGAATCTGGCTGACCTCTGACTCAACTGACGTCTCTCCTAGTGGGTTAGACTAGACAGACCGACCTGCGCTCATGGGCTGATTATTCTTCCTCCCACACTCTCTTCTTTGACAATCCTTCCTGCCTTGCACTTCGCTGGACGTCTTGAACTACCCCCCCCTCACTTTGATCCTCTCTGCAATATACACAGAGGGCGGCACCTTCTGCAGCCAAGATGTGTGGCATATTCGCGTGTCATAGGTATAAATCCCCACCCCCTCCCGAGTCAATGGCTTGGGGCAATCTCCCATGGAGGGGCAACTTTCAGCCCCACCATCGCCAGAGTTATCGCGGACTGAGCTCGACTGACAGCATGTACGCGCAGACACCCCGAGGTGCAAAAGTTCAAGCCGACCGCATTGAAACTCTCAAAAGCGTATGTGCTATCTTTCCTGGTTGACGAACCGCTCAATTGACTCTATGGCCGTAGAATCCGCCACAGAGGACCCGATTGGAGTAAGAATTGAGACCAGGGACCCTCTCTTCCGCCGCAGCAGCAAACTGACATTGATGCTCCTACAGGCGGCAGCATCATCTGCAACGACACGAGTACGGATGCCCCGTTAGAATATGCAGTATGACGAGTTGCACAGGCCTTGCTGACCTCTTTGCGACAGTCTTGTGCCATGAGCGCCTGAGTATCGTGGGCGTCGGTACGTTGTCCTCCCACCACTTTCGAAAGCATCCGGACTGACACATGACCCCAGAGAGCGGTGCTCAGCCCCTGACCAATTCTGACGACAGCATCATTCTCGCCGTCAATGGCGAGATCTACAACCACAGATTAATCCGAAAGACCCTCAAGACACCCTATCACTTCAAGACGCACTCGGACTGCGAGGTCGTCATCCCTCTGGTTGGTACACGCTCAGCCTGGTCAGGAGAGAGACATGAAGAAGCTGACCACCCCACAGTACATGGAATATGGCCTCGACGCCCCCAAATACCTCGATGGCATGTTCTCGTTCGTGCTATACGACAAGAAGCTCGACCGCACGATAGCCGCCCGTGACCCGATCGGCATTACCACACTTTACCAGGGCTGGTCGTCAAAAGAGCCCGGCACGGTCTACTTCGGCTCCGAGCTCAAGTGCCTGCATCCAGTGTGCGACAAGATCGAGGCCTTCCCCCCTGGACATATCTACGACAGCCAGACCAGCAAGACGACGAGGTATTTCGAACCAAAATGGTGGGACGGCTCGAAGGTGCCACAAAAACCCGCGGACCTTAAGATCCTGCGTGCGAGCTTGGAGAAATCGGTCCGAAAACGGCTCATGGCCGAGGTCCCATACGGTGTTCTGTTGTCGGGAGGTCTGGACTCGAGTCTTGTCGCATCGATTGCACAGCGCGAGACAATGCGCCTCAAGAAGGCTGCTCTGGAGGCCAACGGCGGCGCGGAGCCCCAGCCTGGAGACGAGGACAAGGGCGAGGGCCTTGTGGGTATTGACGATGAGAACAAGTTGTCGACAGTCACATACCTGCCCCAGCTCAACTCGTTCTCCATTGGTCTGCCAGGCTCGCCCGACAACGAGGCGGCGCTCAAGGTGGCCAAGTTCCTCGGAACGAAGCATCACGTCATGACGTTCACTATCGAGGATGGCCTGAACGCACTGTCGGATGTCATCTACCACCTCGAGACTTACGATGTGACGACCATCCGCGCATCAACACCCATGTACCTCTTGTCCCGCAAAATCAAGGCTATGGGTATCAAGATGGTGCTCAGCGGTGAGGGCAGTGACGAGATCTTCGGTGGTTACCTGTACTTCGGACACGCCCCCGACAAGGAGTCCTTCCACGATGAGTGTGTCCGCCGTGTCAAGGCCCTGCATCTTGCGGATTGTCTCCGGGCCAACAAGTCCACCTCGGCTTGGGGTCTTGAGGCGCGAGTCCCATTCCTGGACAAGGAGGTATGTGATAAAACCCCATGCAGCGTGCATTCATGCGTATTGAACACCCTCAAAAGTTCCTCGAGACAGCCATGGCCATCGACCCTGCAGAAAAGATGATCACCAAGGAGCGCATGGAGAAGTACATCCTGCGCAAGGCCTTCGACACCTCTGGCGAGTCCGACACCCAGCCATACCTCCCCGACGAGATCCTCTGGCGGCAGAAGGAGCAGTTCTCGGACGGCGTCGGCTATGGGTGGATCGACGCGCTCAAGGACAACGCCGAGCTGCATGTCACGGATGAGATGATGAAGAACCCCAAGCCTGAGTGGGGCAGCGACATTCCGGACACGAAGGAGGCCTACTGGTACCGCTGCATGTTCGACGAGCACTTCCCCCCAAGCTGCGCGTCGACTGTGATGCGGTGGGTGCCGAAGTGGGTGAAGCAGACTGACCCCAGTGGACGGTGAGCACGACCCTAGCCTGTGGTGTGGGTCTATGTTTCTAATTCGTGCTATAGTGCGATTGCTTCTCACCAGCAGAAGTACGACCATGTTGAGTAGAGAGGTGCGCAGTGATGCGAGACTAGAGGGCGCGTTGTGGTGGGATTTGAGATGGTACAGTGATAAATAGAAGATAAGACTACTAGGTAACCTGGTACCGCGAATGGCCACACGGGGGAAATGATAGACATGGCCACTGACCTCTTATTCCCCCCACGCATAGACTTGAGAGCTGTCGCGGAACATGTAAAGTTATTAGTTAGGTGATAGTGCCCTTCTGGCTACCGCTGTCGAACTCATCTACTGACCTCGCAGCTCGAGTCTAGGAATGCTGAAGGCAAGATTTCACCGTGTTTTGTAGGCATTTGCACGAGTTGGAGTCATCGTCCATGCGGGAGGACCCATTCAAATGCGCTGGTGCAGCACGTGGTTGAGGTTGTGTCAATGCAGAAGCGGGTTGGTTTGGTGCTTTGCTCTGCTCCCGAGTCCGAGACTTGCCTGCCGTACAGGCAATAGTCTTAGTCCGCAGGCCCCCTGTCTCACAATGGAGCCTGGGACCGCTCGGCGGTTCAAGCCGACCTGCCCAATGGCTCTGGAGCGGGAATCAAATTTCGCGGTCATCAGTCACAGCTACCGAGCTTCAGCCAGCCCAACAAACAAAGCCTTGTCCACTCCGCCGTCCGCTCGTCCAAGCCTCCAACTTTTTTTTTAAAAGCAACTATTCAGCTGTTCTTCTCACTTTTTGGTCCTTCAATTCCAAGGCACGTCGACTTCGTTCCTCTCCACCGACGAAAATGTCTATCCCAGCCTTCTCCGACATCTCCAAGTCGGCCAACGACGTGAGTTCAACGCTGCTCCACAACCTCCCCCGGTTTTTGCTCGCCCGCTCGCTTGACGAGGGCGTAAGCTTGGGGAGGGCCAATTCGCCCAAGGCATTCCTGCTAACATCGCCGTCCCCCTCTTAGTTGCTCAACAAGGACTTCTACCACCTGTCGGCCGGTACCATCGAGGTCAAGAGCAACACCCCCAACAATGTTGCGTTCAAGGTGACTGGCAAGAGCAGCCACGACAAGGCCACCTCTGGCGCGGTACGATTAGCCTCCGGCCCCATCAGCTTCGTCAACGACATGCGACAGAACCAGTTGCGTTGGAGACACAAATGTAACGTAACCTGGCGGCTGACTTGAACCCCCTTCGCGGGGCCAACAGATCGAGGGAAAGTTCTCAGACATTAAAAACGGTACATCCAACCTCCTACGCAAACAGCGCGCCACCCCTCGTGCTAGACCACCTCTCTGGGGCGAGCTCGAGCTGTTTGGCGCCGCGTACCGATAGTGCCGTTACCCGGTCCATTTCGGCACCGTGCTTGCCCCTGGTTTTCAACTCGTGCTGATTGAGATCGGAAAACGACCAGGCATCACCGTCACCCAGACGTGGAACACCCTCAACGCCCTCGACACCAAGGTCGAGGCCGCCGACAACCTCGCCAAGGGCCTGAAGCTTGAGGGTGCCTTCTCCTTCCTCCCCCAGTCGCAGAAGAAGGGTGCCAAGTTCAACCTTTACTTCAAGCAGCCCAAGTTCCACTTCCGCGGCTTCTTCGACCTGCTCAAGGGCCCCACCGCCAACGTTGACGCTGTCTTCGGCCACGAGGGCTTCTTGGCTGGTGGCTCTGCTGGCTTTGACGTCCAGAACGCCAACGTCACCACCTTTGCCGCCGCCGTCGGCTACGCCCAGCCCACCTACACCGCTGCCATCACCGCCTCTGACAAGTGCAGCGTCTTCGCCGCTTCTTACTACCACAAGGTCAACCCCCTGGTCGAGGCTGGCGCAAAGGCTCAGTGGGACTCCAAGACTCCTGGCAGCGCCGTCGGTCTTGAGGTCGCCACCAAGTACCGCATCGACCCCGTTTCTTTCGTCAAGGTTTGTTGTGGTTGGACCTAAAGGAAATGAGAATCTGTGGTGTTGACGATTATGATTACAGGGCAAGATCAACGACCGCGGTGTCACCGCCGTCGCCTACAACGTCCTCCTCCGCCCTGGTGTCACTCTCGGCATTGGTGCCTCTTTCGATACCCAGAAGCTCGACCAGGCCACCCACAAGGTGCGTTTCCCTTGCCCCTGAGCATGGAAATTGCCGCCCACCGTCCATACTAACATCGCTGCCACAGGTCGGTGCCAGCTTCACTTTCGAGAGCTAAATGCGAGATCTAGAAGCAGGGAGGTCTTGAGTCCATGACCCATCCAATTGCGACGCTTGGAAAGTTTTGGATGGACGGCATGCTCTGCCTCTAGACTTTGAATGCCCCGTGTATACCAATTTCGCAGCTTAGACAAATCAGCGTTCGGGTGTAAATGTCATCTCGGAACTGTAGATTAGATGAGCACGCGCGCCTGGACCAACCATTCATAATGCAACCCATGCAGAGTCTAGTCTACGTCCAGCTTTTGTGTCTCTCTGAGGTTTGTCCTTGTCGATCACACACAACACCAACCGCCAATCTTGGGCGACGTAGGCTCAAAAGCCCGGGTATCAATCCACGTACCATCCTACCCAACCCACTACCCAATAGCCATCCGGCAGTCCCATAGCCTCACCCATGGGTCTTCTGCTTCTTCTCCGACGGACGGTTCCAGCCCCTCATGACGAGGTACGGCAGCCCGACCGCCACACCCAGCACGGCCAGCACGGCAAAGAAGCTCCCGACCTCGCCGTAATCACCCGAAGCGGACGGGAACCGTGTCTCCTTGGCTGTGTTGCGCGCTCGGATCTCGTCGACCCGGCGTTGCGTCCGCGTGTGCGCCGCCTTGGCCATCCGGTCGAAGTGCGGTATCTCACTGCTGCCGCTGCTGCCACTGCTGCCACTGACACCTTCGCCCGTGGCCCCGCCGGTTCCGAAACTGCCGAACCCATGCGCACCAGACGCCGAATGTTGTTGCTGCCGATGATTGTGATGATGGCCGCCATGGTGGTGGCTACCAGTGCCGCTGCTGCTGCCACCGCCGCCGCCACCACCGCCCGAGCCGCCCATTGAGTCCTCCTGAGCCTGGCCCCTCTTGGCACCGTGGGCGCCCCACCCACCGCTGCGGTAGAAGCTGGGCGGCGGGCCGCGGAACGTCCCCCTCCTCCTCGACAGCCCCGAGGCCGGCCTGCCGCCCGCCGGACCAGTACTGCTGTAGCTCCCGGCTCGGTGGGGTCCGGCGGCGGCGGCGGGGCGCTGATCATGCAAGCGCAGGACGTCACGGTCGTACTTTGCGCGGCGTTCGGTATGGGAGAGCACGCTGTAGGCCTCACTGATACGCATGAAGCGCTTGGAGGCCAGGGGGTCATCCCGGTTGTGGTCCGGGTGGTGCGTCTTGGAGAGGTGGTAGAAGGACCGCTTGATGTCCTTGGGAGACGCGCTAGTCTGGAGCCCGAGGGTCTCGTAGTGGCTCTTGCCGTCGATATCATCGCGGCGCAGGCGCGGGCTGCTGTGGAAGGAGGAGGAGAAGATGACGGTGCCGGTTGGTGGTTGCGTACGGCGGTCTGCTGCGGCGGCGAGGTGCGCTGCCGCTGCTGCACGGAACGGGGCGATGCGTAGTGGCATTCCTCATCCCGACCTCGCTGGCTAGCTAAAGCCAAAATCTAGGTGCTTGGCGGAGCTCAGGTCGAGCCCATTGAGGAATTTGGTTTCACGGACGAGGGCAGAGATATGTAGTCTCGTCAGCGCGTGCCTCAAGAGGCTGTGATAATGTAGTGACGACATTGAAGCAACGACGTGGGTACTGCATTGGCTCCGCTTAGCTAAGGTGCTTTTTGCAAAGCTACGGTAAAATACGACCGCGCCGCAGGTCCAGAGCGCGCCATTCCATGTAAATATTTCTCCACCTACCTGGCGGGGTGGGTTCCCTTTGATGTCAAGTCCGAGGTAGTCTGATCTCCCTTCCTGCTTTTTCTCAGAAAGGCAGATTAACATGGCGGCCCGGGCTCCCACAGAAGAGCTTGACAAGCTCACAGGTAACTTCTTCCCGACTGGGTGCAAACGGGTCCCTCTGTTTGGGTGGTCTGACGAAAGCTGCAGTCAAGGACGCCGCCGGCGCCAATGGCAAGGCCACCCCCAAGGCCGCAGCGCAGGGCGACGCCGCCGACCAGGACAGCGACTGCTCGGATGACGACGCGGACGAAGGCGCCGCTGATCCCCAAGTAGAAGGCGAAGGGGCAGCCAAGAAGAAGAAGAAGAAGAACAGGAAAAAGAAGAAGAAGAAGAAGAAGGCCACCGCCCAGTCCGACCCGCCACGAGTCCTCCTGTCCCAGCTGTTCCCCAATGGCTCCTACCCCAAGGGTGAGGAGGTCGAATACACCGGGGAGGAGAACCTCAAGCGCACGACCGATGAGGAGGTGCGGGAGCGCGAGCGGCTGCTCTTCAACGACGACTTCCTGCGGGACTACAGACACGGCGCCGAGACGCACCGGCAGGTGCGGCAGTGGGCACAGAAGTGGATCCAGCCGGGCATGGGGCTCACGGAGATCGCCAACGGCATCGAGGACAGCGTGCGGGCGCTGGTGGGCCACTCAGGCCTGGAGGAGGGCGACGCCATCGTCGCCGGCATGGGCTTCCCGACCGGCCTGAACCTGAACGACATCGCGGCGCACTACTCGCCCAACGCTATTTGCAACAAGGTGTTTGGGCAGGACGATGTCATCAAGATCGATATCGGCGTCCACGTGAACGGCCGCATCGTGGACAGCGCCTTCACCATGGCCTTTGACCACAAATACGACAACCTGCTTGACGCCGTCAAGGCGGCTACCAACACGGGTGTCAAGGAGGCGGGCGTCGACGCCCGTCTCGGCGAGATCGGTGGGGCCATCCAGGAGACTATGGAGAGCTACGAGCTCGAGCTGGACGGCAAGACATACCCTATCAAGTCGATCCGCAACCTAAACGGGCACACGATCCACCCCTACAGCATCCACGGCGACAAGAGCGTGCCCATTGTCAAGACCGATGACCAGACCAAGATGGAGGAGGGCGACGTGTTCGCCATCGAGACGTTCGGCACCACCGGCAACGGCTACGTGAGGGACCAGGGCGAGGTCTCGCACTACGCGCTGATGAAGGACGCACCCAAGGTGGACCTGCGGTTGTCGTCGGCCAGGTCGCTGCTCAGCACCATCAAGAAGAACTTTGGTACTTTGCCGTTCTGCCGGCGGTACTTGGACCGCATTGGCTGCGACAAGTACCTGCTAGGGCTGAACAACCTCGTCAACACAGGCATCGTGCAGGACTACCCTCCTCTGGTTGACAAGAAGGGGTCCTACTCGGCGCAGTTTGAACACGTGAGTCTTGCAATCGAGACTGCTACTATACCTATGGTGCCAGATGCTGACGTGCGATTAGACCATCTTGATCAAGCCAAGCTGCAAGGAGATCATAAGCCGGGGAGATGACTATTGACCTGCACCAGGATGAGTCGGTAGCCTGGGCTAGATAGCCCCGTGCCCATGATGAATCAATGTTGTGAGCCCATCTGGAGCCAGAATAGTGCGTTTGTTGGCTGCCTCGTGCTCCCTTGCATCCCCTCCAGAGATGGACATGAACCCTTACACTCGACCGACCCTTGGACAGGTGACATGGTGAGGAGCCTCAGTAACGGCCTCGAGAGCGAGTCGTGGCCAGGCTGCCTATGTTACACAGTGGTGGAATTTATAGTAGGCCATACGCCTCGTTCCTTGTACTGGGTGGGCGGGTGTTGACTGTATATTGTGCTGCACGTGCAAGCAGTCTGGCGGTGCAGTGTCACTGCGGCATCTCGATATCGTGTACCGGGAGCTGGCGTGCCTCAACCGCAGTTGCGATACGTTATTATGCCACGGCCCAACGTCATGGGTGCCCATGCGGCATTGGCGAGCTACAAAGTATACTACACACAGTATGCTGTCAGCTGGCTGTTGGGTTAGTGGGCGGTCGATCTCAGGGGAAGAGACGTAGGGGAGCGCGGATGTGACGACATGCATCCGCGAAGGGTATGGAAATGTCTCGAATCAACGTCGATGTTTTCCTGTACGTGACGTTCCGGCGGGCCGATCGCGCTCATCATTCGCTCAGGAGCATCAAACCGTACCTATGTACGGAGTACTATATGTAGTGTACACTACACTAGTGTACATAGGTATGCAAGGTTCGCGGAGCCGGAATGACCCGCAAACAACAAAAAAACAAAGCCATCTTAGCTGGCCGGGCCCCCCGCCGTCTCCGCTCCGCTACCGGTTCGAGTGTGCTGTGCTTTCAGTGTTGTCGACCCAAGCAGGCTGCCCAGCTTTCTTGGGGTCCAATCGGCATCTCCTGGTTGGCTGGATAGCGCATTCTAGTTCCGATCTACTTTCGTCGCCTTCGCCGCCGCCAGAATTTTCGAAACTAAAACCCAGCAGCCCCATAAGAAACGCGCGCCCTGCTCGCCCTGCGCTATCTTTTGCCGAGCGTCTTGTGTGAAAACCAACCGTCCAGTCACCCACAACCTCAACAAGGCTTGAATTGCCTTTCACTTTCCTTTTGCATCTCTCATGCATCGAGTCGGTTTGATAGAACGCTGATTTAGTACAACGAGTCGACACAAGACACACAGAAAAAGAGAACAAAAGGGCACACAACAGCTCAGGCGTCACCACAACCCGAAGCCCGCCGAGAGGCACAACAACCGAATACCGAGTGCATCCGGACTCGCCAACCCAGGTCACAACCCCCCTCCAGGCCATCCAAGCCTTGAGGTTTCAGGATGAAGGTCTTCTCCAGCTCCCACACCTTCAACTACTCCTGGGAGGAGGTGACCACCGCCAACTGGCGCAAGTACTGCCCCTGGAACGAGAAGTCCACCCACGTCGTCGCCGTCGACACCCTCGCCCGCTCCGTCGACCCAGCAACAGGCATCCTCCGCACCGAGCGCCTCATCACCTGCAAGCAGTCGGCGCCGGACTGGATGAAGTCCATCGTCGGCGCGGGTGACGTCAGCCAGGTGTTTGAGACCTCGTACGTCGACCCGGCCCGCAAGACGGTCACCATGGTGTCCTGGAACCTGACCTGGTCCAACCTCATCAACTGCCAGGAGACGGTCGTCTACAAGCCCATGGGAGACAGCCAGACCCAGTTCGCCCAGGAGGCCAAGATCACCGCGCTGTGCGGCGGCTGGCAGCGCATCAAGAACAAGATCGAGGACTTCTCCGTCAACCGCTTCAGGGACAATGCCATCAAGGGCAAGGAGGGCTTCGAGGCCGTCCTGGCCATGAGCAGGCGGGTGTTTGCAGAGGAGAGGGAGAAGGAGAAGATGAAGATGGCTATGGCCTCATAGGCTGTGGCTGCCCATCCCCTCTTGACNGTTCTCAACCTTGGCCCGGTACCCGCTCCTCACGGCCCGGAACGCGTCCTCGGACTGCCCGGTGCGGTGCTCCCTGCTCTTCCTCGAGGAGCTCGCAATGCCGTGGCTCTTGTCGGTGCCGCCGCCGCCTTCCCCTTCCTCCGACTCGGAGATGGAGATGTTGAAGAGACCGTCCAGCTCGCTGTCCGTCCCGTCCTGGGCCATCTCGTATTGTTTCCCTCTCACCCTCGTGGGGCTCGCGCCGTCGCACACCTCGGCGCGCTGGGGTGGGTAGTGGCAAGGCGGGCACGAGGGGGCGTGGGTGATTGTGCACTTGGGTGGAGATCCAGTAGTTGGGGTGTGGAGGGGACTCTGCTGTAAATCTTGGGGCGCAGGGCTGCAGGCGTTGGTTGACATCAGTGTGCAGGATGAACGGGCGTCGAAGCACGAGGTTGGGTGTCTACACGGAGCAGTAACAAAAAAGGGTCCTATGTGATTTATCAGGTGGGGGGGTCTTGGTGTGCTGGTGTTGGTGGTGCCTGATGCAGGTGCAATGTGCATGAGAAGAACGTCCAGCCCAACGACTGCCACCTCGGCCTCCTCTCCGAGCCCTGCTTGCTGCCTCCACAACAGACGAGCACCCTAACCCCCCACCTGTGGTTATTTGTCCTGAGAACATTCGGAACCACAGGCGACAGCAAACCAAGACGAGTTGAGTGGTACGCAGGCATGGACAGCCAGGTTGAGCGACTCGTGGACAAGATCTGGGACAAGCTCCTGCCGCTGCCCCCGGACCGGCG
The DNA here is from genome assembly GCA_002270565.1 of Stenocarpella maydis. Lineage (NCBI taxonomy): Eukaryota > Fungi > Ascomycota > Sordariomycetes > Diaporthales > Diaporthaceae > Stenocarpella > Stenocarpella maydis. The sequence continues at coordinate 251,863 of NQMI01000028.1, read as the reverse complement.
ATTAAGTGAGTGCTCTCCGGCCTAGACTTGTATCTCAAGCATGACAGCTGACGCGCATCACCACAGTGATTGGCATCGGCGGGATCCCAGGCTCAGGTCAGTATCTCAGCTACGATTCCAGCCTCCCGCCCGGAGACAGCCTCCCCCAGGGCAGCCCCGGGCACCCCCGATGTGTGCCTCGCCCAGCAAGCTCACACGCCGCGCCACCACCACCCAGGCAAGACAACCCTCTCTCAGGTCGTGACCACAGCCGTCAACGCCCGGCACGCGAGGCTGGAGCCCTCGCACGCCTGCTACAGCCCGAGCCCGGTCGCCGCCTTCGTGCCCATGGACGGCTTCCACCTGACGCGGGCGCAGCTCTCGGCCATGCCAGACCCGGCCGCCGCGCACGCCCGCCGCGGCGCAGAGTTCACCTTTGACGGGGCCGCCTTCCTGAGGCTGGTCCAGTCCCTCCGCGAGCCCCTCCCCGTCCCCGCGCCCCCGGCGCCGCTCGACACGTGCGGCCCGCGGCGGCCCGAGGACTTCCCGGCGGGGACGGTGTTCGCCCCCTCCTTCGACCACGCCGTCAAGGACCCCAGGGACGCCGACATCGCGGTGCTGCCCACGCACCGCGTCGTCGTATTCGAGGGCAACTACGTCGCTCTCGGCAGGGAGCCGTGGTCGTCGGCCGCGCGGCTCATGGACGAGGTCTGGTTCGTCGACGTCGACTTCGCCGTCGCCCGCCGCCGCCTCGTCGCCCGCCACGTCAAGGCCGGCATCGCCGCCGACGAGGCAGAGGCCGACAGGCGCGCTCTCGAGAACGACCTGCCCAACGGGGAGGAGATCGTGGCCAACCGGCTGCCAGCTGTCGACGAGGTTATCGTGTCGAGGGAGGACACGGCGTGGGCTCATGAGTGAGTGGCGCGGCTGGGGGGGTTTATCTAGCAGAATGACAGAACCCCAAAAAAAATGCGTGGCTACATTAGCGAGACCGCCATCCAGGCGCAGATTCTGGACCAGACAGCGATTGCCCAATACTCGACTTGTGCCATGAGCGAGATAAATCATGGACGGTGTATGGATACTGTTGCCGGATTTAGCGCAGCACAGCCTAGGTACTCTCTCCCTCTGATATTCATTCGAGCCAAATTCACGTCGACTACGACTGGAAACATGTCAATGGCCTCTCTGCAGGATCGGAGGCTTGCATGCCAGAGCCACGGCTTCGCTTGTCAGGTATCTTGTAGTACCGGACCATACAGTATAAAGAGCCTGGTTGGGCGGCGGCTATCAAGGATAAGTTGCCACTTGCTGCCCATCTCAAGTCGGTTCCAAGCCTATACCATCAAGTGGAACTATGTCAAGTGCCACAATCTGCAAAATCATGGCTTGCCGCCCAGATTTTCTTGTACATCAAAGTACAGACCACCATCCCGTCAATTTCCAGCAGCAAGAGATCCCCAGGCATGTTTCTTTCCACGTGCATACCTAGGTACCCCGGGCCAACCCAGCTTTGCAACTTGCAGCAGAACTAAGTTGGTTCTTCGTCATTGAAATGCACTCGCGCAAACATGCCGGCAATCTTGGCTACCTCAGGATCGTTGGCGCGGATCATGTCGAAGTCTTCACCTTGGTCAAGCGACATCAGGTCTTCTAAGTGAGACCTGTTCCTGGACAGCGCACCAGTGAATTGGCCCGCGCTCTGGCCAAGCATATCAACTCCATCACTGTTATGGATGGAGGAATTCAGTCCGTTCATCTCTCCGTGGATGGAGACGAGGGGCTCATATGGATGAGTGGTCTCCACGGGAGCAGTGCTAGTGATACTAGGAGAATTCCCGGGAAATGCTGCCGCGGCCTGTGCTGAAGCAGCACCAGCATCACGGCTGCCGACACTCGCACGAGACCGAGAGACACGACTGTCAAGGCTGTGAGCTGAACTCAAGGGATTCGCAGGTATAGTACGAGTGGTCACGCGGTCTGACGCATTGGCGGCCTGGACGGGCTGGGGAGCTCCGCGGAGCCCACGAGCTTGTTTAAGGATTTGCCCAACCAGAGCCCGATTCTCTTGGTTCATTTCGGGAAGATACCACAACTCCGCCAAGTATTGCGATGGCTCGACAGCCGTTGACTCTAGCTGGATCAGCTCCTCAATGGTGTACTTCCGCCGCCGACGTCCAGACGGTGCAGTTTCTTGAGCATCTGGGGACTTCTGCGTACTGGGCCCAGTTGTCGAGACAGCCCCTGTCGGTTGCTTTTTCGCGAATTCCTCAAGCATTCGGCGCTTGAATCTCTCATATGCTTGTGGAAAACACACGTCATCGACAAAAGCAACCCTTTGCTTCGGATCCAGTTTTGAGAAACCGGGGTGCTTCTCCATCAGAACTGCGGCCGATGCTCCTCTAATAATGCCCGGCAAAGCATCAGGGCCCGCCAATTCATCTGGGCCAGATTCTTGAATGAAAGAGACAACATGCATTGCCCACCTAACTATGTCCTCAACGACGACCATGTCAATCGTCTTTGTGGTTTCGTTTGGATGAGGCTCCACGGTCTTTGCGATGTCCTCTGGGCGACGGCTGTCCATGGTCGGAGTGGTTGTGTTGACGACGGACGTAGCTGAGCTCGGCGCCGTCCTGATCTTTTCGGTAGTAGCCTGGGGTGTCACTGGCTCCTTCAGGCGGTTGAAGGACTTTCGAAGAGCATCCACAAAAGAGCTCATGGCAGCTCTCTGGCGGAAAAGAACCACAAACCAGGTTGTCTTGCCCGATTCGTCCTTGAACTGAAGGATAAGCCTGTCCGAATCAGACAGATAATCAACGTATTCTTTGGTGTGACGCCTCACGTCTTCCATGCTGCCCTCGTCTATATGCAGGACAATCTGGTCATCCGTGGCGGCGGGTCCGGTAACCAGATAGATGGTTCCGGGGTACTCTGTCGTCCTGTTGGGGAAGGCAGGGGACGCAAACGCCACCGGGGCCTCGAATAGGATGAAATGTCCCTCTGGCAGTTCAAAATTGGATGCCACCGGCGGCACTCGAACCTCACTCGGTGAAGCGCTGCTCTCTTGAGGAACAGACGGGGGCGCAGCTGAAGCCCGAGTGCTGCCCGAAAGCTGGGTGCGGTCATGGGATACTTGGTCCCATCCATCCGCCCTGTGACCGACTGGTGGCAGCATCGCAGCCCTAGACACCTCGGTACGGCGCTGCATATTGGCCTTTGTCTGGGGTACGGACTCTGGTGCATGGCGGCTGTTGGGTATTGATCCGCGGAGGTCGACGGGGCCATCTCCCGTGTGAGCAAGTCCAGCTTTGGCCGGACCTCTACCGCCCCGAGAGAATTGGGCTCGAGGCGGTACTTGCCCGTTGTTGTTGCGACGGATGCGACGGTCATTGTAGTCGAAGCCTCGGTTGACAGCCATGTAGGATAGGTCAGCAGCTCGACGCATGCGAGCAAGCTGGCCATTCCCAAGCTCCCCCTGGCCTGCGACAACCGCGGCGTCCTCGTCATCGAAAAGGCCTCCGGCAATGGCTTGGTTCCATCTGTTGTTCACACCGGTTCTGCCGCTTTCAAGGCTATTCAGGGCAGCGCTGTTCCGAGGAACACGTCCAGTGTCCTCGAGGGGAAGCTCATCGATACGACCGACACCGATGTCGTCCTGCGGGTACCCAATCAGTCCACATCCATGGGGCTCACAATAGATACGTCGGGAATGGAGGAATAACCGTACCAACATCGCCAGTTCCGCAGCGCTAAGTTCACGCTTCTTTGCGTTCTGTAACGCCATCGTGTCCTTTTTTTTTCTTTTTCTTTTCTTTCTTCTTTTGGCAGTTTTTGCCTTGGTAGTTCTGTTACTTTAGAATATTAGTCTTCAGTTGAAATCATAGTTTCTGAGAGCCAAATGTGCAAGTACCGGATGGTTTGGGAAGAGTAATGTTGGCCAGGAGTCGTCTAAATGTTCAAAATTGCCACAAGAGAGGGACCGGCGTTTTCGGGTAGAGGAATTGGGTTTTCATTAGCGAGCCTCGAAGGATACGCTTTGGGTGCAACGCCAAGAAGAGTACACACAAAGGTCTTGATTACAGGCGGTGATGCTCAAATGTGTGGTATGAAGTCGAGCACAGGATCACCGTCTTGGTGCGACTCACAAGAGTGATGCTGGGGCGGTGAGAGTGAATTAAACTCAAAGGCAGGAAGGTGCCTTGAGTTTTGCTTGTGTTTCGGAAGAGAAAGGTTTGTGTTTATGAGATTGGGGGCATCCAGACTTGTCCTGCCAGGTGTGGGAAGCAGTCGCTTGCGCTTGTAGAGTCTGACCAGTGCTTTTGCAAGGGTAACGAGGGAAGAGGGAATATCGAAGTAGTGTGCCTCGGAGCTGGTGGGAAAACGGGAAAGAAAAAGAAGAGAAGGGGAAAGGGGGAGTGGTATATGCTCGAGCTGAAGGCCACAACACAGAAAAGAGAGGTGGAAGGGCGAGCAATACTCGGGTATCGATTCTGCCCGTCGACCTGAACTGTGAGGAGCTTCCGCTATGGGTTAAGCGACCACGCCTGAAGAATTGTTGTGATGGTTGGATTTTGCGTGTTAGAACACGGGCACTTGATTCGACTTTGATGCCGAACGATCGTTGTATGATTGGCGGAAGGGTCGGTGATGATGATGGTGATGAGCGTAATAGATAAGGAAGGTTTGTTCCCGGACAAAGAGGTTTTGTTTTGGAGTGACGCCCACCAAACTGGGGAGAAGTGACTTTTTGTTTGCCAGAGTGATTTTGATGTTGGAAAATTGTGGGTGGTTTGCCTGGGTGCTTAAGGCGCTTGAGGTGCTTCGATGTTTTAATCCTGCGGAGGGAGCTTGGGAGCTGTTGCCAGTTCCAGGTTCCTTCCAGCAAGCTGCCCTGGCAACCAGATAGAATGGCAGTTACGCAAATGCTGCAGACGAGCCAGTTGAAACCCATGAGAATGTGATACTGACTCCCTCTGGCCGCTCTTGAGTCTACACGAAATGATATTTAAACCTACTTTCCCCAGAAACTTCCCTGTGTCGTCGAGGAATCTTTTGCTTACAGCTACGAGAAGCTCTGTGGTAGCAAGATGCATATCTTGGTGGTCAGGGTCGTCCCTTTAATTACGATTTAGATTCCAGGTCAATGTTCTTACTCAAGAACCTGCTGGCACGAAGTATAAACTGTACGGTTCATTTCGAATTCGGTCACTCCGTTGAATTACTGACAGCGACAAGCTGACGGTAAGTTGAAGGCGGTTCCGCATGTTGAGGTCGTCGTGCTCCATCTGTATTATAGCCTGATAGCTCCAAACTCTCTTCACAGGGACCTGTTCCAGGATCATTGGACCTGACAAGGAGACCGGACCTTAAGCAAAAGTGGTCCTCACGCGGCCAACGCACATGGACAGGCTTCTAATCTCGGACTGCTTATAGCAATTATGGTATTACGAAATGTTACTTAAGGAAGCATAAGTCACTGGCAAGTCACACCAAGGGAGAACAATAGTTGGCCAATGCAATGTATTCCATTTGACATGCCAAAGAAGCCATTCCGTCGTGCGAGGTTCCTCGATGTACCCGGATCCTCACGTGCATGATCATGCTCGCGTTGTCAACCCAATGCCATCCATTGTCCCTCCCTTCTAGAGAACGCCATAAACACGATCAAATCAAGCCAGGCTCCGCACCTTGTGCATGTGCGCGCGGGGCACACGCGAAAGAGTCCGCTGTTGGTTACGCAACCTATCGCGCGGCAGCATCTTTTGGGGGGCCGGGCAGGTTGTCCTTGCCCTCACGGCCGATCTTGCTCATATCGACCTCCTCGGACGGCCTGGTGGCGGGCTCGCGCAGGCCGGCGGTGGAGCCATCGCCGGTCGAGATGTCGGTCTCGACGCGGCCGGACCCGACGTTGACAGTGCGAGCGTCCGCGGAGTTCCAGTCAGATGGGACGGGGGGCTGCTCAGGGAGTGGCAGGTCAGCCTTGACCTTGTCGATCTTCTCGGCCTTGGACTGAGTCATCTCTGCACGGTGATGTCAGCTCCTCAGTTCTAACAGAGATCGTTTGGCGGGTGCTAGACCGCATCGGAGGAGAGGGGGAGGGGCCGATGGTAGCTTACTGTTTGGTGTCGAGAGAGCTGTGGCTGAGTGACGGGCGATGTGGTTTTGTTCTTTCTTTGGAGAAGCTCGGGTCTGTCGACTGCGAGGATGATTATGGTTGATGGGTATCTTGTTTGATGATGATGAGGTAGAAGACGGCGGACAGGCTGTTCTGGCCCAAAAGAAAACGTCTTATAAGTTGATGGTGGTGTAGCTCTCAAGGGAGCTACGTCACTCACCTACGCGCTGTTGACGTAAATGGTGTGTCATCCTCTATCAATCGCCAGCCCAGAATTGCAGCCGCATCCTGCCCCCACGTGCCACCTTCTATGGAGACACCAAGACCAGGGAATTGTTACACAGAGCTTGCAATGGCACATCAGGCATGAACCGCGCAGGCCTCCTTCTTGAACAGGATGGAGGATTGCGGCTCATAGGAGGGGCGGGACATCCCGAAACATTGAGAATCATGGGTCCTGGCATGGATCCTTTAGCCTGGTATCTTACCACAAACGCCCACGGGCCTGATCCACTCGATGGACTCTCAGAAAGTCACAAGCCAGTCCAACAACTCCGGATTTAATCCCTCACTAAACGCCGTTGCCCAAACCTCAACCGACCCCGATGACATCGCAGGGACCCACCATCTCTACGCAACACGCTTGTCGGTCTCTGCCGAGGTGGCCTTCTCGCCCAGGTCCGGGTTGAGGTAATCTACATCCTCAGCCGCCTCGTAGTCGGCAATGAGGTCGGTCACCACTTCTCGTGACTCATCGAATTCGTTCAGGTTGTCGGAAAACGGAGCGGTTTTCTTGTATCCCTCCATGAACGCGTTGCGCTTTCGCATGCCATCGTACTGCCTGACGATCCGCTTGAAGAGCTGTATGAAACGTTAGAAACCATGTATAATCACCTGCCGCCAGACGTATACCTACAGTTGCGATGCTTGTATGGTTTGCCAACATGAGGCCGCTGACGCGGTGGCTCATCGGGATGTAAGGACTGCGCTTTGTGAGAGCCACCTGTATACTGGCCGGGCCCCAGGGAATGAATTGTGCCAGCCTGCGCTCACGGATCCTGAGGAGACTCTTGTGCACATCTGTCGGGTCCACCTCGCCTTGGATGACATTGAGAATAGAGATGTAACAGCTCTTCTTGCCCGGCACGGTAGAGACCATCCGATTCTTGGGCTGTAGCAGCCTCCGCATGACGTCCAGCACCGTCGTCTTCCGCACCGTCTTTGCCTGCTCAACCTGGTCACCCGTGAATGGTGTATACGCGGTCATTAGGAAATGACACCGAGGTGTGGGAATCAGCGAGGCCAATATGCTGACGAGGTCGTTGTGCATGTAGCCAGGGTACCGCAGTGTTGTTGTGCTGGCAGACATGACAGTGGATACAAGCTGGTTCGTCTGCTGGAAAGAGGGCTCTTGCACGTGTAGCCTGTCGGCCGCGATGTGAGAAAGAGCTCCGTTATCGAGAACAACCACGGAATCGGCGTTCTGGGTCAGCCGCCTCATGGCCAGCATACTGTTGTAGGGATGCACGACAACGTCTCCGGCGTTCGTCGTGTCTGGGAACACAGAGTATGTCTGGATGATCTTCTTGGGGAACCTGTCGTTCAACCGCTCGAGCAGAAAGGACCCTAGACCAGACCCTGTGCCACCAGCAATAGAATGCAGCATCATGAAACCCTGTGCGGCACGTCAGTGGAAATGCCCACCTCCTGGTGCCATGGTTGAGCCTACCTCGAGCGAGTCACTGCCGTCGGCCTCGCGGTCTATCATCTCCATGATGTCCTCGCATACTGTCTCGCCCGTCTGGTACCCATCACCCCAGTTGTTTGCGGCGCCCACGCCGTTTTTTCCGACGTAGAAGTTCTCAGGATTGTAGATGTTCTTGAAAGGACCAGTCTGTATTCCGTTGATGACTCGGGGCTCGAGGTCGATAAGGATTGCCCGCGGGATATACCTTGTATCGTCGCTTTGGTAGAAGAAGACGTCTTTCCGATCACCGCCCTCGGTTGCGAAATCCTCGAGATTTCCATCTTGGCCTATCCCGTGCTCCTGGCAAAGCTGCTGCCAGAACTGGCTGCCAACTAGGAGCTGTCAGCAAGGTCGGTTGCCGGATGCCCACGGCGTAGCTGGCCAGAACCCGAGGGTCGATATGCAGGATGGTTTACTGACTGCTATTGCCGCATTGGCCCGCCTGAACCGTAATGATCTCCCTTCTCGGGGTCAGAACTTTTCAAATCCGATCTGGGATGTGCGCGACCTACCTGGGCATGGTCGTCCGGATATCTCACTACCTCTTGCCAGATGTGGATGTAGTTGCACTCGTCTCTAGCACAACGCGTCAAACCGAGACGCGATGCGACCCTCTTGTTGCTGTCTCTCCCACCCCCAGCCCCCCCCCCGCAATTGAGAGGGTAAAATAGGGTTAGGGTTTAAGCTGTCCACCCATTCTGTGATATTCCCTAGGTTCCTCCTGCCGTGGTTGTGGCATGTAGTCTATACTACCTAGGTAACAAGCCTTGCATTTGGCTGTTCAATTCGGTGTCTAGCACATCAGAGTTATATATTGAAAGCTGCGCAACTGCAGTCTGTTCTGCTGGCCGTATAGTCGAGTGCAGAGAATATCCAGCAGCAAGAGAGCCATCATCAGATGTTTCTGACGGATAAGGCTATGCCGCAACACAAAAGTAACACATATGCCGCCAGGCCAAAAATAAAACTAGAGTGTGCTGCATGTTTGGGCCTTGTTTGGCTTGCCATGATGAGCCCAGACATATTCTGGCTTGGCCACCAGGTTATTCGGATCACCGCTATTTTGGATCCCGGTGTGTTCAATTTCGAGAGCTAGAGTGAGGCGCGGATCGCAGTGCGCCAGACATCGACGACGAGATTGCGAGGATGGGTTGCCCATGTGTATTCCACCGATGCTAGAGGGCCATTTTACATAGTATTTTGCCTGGGGACCAAAATAGGCCACGCTAATGTGAGGGAAACACGCGGGCAAGCTGCGGGTGACATCACACCCGGGCCGCTCACTTGCAAGGCGAGATTGGCTGCTCTGTGTACCCGGTGCTAAAACAGACAGACCGATAACAGCCAGGGTGGACCTAGGTCCCCTGCCTCCACTGAAACCACCCCTGCTCGACCCCTACTTAGTCTCCACAAGCTTGTTGTTAGCCACCTGGGCAGATTGCTGGCAACCTCCTAAACCACCGCTAAATCTCGTGGAAAGGGAGACTTCATAGCTTCCAAGTCTCCCGAGCCCGACGTCTTCTTCTACTGCGCCCTCATTATCGCCTTCTCCTCACCGATTTTCACGCGCCCTAATCGAAACGGCCAAAAGTTTTGCACGTCTTTCTCCGTCCCGGCTCTTGTTCATGACTGTCTCCAGCATCATCCAACGCCCGTCTCACACACAAGGAGAGCTGGCTGGCTGCAAGGGGCCGCCTGGGACCGACAGAGAGAGGCATACCCTCTAACATTGAGCCTCCTTGCCAACATCACCAATGAGCTACATCGTTATAGCATAACACCGAAGTTAGCATTTCGGTTTGGTTCCACGGTCCCCGTGACGCCACCAACCCTCCCACTCCGACGCCAATGGCGACAGAAGGGCCCCAGCCACCGCAGCATCTCCATCAATACGCCAGCGATGTCGATGATGCCGACGTGGAGGAGACGGCGGACGAACTAACCTCAAGGCCGTCTAATGGCGCGTTCGCAAAGAAGAAGCGCCGCCTGCCAAGGCGCATAGGGCAGTTTTCCGGCTCGGTTCCCTCCACCCCCAAGACGCATACAACATCTCCAAGCGGCCGTCGCTTTCCTTCCTTGCCACGCCGCTCCACCATGCCAGACCCTCGTGAACGTGGTGCTGTCTCAGAATCCGAAGCACGCGCCATTTCTAGGCCTTCCGCCCTAAGAGGCCACTCACACCTGGGTCGTTCAGTCGACGCCGAGGAGGCAGACGATGTCGTGGGTACACCCCGCAGGAGCCACTTCCGCGGCATGAGCGTCTTTACGGGAGGTGGTATGTCAGATGGCGATGCATTGCAGACGCCCCGCCGGCCACGCTTTGGGGGGGATCGATACTCGACGTTCGGCGGCCACAGATGGAAGCAGGTTAAGAATACTTTGGGTCTTCTACGGCACAGAAAAGGCGAGCGCATCGACTACCTCAAGTCTACTGAACTTATGGGAGAGCTTCGGGCCGGTGCGCCAGCCGTAGTCATGTTTGCCAGTATGCTCCAGCGTGACGAACATGGCCACAAGAAGATCCCCGTGCTCCTCGAGCAGGTCCGCGTCAACATCAGCGACAGCGTGGTTCGAGGCGACAGTGAACGACACACCCTTTTCACCATCCATCTGGAGTATGGCAATGGGCCAAATCGCATGATATGGACAGTGAAGAAGAGCATCGGAGACATCGTGCGCATGCATCTCAAGTACAAGGGCAGCGTCACCACCGAGAGGCTGAAGCGTCCCGGAGCCCGCGTAGGACCAAAGCAACCCAAATTCCCAGCCAAGGCCTTCCCTTACCTGCGCAGTATCAAGGCAATGGACTTCAGTGACGAAGAAGACGAAGGCCAACCTGCTGAGATGCCCGAGGCCGTGGCGGCCGGCGAAATGACAGCCGGCGAAGCCACGGCCGGCGAGATGACTGCCGCCGAGGGTACCGGCACGGAAGCCGAGGGTCGTGCAGGGAAGAAGCGCAAGGGATCGCGCATGAATGTCCTCAGTCCGCGGCGCAATACATCAATGCTGGAGGATGGTACGGGCGCCGTGGCTGATGCCCAAGCCCAGGCTGCCAGGGACGCTGATGAAGCGAAGCGCAAGTATATCACGTTCCAGCGACGCTCACTGGAGAAGTACCTCCGGGAAATGATACGCTGGCTTATGTTCAGGCCAGACAGTAATCGCCTCTGTCGTTTCTTCGAGCTTTCTGCGCTGGGGGTCCGCCTCGCCGCAGAGGGCGGCTACCATGGAAAAGAAGGTTTCATGCAGATACGGCCAGCTAACGGCATCGTCAATCCGGCCAAGGCTGTCACCCGAAGAGACCGCAAGTGGTTCCTGATCCGGCAGAGCTACATAGCATGTGTTGACTCCCCAGAGAGCATCGATATATGTGATGTCGTCCTGGTGGACTTCAAATTCGAGATTATCACCAAGAGGAAAGGCCTGAAGCAGGTCGGTCGAAAAGGCTCCAAGAAGGCCAAGTCTGACCATGAGGGGCAAGACGTGGGAGACGATGATGATTTCCTGAACGATCCCGAGTCTTCAAAGAAGAGTCACCACCACAAACTGACAATCATCAACTCCGAGCGGAAGGTCAAGCTATATGCCCAGCAGCACGACCTGCCGCAGTTCGAGGAGTCCATCAAGCTGATGAAGCAAAATTCGCCCTGGGCATCGGACAAGATTCGGTTTGCCAGCTTTGCACCCGTCCGGCAGAAGGTATATGCTCAGTGGCTGGTTGATGGGCGTGACTACATGTGGAATGTCTCGCGGGCTATATCCATGGCAAAGGATGTGATCTATATCCACGACTGGTGGCTGAGCCCAGAGATATACATGCGAAGGCCACCTTGCATCAGCCAGAGGTGGCGTCTCGACCGACTCCTCCAGTTGAAGGCGCAAGAAGGCGTAAAGATTTTCGTAATTGTCTACCGCAACGTTGAGGCCGCCGTCCCCATCAACTCCGAGTACACAAAGCGGTCCTTGCTCAACTTGCACCCGAACATTTTCGTGCAGAGATCACCCAACCAGTACAAGAAGAATCAGTACTTTTTTGCTCACCACGAGAAGATCTGTATAGTCGACCATTACATCGCATTTGTCGGCGGTATCGATCTTTGCTTTGGTAGATGGGATACCCCCCAGCACAAGCTTACGGACGACAAGCCGACAGGCTTTGAGCCGGACGAGGTGCAGAACGTTCCCCGGGATGCCGAGCACGTCCAGATGTTTCCAGGCAAGGACTACACCAACCCGAGGGTGCAGGATTTCTTCAATCTTGATCAGCCCTATGAAGAGATGTATGACCGGGCAAAGATTCCACGGATGCCGTGGCACGACATCTCGATGCAAGTGGTCGGTCAGCCCGCTCGTGACCTGACAAGGCACTTCGTGCAGCGGTGGAACTATCTCCGTCGCGGACGGAAGCCAACGCGGCCTCTGCCTTACTTGCTTCCCCCGCCTGATTTCCGCCATGAAGATTTGGAGGCTATGGGCCTCACAGGGACATGCGAAGTCCAGATCCTTCGATCCGCATCGACCTGGTCGCTGGGAATACAGCACACCGAGTGCAGTATTCAAAACGCGTACCTTCAAATGATCGAAAAGTCTGAGCATTTCGTGTACATCGAGAATCAGTTCTTCGTCTCAAGTACCGAGGCGCTCGGCGTGCCAATCGTCAATAATATCGGTGATGCGCTTGTCGACCGTATCAAGCGAGCCCATGAGAACGACGAGGATTGGAAAGCCGTTGTACTTATCCCGCTGATGCCCGGATTCCAGAACACCGTGGCTGAGAAGGAGGGTACCAGCGTCCGGCTCATCATGGAGTGTCAATACCGAAGCATATGTCGCGGGGAGTCCTCAATATTCGGCAGACTACGAGCTGCTGGCATTGATCCCGAAGATTACATTCAGTTCTTCAGCCTGCGGCAATGGGGCGAGATCGGCGCCAATAAGATGCATGTCACGGAACAGCTCTACATTCACGCCAAGCTCATCATTGTTGATGACCGCGTGGCCCTGATAGGCTCGGCCAACATCAATGAGCGATCCATGCTGGGCTCTCGTGACTCCGAGGTCGCCGCAGTCGTTAGGGACACTGACTTGATATGGTCGACCATGGGGGGGAAGCCTTTCCAAGTCGGCCGTTTTGCGCACACCCTGCGCATGCGGCTCATGAGGGAGCATGTTGGCCTTCCTGTTGATGAGATCATCGAAGAAGAAAGAAACGCGGACCTGGAAAACGAGGAGGCTTTCCAGTCTGATATGGACCGGATATACCACAGTGAATCCGAGGGCTCAGAGACCTCAAGGCGTTCAGATGCTAACGGGGACCTGAGTGTACCGCGTCCTCCAGTCGAGAGAGGTCACAGCATTAACCATGACGTTGACCTCCAGCGGATGGATACCAGCGACCAGTCTTCCTCCAAGTCTTCCAACTCAGACTCGAACGTCGTGGAAGCAGAAAGCGTGGATGCGCCAGCCGACTCCGAAAGGAAGACTGAGGTCGAGGGGTTTGGCCCCGATCGCTGGAAGGATGCACAGGAGAAGGGTCTAGACCAGGGCAGAGACACCGTTGTCGTCGGTGGCAGAGAATACCTCCTCCGTAATATCTCCGCCGAGGGCAAGGGAACCATCGAGAGCCCAGCCCTTAGCCAGAAGTCCGTGAGCCCGCAGCCAGCTGCGACGTCTTCGGTTGGAGAAGGCCCCAGTCAGGCTGCGATGCCTCCACTGGACCGCCGCAATACCGACCAACTAGGTCTTCCTAGGGCCAACCAGCTCCCTGACCTTCCACAGTGTGATGACACGGATATTGGCGGGCCGCCACTTCTTGACGCAGATGGAGAGCCGATTTTGTCCGTGTCGCATCCCCTGGCTGCCGAGATCAAGCCTGCCGTCATTGACAAGGATTGCATGCGGGATCCTCTGGACCCGGCCTTCTACGAGGACGTCTGGTACCGGATTGCAGAGAACAATACCAAGATCTACAGAGAGGTGTTCCACTGCATGCCCGACAACGAGGTGAGGGAGTGGGACCAGTACACTGAGTACATAGACCACCAGAAACGACTGCAGGAGGCACAAGAGGGGCCACGAGAGACGTCAAAAGGCGATCAGGGAGAAGCAGCTGACACCGGCGGATCCGAGAAGCCGCCTCCAGAAGCCACGTCTGCCGGAGTGGGTATCTCGGTCCCAGCTCCGCCAGTCGTCGCCGCTCGCTCGTTCTCAAACAAATTCCCCGGCAAAGGCAACCCTGGTAAGAGCATGCCCCCACTGGCTGGCGGTCTTAAGAAGTCCCCGACAGAGGATGAATCACCAGCGCATCGCCATGCCCGGCAAGACTCGAGGCTTGACGTTGAAAGAGCTGCGGCTGCGGCGCGTGCCATCAATTCACCCATGGGCAGCCCTGCGTTCGGGCCGCCCAGCAATAGCCCCTTCATCCCAACGCCGGCTGCACCCGCGGACCCAGAGAAAGCAGCGGCAGCGCGCGAGGACAGCAACACCAATGGCAGCACGGTAGAAGCACCGCCCAAGCTCGCCGTTCCCGGGGCCAGCAGGGCGACCACGCCGGACAAGCGTGACCGTCGTGCCACCTTCAGCACGCCTGACGACACGGCGACCATGTCGGACAGGCCACCAGGCAGCTCGGCCTCGACGACGCCCATGCCGGGGGTGCAGGGGTCCGTCAAGCGCCGCAGACGCGCCAACACCCGGGGCAGCCGTCACCGGCCCCCTGTGGAAGAGCTGCTGACCAGGGAACAGCGCGAGGGGCTGCTTGGGATGATCCAGGGCCACCTCGTAGTGTTCCCATACGACTGGCTTGTGGGCGCGGACGAGAAGGGCAACTGGCTTACTCTGGTTGACCAGGCGGCCCCGCTGCAGATCTAGTAAGTGTCGAGAAGTCTGAGCCATTTATTGTGAATAAAAGCTGACACCTCTGTAGCAACTAAGACGGCTCCGGACTGCGGGCTTGGTCCCGGGCCCCAGGTGATATACCGGAGGCGTGGGGAACTCTGTCACGGAATTCTGCGTGCTCGATGCCCTTGCAAAATTCATAGACGGCGTTTCACCGAGGTGATGAGATGCCGGCCAAGAATGGTGGCACGGTATGGCTCGCTGTCAAAAGCAGGCACAGTCTTGGGTAAGGGAGGGAAGGTCATTATTATCAACACCATAATCACCGAGCACCCGGCGTTTTTGGCTGTGCGCTTTTGCATAGTGTTTCGCTCCGTGGCTGCCCGAACGCGTCTGCTAAATCAAGTTATTGTTAGTTCTGTAGATATTCATACACAAAAAGTATCCATCCGAGTCTACATGACGCAGTGACAATGTGTGCTGTGGGGGCGGGGGACAGCTGCGTGCCGAGCGAGGGTTGAACCCTGCCACTCAGACGTACAGGCCTTGTCATGGACCCGGGCAGGTCAGCACGATCCTCCTCCTCGACCAAAACACCGCGCACTGGCTGTCCCGGGGCCAGCATCAACCGCCTGCATGCCTCAGTCATCAACCCTGCTGCGCGCTGCGCGCCGCAACCTGGCTGCAGCGCGACAGTTTCCAGCCCACGATTTCCTCGCACCCGCGCTCTTGTACCCAACCGCCCCGTCGCCGCGGCGCCTGGTCTCAAGCACGCCGACGAGACGTGCCGAAGTCGCCGGCAGCACACACCAGGGCACGCGCAAGCCGCTCACGGCCGAGCAGCGCGACTTCCTGTCGTCGGCGCTGCGGGTCAACCAGGCGGGCGAGCTAGCCGCGACGCTCATCTACACGGCGCAGACGCCCCACGTGGTGCGGCGGACGCCGCACCTCCGGCCCCTGATGCGGCACATGTACGAGCAGGAGGAAGGGCACCTCAGGACCTTCAACGCCCTGCTGGCGCGGCACCGCGTGCGGCCCACGGCCATGTACCCGGCGTGGTCGGCGCTGAGCTACGGGCTGGGGTGGGCCACGGCGGCCATGGGCAACGAGGCGGCCATGGCGTGCACCGAGGCGGTCGAGACGGAGATCGGCGACCACTACAACGGGCAGGTGCGCGAGCTGCTCGCCATGGTGAGGGGCTGGGAGGAGGAGGGGTACGAGGTCGGCGCGGAGCTGAGGGGGCTGGTGGACACGCTGCGGCGCATCCGCGACGAGGAGCTCGAGCACCTCGACCACGCTGTCGAGCACGACGCGCAGAAGGCCGAGCCGCACTGGCTGCTCACCGGGGCCATCCGGCTGGGGTGCCGGGGCGCCATCTGGGTGAGCGAGAGGGTCTAGATTGGTGGCGCCTGTATCATGTCGGCCTGGCGTCGATTCTACCCGAGGACCACTCGCCAAGACATGCTCACTATCGTATGGCGGTGCATATGCAGAGCCGCATAGACCCCATGTCTGGGACCCAACGTCAGCACAATAGTGCAAGCCCAAAAGTCTGCGTGCTCTTCTTCTACTGTCCAACTCCGGGCTAAAGCCGGGCCACGTCCATGTACCCGCCGTGCTGGGGCCCGGGGCCTCGGGGACCGGGGCCGCACCGCACCGTCCGTGCCTATGGAGCCGGATTACCAATCATGAATCTGCATCGGGCACCTTGTCCCAGCCGACGCACATCTGCTACCTATCCAGGGGCTCCGGCGTCAGCGCTCATCCAGGGCAGGGTGCTCTGCACAATTTATTATTGTTACTCGCAATGGCTGCTGGCCTTCTCGGTTTCCCATACCCCCCCCCCTCTCGTTGAGAAATGCCGCGATCCACCCAGGTCGGTGTCGTTAGCTCTGCCTGAAGCTTCCTCTCCACCAACCCCACGACCCTTACTGTTGGCTGTGTCCCAAGTGGTATAGTGTGCACTGCCATAACCTCGATATCACCCAAAAAATATAGCCACCTTACTATGGCTGTGCCCGGCCCCCCCACGCCGGGCGAGGACAGGGCTGCCCCCGACGGCAGCGCCGCCCCAGGTGCCTCTGAACATACGCCTCTGATCCCACGCTCGCCAAGCCCACCACGGCAGCAGGGAGCTATTGTCGACGGCGATGAAGACGATGCTGTACAGCACCATGTCACGCCGACGCGCGCTGCATGCATCTGCTTCAGCATGTGGGTGCTGATGTTCATGCAGGGTGAGTAGGTACAAATAAATCAATGTGGTGGTGCATGTTGTCGCACATATTCAAACACACCTCATACAGTCACCATGCTGACATGTCACAGCATGCAACATGAGCGGCATGACAATGGTCCAGTCCGCCATCGCCGAAGAGCTCGGGGCGTACGAGCTCGCCACCTGGTTCACCTCGGCATACATGATCGCCATGGCCACGTCGTCCCCGCTGGCCGGCCGCCTCGCCACAATATTCTCCCCGGGCCTCATGATCCTGGCCTCGGGCCTGTCCGTGGCCGCCGGGGGCATCGTCACCTCCCAGGCCGGCTCTTTTGTTGTTTTCATCTTGGGCCGCGTGCTGACCGGCATCGGCGGCGGCGGCGTCATGACGCTGGCGCTCATCCTGGTCCTGCAGCTGACGTCCCGGAGGCGGCGCGGCCTGTTCGTCGGCATGGTCAACCTTGGCCTCACCCTCGGCGTGTCGTTCGGGGCCGTCGTCTTTGGCGCCCTCCTGCCCGTGCTGGGGTGGAGGGCCCTCTTCTGGGCCCAGTCTCCCATTGGGATCCTGGCCGGGGCTGGGGTCTACCTGAGCATCCCGGCCTTTGGCGCCGCGGGCCCGGCCAAGAACAAGAGTGCCGTGCAAAAGCTCAAGTCCATCGACTATGCTGGCGCCGTCCTCCTGACAGCCGCCATCGTCCTGTTCCTCTACGGCCTCTCCGGCTCGGTTCAGGTCCTGCCGATGGCGCTCTCGGTGATCCCCTTGGCGCTCTTCGTTGTCGTCGAGTACAGGGTGGCATCCGACCCGCTCATCCCACTCAGCGTGCTGCGATCCCGCGGCGTCTTGTTCTCGTGCCTGGCGCAGCTGGGGCTCATGGCCTCACGCTGGACGGTCCTCTACTACGCTCCCATCTTCGTCCTCGCGGTCCGGGGTCTGTCCCCCACCGTGGCCGGCTCGGTCCTCATCCCGACAAACGTAGCATTTGGGATAGGAGGCATCACTGTTGGCTGGCTGCACATCCGCCGCTCTGGTGCCTTCTGGCTGCCGTGCATAGTCTCTGTCTTCCTCTTCGGCCTGTCCCTCCTCGGCATCTCGCTGACGAGCAACGCCGCCTCGCCTGCGTGGCTGTACGTTCTGCTAATAGCTTCCAACGGGTTCTGCACCGGCGTGGCACTAAACTACACACTGGCCCACATCCTCCACCTGGCCACCCCGGACACGCACTTCATCGCCACAAGCCTGCTGGCAACATTCAGGGGCTTCGCCGGCAGCTTCGGGACGGCAATCGGGGGCGGCATCTTCACGCGGAGCCTCAGGAGCCACCTGACAGCCGGCTTTGAGAAGCTAGACGGCACGGCCGACCTGTCCCCCAGGCGGGTTGCCCTGGTCAGGAGGCTCCTCGGCAGCCCAAACTTTGTGTTCAACGGCTACCTGAGCGCTGCAGAGAGGGACGTGGCGGTCAAGGGATACGAGGCTGCCCTCGGCGTCATGTACACGTCTGCTGCCGCCTTTGTGGTGCTCGTGCTCGTGGTCCAGGCGGGCACGGGCTGGACGGCCCCCGCGAATCACGAGGGCGAGGAGGAGATACGGGGGGAGATTGCGGAGCACGACGGGCGCATGGAGGCCTAGGTTTGGCTGCGCGTGACGCGGCAAGGAAATCACGGCTCCGGATGCTGGCGTCGGAGAGGCGTTTGGGTGTATTCACGGCGGTGTTCAGATCTGTTAGCAGAGGTGTATGTTAAAGTATGGCGCCGGCCGGGAAAGGATGGTGTCGCCTTAACTCAAAAGCATGCATGGCCTTCCCAGACGTCTAGATCTTCAACCCAAGGCCCAAAACTCCACAGGGGGCATACCCCGGCGGTAAGAAGTCGGTGACAACAACACACCACTCGCGCAATCGTGATTCAAGTCGCTGGTGCATCTGACATCCTTGCTTGCTATGCCGCTAGATCTGCCAAACGCCGTGGCGGCCCCCATTCTCAGACAGTCCCCCCCCCCCGGCCCACGCCCTTCTTGTGAGACATCCAAGCTAGAGAATTGGTTATTATTGTCTTTTCCCGTGGGGATGACTCGACGTCTTTCCCATGAGGGTAAGCGTCGAGGAGCAGCAGGGACGACGTGGACGGCAGCTACTGTTATACACAGAAATCCAGTCCCGCCACCACTGCGCGATGCTCGCCATTTAGAGAGACATACAAGGCGTCTGTGGCCTGCCACCCCAACGTGTTCGTTTCTCTCCTCCAAAGAATCATACATCATACTATTGCAATACCAAAAGGAAACTGCGCAGCAGAATGTCCTCGCCCCTGGTAAAGAACGCACCCTTTGTCTCCTTGCTCGCCAGCCCCAACTACTCGGCCCATCCACCTCCACCATGCTCCTGCTAATTTCACCTCTCCCGGGGATTGCAGCACGGAACGATTCACTGGCTTGAGATCCCGGTTGTGAACGGCCCCCGAGCCGCTGCCTTTTACAAGTCCATATTCGGCGTGAGCAACACCCATAGGGAACAATAGAATCCCTAGCCACCCCTCTCCCACCTCTCTGTTTTGGAGATGCCATTCGCCACGTCCGTGAGGTCAAGGGCAAAAGAAGGGGGGGGGGGGAGAGAAAGGCCCGGCTGACCCAGAATATCACCACAGTGGGAGTGCACGACCTTCGACCCTTCATTCTCCTCGCCCTCCTCAGCCTCCACAAACGGCAGCAATGGTACCAACCGCACAAGCACAAGCACGATCCACATGTTCCGCAAGGGCGCGGCGCTCAGCGGCGCCTTTATCCAAGTCCCAGAAGGCTGCCTGGTACAGGCGTGGGGCTCCGGCGGCCCGGGGAATGACGGCAGCAGGGTAGACATGGCTGTGCTGACGACGTTCGCGGTGGAGAGCATCGAGGGGACGCTGCGTCTGGTTGAGGCCCTTGGCGGGAGGGTGCACTTGTAAGTTTTGTTCCACATTCTTCTTGCGCTGGAAAATTACCGACATGTGTTTCCCTTCCCCCTTTTCCCCTCTGCAACACTCGGCATGGGCCATGCTTTTTTACATTGTGAGTGAGTGCGTGCTCGGGTAATGGGGAGAGATGGATGAGATTTGACTCGGGGTTATAGGCACAAGACGGCTATCGGAGACGGTACGGGATACCTGGCTAGGTTCATCGACTGCGAGGGGAATCTTCAGGGCATCTGGGCCCAGGACTGAATGGTTGGAAAAGAGAAGGGGGTCCAAGGATGTCCGATGGACAGATACCAGATTCCGATGTACATGAAGGGTTGTTTAAGCACTAACTAACAAATGCGCAGGTGAGTCTGGGTATCTCTGGAGCCAAGAGGCTGGTATCCAAGGATGTATTAGTGATATGTACGCTGCTTAAAGCGGTCATGAGATATATATTTGGGGGAACTATTGTTGGTCAGACATATGCCCAAACGCTTATGTGCAGATTTTCCAACTCTTGACCCTGATATGCCGTCAGAAACTCCAAACACGAAATTAAAAAGAAAAAAAAAGGGGGGGCAAATAGATGAGCAAGCAAAAAGTGCAATGCCGTTTGATCGGCAAGGCCACATCATGGCTCCTCGGGTATCGTTGGTGTCGTGTTCCCCATTTGCTGTCCCTGGCTGTTCCCAGACCGGTCCCCATCGCTCTCCCGGCGCAGCTCCATGTGTTCGAACATGGGCGACGAGCTGGTCGTCGTTGACGAGCCCTGCCTCCGCTTTTCCCGTCGTTTCTGATTAAGCGTATTTATCTTCCCCATGACGAAGGCAAGTGGCCCGGCATCCTTGGACGTCGAGTTGGCAGTGGCGTTGCTCATCCTCCTGTGCCGGAGTATCTCGTCTATGTTCGCACTGGTGTCTCTCGTGCTGCGGCCGCTTTCCGGGTACTCTCCTCCACCCATACCACAACCTGCACTGGCCCGCCGGCCACGGACTATGATCTGTGGATCCACGAGCTCCCGTGCGTCCTTCAGTACGGTCAGGAAGACCGGGTATGCAAGCGTGAAGAGCAGCGAAACAACGGGCACCACGAATGCCAGCTGAATGGACGCTCCGTTGTTTCGCATAATGCCATACAGGACAAATGGCCAAAACGCGGGCCCACTCGCACCCATGGTCAGCCAGGCCCCCGCGCGTTTCGTTCGGTTACCCTGGCCTCGAAGGCCCATTACAAAGATCAGAGGCCAGATGGGCCCCTCGGCGAAGAAGAACAGAATTGCAAGAACGGCGATATAGTTCGGGTTCGAAGGGCGCAGGACAACGCATAGGAGAGCGAAGACAATGGACAGGGCCGAAAAGATGGTGAGCTGGGTGCGAGGAGTCGGCACGAGTCGACTCTGGGGGTGCTTGACCGACAGCCAGGCTAGGTGAGCTGCGTTGAAGCGGGAGACGGTAAAGGCGGCGTGGCCAATGAGGAGGTAATCGGTCAGAGATAGGACGAGGCCAGGGGGTTGGTCGGCGTCTGAGGGGGCTGGTAACGTAGAGGTCAAGAGATCGTCAAAGAAGATAGACATGGACTCTTGTGCCGCGACGTAGAACCACTGTGCCGTCACAGCGAGGATGATGCACAGAGTCCTGAGTTGCAAGCCTCCAATGGTCCGCTTCTTCGTGTCAACGGGTAAGCGATCGGCGGCACGGCCAAGCTCAGCATCAGTGACCTCGGGGAGTGGCATATAATAAAAGAAGAGGGCCAGAGCAACACAGGAAAGCGTGATGGCGAGGTACGTCCACTGCACGTCAATCAACTCCAGGCTGGTCCGTCTCCCGTCACTGTCGGCGATCTCATCGAAGAATACCTTCTGAGCTAGCAGTCCACTTATGACGCTTGCGACACCTTGGAATCCTTGCGCTATAAGTATCCGAGTTTCGGCATATTGTTGAGGTCCACACAGGATGATGAAGGGGTTCGCCGCCGTCTCGAGGACACCCAGCCCGAAGCCAACAACAAAGTTGCTGATCATGAAGCCGGGGAACGAGCTCAGAACGGCGCATGGCCAAAACATGATGGTCCCGATGCCATAAATGCAGAGCCCTAAGATGAAGGTGGCCTTGAAACCACCGACGGCGTCGCGATGCTTATGTCTGCGTCGATTCCTGTGGAAGCGCGCGTGTTCGTCGTGACGGAGGACCCATTCCCCAACGACGAGAGGTCCGAAGAAGTAGCCGCCGCCAAAATACGCGGTGGTCAATCCCAAAGTCTCGGCCGTGCTCATATCGGAGACTGTGGCAATGACATTGTTAAGCGTGTTCAGAAGCCCATAGGAGAATCCCCAGAGCACGAAGAGGATGGTGACAACCACACAGTATCGCAGAGACTCGGCCGGGGCTGTCTTGATCATGCTCTTGGGTCTCTTCATGTTGACAAACCCGAAGTAAATCGCATTGTCGTTTCGGGACCTCCCGGACATCCAGGTGGTTCTTGTCGCCGGAGAACCGGGCTGAGGTGGCACATAGCTCGGGGAAGCGGGATTGACCATGTCGGGTGTCGTGAGGAAGTCCAGGGCTGAGATCTGCTCTGCGGAGGGGTCTTGCTGCCGGGCTTGAGCCGGTGCTGCCGGAGATTCGAGTCCCTCGCCAGATGCGGTAGGCACGGTGGCATTCTGGCTTCCATTGGGTTCTTTGTCCTGGGTTTCGGTAGCGTACGTTGACAAACTCGAATTGTGCGTCCCATCTGGATCGAAAAGGACCGTGGGTAGGATCTTGAGGATCAAAGGTTTGAGCGTCGGAATGCAAGCGCAGATCATGCCCACGTTGACCTCTACCGCCGACCACATCAACGACAAAGAAGCGTTCCAAGCGAATTCGGGGCTGTCCCCGAACAGCGCGCCGGGATCGTCCGACGGCGTTGTTGGAACGAAAGAGATAGCCTGCTGCAGGTAGTAGATGCGGACGACGTCCACAACAGTCACGAAGATACCGAGGGAGAAGGTGAAGACCAGGATGTATTTCTGCCGCTTGGGCAGCCTCATTCCCGTGAGGACAGGGATGGGGAGGGCCAGAATCGCGAGATCGGTGACAACGTTTACCGGCGCGGAACATATAAACTCGGTGAGTAAGGGTATGCACTGAGCCTGATACCTGTAGAGGCTGAAGGCCGCGATCACCGGGTTGCACTGGAAAATGTTTAGGAATGTGAGCACGACGCCGGCAGTGTTGACAATAGCCAGGACGACCCATGACGCGATGCGGAGTATTTGCTGCGTATTCTTGGAGAGACGCAGATAGAAGATCAAGATGCTGGTCTTCAGCGCCATGAGCGCAGGGTTCTACTCTGATGTCAGCCGCGGGTCTTGGAACGTGTCTGTATCAAAAGCGAAACTTGCGTATAGCACGGAGAAGACATATTCCGTCTTCCTCAGCGGAAGCCGGTCTTCACTGGCAATGTTTGCATCATGCATCCCCAGGCCCTTGCTGGTGCCAACGTCGATTGTGGTGCTGAGGCCGACGGCAAGAAGCCATGCCAGAATAACGAAGTAGTCGTCCCAACTGACGCGCTTGACGATAAGGGATCGACAAAACAGCCTGGCGATGAAGAAAGCAGTGCCGACCACCAGGGTGGCTGTGGTGACGGCGAAGACTGCGGGACCTCGATCGGGGATATGGTCCGTCGTCGAGAGGGCCATATCGGACATTGTGGAGGATCAAGGCGCAGAGGCCGCGCTATGGAGGCCTGCGGAGGTATGACGGGGCCCTAATGCGGTAATCTGAGCGAAGGCGCCATGATTGAGATTTCGGGTGCATCAGACGAGGCCGGGAGGCGACAAGGACGGTGTTGTAGGCAGGCCCGGTGCGCCTTGGAGGCGGTCACGACCTGGTGGGATAGAGAGAGAGCGAGAGCAAGAGACGGCAGAGGCCGGTCATGTTGCGCTTCAACGGGCTGGTTGATGACGGCGCCGGCCCTTGATGGACTGTGAGGGCGTCTGACCAAGAGTACATAGAAGTCGGGGCCGTGGATGGATGGCTGGAATCAGCAGCCGAGTGCCGCAAACTTCTGGCAGGCGCAACTCGGTGGGCCACGTGGGAATGGCAGGCTCACGTAGCTGGGCAGGCTATTTTGGTCCTTGATGGTCATGGGCGGGCCTAGGCGCAATCTCGTCTGTTGTGTCATACAATGCCCTGTGTCTAATAACCACGGACAAGGCTCATTGTGACGGCGGCGCTAAGGCAGAAGTCGGCGGATGGCCAATGCGGCCAGCCGGGAGTGCCACAGAGAGCAGGAAGACGAGGCGGTCCTCTCGGAGGAGAGATGGAAGGTCGGGGCGCCGGCAGGGTAGTTGGGTATATAGAAGCAGGCTGGGCTGTGGGCATATACGGACGTATGTATGTATGATGTGTGATGTGGTTTGGGACAGGTTTAGGAGAGGTCCAGGAGGCGGTGTTAAAAGCCGGGGCCCAGATGTCCGGTTGAGGCTAGAGGGCAGGGCCTAAAGCAGCGGGGCCACAGGGCTAGTTTCTTCAACACCCTTCCCCACTGCAGTTCGGCGCGAAAAGAAGGGTGCTAACGACAGCCGGAGGAAGAGACGAACAGGCGAGGAAGCAGTGGGGGAGGGGAAGAGGAGGGATAAGGCAAGGATGGATGCATGAATCGGTGGAGGACAAGCCGGTCGAGGAAGAAAGTCGGGCCAAAGAGGACCAAGATGCGACTTTGGTCAGACAAGAGTAAGAATTGGTTGTGATCGGATGCTAGGCCAGGCAGGTATTTTATATCTACCTAACAAGGTAGTAGATACCTAGGTAGTACCCAGTGGCCCGACGAAGGTGTGTGGG